>VWZE01022945.1:0-13679 GCA_013396675.1 Eubucco bourcierii | reverse complement strand
TTTTTTTTTTTTTTTTTTTTTTTTTTTTTAATCTATCCTGGGCTCTGGTCCCTTATTCTGCAATAGCTGCAGTCATTTGGGCTTTTGACAAATTGCACCCAAGTGCCTTGTCCAGGGAAACACAGCCTTGAGTAGTTGTATGAGTTTATTCTGTCTGTCAGACTCACAGGTTGCCTGAAATGCATGCATGGCTTGCATGCACCCAGTGCAGCAGAAAAAAGCGAAGGGGTCACACATGATCCAGACAAGTCCAAGTGGAGATGTTAAAAGCTTGTCGTTTGCTTTGTGTGATGGTACGAAAGTGCTTTTTCACCCACATTGGTTTCAAACTGTTCTCAATTTGTAACTATCTAAATAACTGTTGCAATTATGTAGTTGATTATCGATCCCATGCTCAGCAGCCCGTGGAATAGTCCTTACTTTGAGCATAAAGACCTTAAAAAGAAGCATTATTGGAAGGGAAAAAGAGATGGCTGAGAAATACCAGGGCAGGACAAAAGCAGACAGTTATCAAGCTTAACATTTGTCCTAAGCCACTGCTGACTTACAAGTCTGCATTCTGGGGACATACTGTAGAAGACATGAATAATACTCACATTTTTCAAGCCATTATTTCACTTTTAGTTTCATATATATGTTTAGTTTGCAGCTTCACTCAGTGCATGGAATTCAGTCAGAATGTGCTGTTCTTAGGAAAAATTCACTGCCTAATCTCATTGGTGTGTCTCATGCATACACACATTTAGTGCATTAGGAGTCATAGAATCATAGAATAGTTCAGGTTGGAAGGGACATCTGAAGGTCATATGCTTCAAGTCCCTTGCAGTCAGCAGAGATATCCTCCACTAGATCAGGTTGTCCAGAGCCCTGTTGAGCCTCACCTTTTAATATCTCCAGGGATGGCATCTCAACTGCCTCCCTGGGCAATGTGTTCCTGTGTTCCACTACCCTCATGGTAAAGAGGGTAGTGGAACATGTTGTTCCAAACATCCAATTTAAATCTCCTCTTCTGTAATTTCAAACCATTGTCCCTTGTCCTGTTGCTACAGCCCCTTCAAACAGTCCCTCTCAACCTTTCTTGCAGGCTCCTTTCAGGTACTGGAAGGTCGCTATTAGGTCTTCCTGGACCCTTTTCTTCTCCAGGCTGAACAGCCCCAGCTCCCTCAGCCTGTCCTCATAGGACAGGTCTGTGGTTTTCCTCAGTATGTTTTTCCAAGGAAATTAGATATCAGTTCAGTCATTATTTTTCCTGCCAGTTACTCTCAGACATAACTACAGCAGGACATCCCAACTTTTCAGAATGCTTATGATGATTATGAATTGCATGAGTTTTGCTAGTCAGTCTAAAAGAGGTCATCACAGAGGAGAACTGTGAGTCAAAAATGGAGGGGAGAAAAGATAGTTTGCAAAGACAGGAACAATAGAGTTTTGAAATGAGAAGAGACTGCTAAATCCTATGAGTCAAATGAGTAAAATTTTAGCTTCTGAAGGAGAAAAGAGCCATATCTGTATCCTCAGCAATTGTCATCGCCACTGGATGGATCCCAGCAGCCACATAAGAGGTGTTCTTTCAAGTAAAGTACATTTCTTTGGGGATTTCTGTTTGTTTGTTTGTTATTTTGAGAAGAAGTTTGCTCCACCTTTTTGCAGATAGTGGCTTGTGTACAGGTGACTGAAACCACGAGAGCAGGCTGTGTGACCCTTTCAGCAGGTAGAGATGCAAACAGAGCTTGACAGAATGATGTACCTCAGAGTCTCAGAGTTTCTAAGCAAAGAAACTCCTTGAGGGCCCTGGGAGCAAGTAACAGAGAAAGGACTGGTGCAATTCTATTCTGACAAAAAACTTCTGGGTATACTTAACTTTGAAAAAGTGGTTGAATAGCAGAATGCTCTTATATCTGCTTTTCCTGCACTGCACACGGGAAGCTGAAAGCATCCCTGGCATGTAATAGACTTCTCTAGCAAGTGTTGTGTCTGCTTGTGTAACTTTAAGATCTGCTATATTTGACAAAGGCAGCAAACCAGTTAGTCTGATTCTTGATAGACTTCAGTGAAAGGCATATAATTCATGGTTTATATCCAACTGGACTAGCATGGAAAAAAAAAAGTATTCTTGCCCAGGCAGGGTCATTGCCTTTCCCAAAGCATAAAGATAATTGTATAACCGGAGTGGTTATGGCTGGAAAGTGCTTCTGGAGATTGTTCAGTCCAACCACCCTGCTTGGAGCAAGTTGTTCAACACCATGTCCAGATGGATTTCAACTATCTTCAAGGACCTTGATAATTGTGTGCTGATGCATGAGTTGTTCTTTGTCAGGTATAATGCTTTGTATTCCCATATTTGGAAGCTCACAAAGTTCCTGTCTTCCCATTTCTTCAGCTTGAAAATGTGCCTATGAAAGGCAGTACAGCAATCTGATCCGTCAGGCAGGGTCTCCTGTTCTGGTCTCTGAACTGGCTAAGGTGATCCCATCATTGATGTCTCTAGTGAAGACAGTAGTATGGGCCTCTGTATTGACCCCTTGGCTACACCATTAACTGGGCTTTGTACTACTGATAGCAACCATTTGAACCCAGGCATTCACTCAGATTTCATCTAACTTAACTAATTAGAACTTCATCAATTTTTGCGCTTTATGCACTTAACCTTCACTATTTTGATAACTGTTGTCTAATCCATTGCCAGCTTCAAAATGTAGAGGCTGAAATTCCTCCCCTACTTCTGGCAAGTAGAGTTAGGTGCCATTATTTCTCCAACCCTTCTTGAAAGGGATTTAAATTAATGCTTAGGTAACATTTAAGGACTGTGAAATTTGGCAACTTCTTGAACATTCTCAAGTACTTTAAACACATCCATACTGAATTGTGTTCAAGAATTGCACTTCAAATATACTAATATCTAACAGTCTGAGAAGCAAAAGTTGACAATCAGTAGTGGTGAAGTAATTGATATAGGCAAGAGTATTTATTTAGCAGCAAAGCTGGAGGCTTAGCAGTTGTGCTAATGTAGAGTGAAAAATGCCAGTTCTTAAAATACCAGATTACATTCAGAAGTTGGCAGTCCTGGAAGCTTTTACTGACTGCAGAAGGGAAAACTTCTAATATATTCTTTTGGTTTTGTAGAGGACAGAGTCTTTAAATTAATTCAAATTCATGTCCTATTCATTATTTGTTGAAAAGTGTGAATAAAACCTCTCTCTTAATACTTTAAAATAGCACCTGAAAAATAAGACACTTGTAATGGGAACTTAGGAGATTGGGAAACAGAAGCAGAGTTTTTTGTCTTGATTTGTTTTAATTTGTTTTTGATGGTGATGCTTTTGGTCAGTAGCTGTAGTAGACCTGAATGAAAAAGTAATTTTTGCTATTGAATCCAGAACCTCCCAGAAATAGAGCATTTCTATGAGACTAATCTCTTAAGTAAAGAAACTGAAAACCAACCCTTCCCACTTAGAGTAGCAGTGACATTTTCTAGGAAGAGGAGACAGAGAAAACTGGAGGTTTCTGCTAGAGGACTGAAGCTGGGCATGTGAAAATTGTTGAAGAAGAGTTGTTCATGTCCAAAGCTGGAACTGAAAATGGGTTCAGGACGACTTGAAACTACAGTGTATTGTAATTGGCTTCTTGACGGAGCGAAGGTAGGAAAGAGTGGAAAATAACAAAACTATGCTGGTTTGAGGAATATGTTTTTCATGAGAGAAATTAAATCCTTGGCTGTGAGAAGAAAAATAACAGTGACACCTATATCCCTCATTCTTCTGCTGAGAGATGAAAATAGTAAAACCATAGGCAAGGCACTCATCACACACTTCTTACTTAGTTCTCACTTCTTTCCTTTTTTCTGTCAGTCTGGTTGCGTCTCGCTTTGGCTCCTCTTGCATGAGAACCTATGTAGAATCATAGAATGGTAAGGTTGGACGGGACCTCAAGGATCATCTAGTTCCAACCCCCTGCTGTAGGCAGGGACACCTCCCACTAGTACAGGTTACTCAAGGCCTCCTCCAATCTGGCCTTGAACACCTCTAGGGAGGGAGTGGCCACAACCTCCCTGGGCAACCTGTGCCAGTGTCTCACCACCCTCACTGCAAACAACTTCCTCCTAACATCCAGCCTAAATCTCCCCTCTACCAGTTTAAGCCCATTGCCCCTTGTCTTGTCATTACAAGACCTTGTCAATAGTCCCTCCCCAACCTTCCTGTAGGCCCCCTTTAGATATTGGAAGGCTACTATCAGGTCTCCTGGAAGCCTTCTCTTCTCCAGGCTGCAGAGCCCCAACTCTTGTAGCCTGTCCTCATAGTAGAGCTGCTGCAGCTCTCTGAGCATCTTTGTGGCCCTCCTCCGGACCCGCTCCAAGAGTTCCATGTCCTTCCTGTGCTGGGGGCTCCAGAACTGCACACAGGACTCCAGGTAGGGTCTGAGGAGAGCAGAGTAAATGGGCAGAATCCATCCCCTCCCTTGCTCTGCTGGCCACGCTTCTCTTGATGAGTGTCTTGATGTAATCCAATCTAACCCTCTTCCCCCTAACTTTCCATGTCTTCTTGACATCTCACCTCAGATCTCTGTGGATTTTACTACTGTATACAAATTAAAAGTAGTAAATATCTGTGTATATTTTAAATATAGCTTCTTTAACTTCCATCTGGCTGAGTCTAGTCTGGTAAATTTTGGGGGGAGGGGGTAACACCCATACCACTACAGAATATTATACATGGGAAGGAGTAGGGTAAACCAAGAAAGTGACACAGCTGCTTTGGCAATATCTGTACCCTAGATCTTTGCTGTGTCATCACTAGCATGAGTGAATTTCCTAGTTCAGTTGTCTGCAAGCCAACCACCCTGTGGCTCTGTGATACAGGGGATAAAAGGTGTATCTGTAGTTCTCCTTGGAAGGACTGTGGCTCTTAAGTTAATGTTATTGCCTACTTATAACTCTTTTTCACATATTTTTGTAAGGAGTAAAGAGCAGAAGTGAGGAACAGAATGCTGCTGATTTGTTTTCAAGATGTTTGAAGGCTTGGTCTGACACAGACTGCTGTTAATTTGGTGTCTTTTTCCCTTTGGATTGTTGCTTCTGAATCTTGTTCTGTTTCACCTTCCATCAAGCTAAGAGATAGGATCTTTGCTAGTAAATGCTTTTCCATGCCTCCTTTAGACTACATGTCAAGTGATTGTGAAATGGCAGGGCTGTTTTTAGCTTCCTTACTTAAAAGATAAAGTAAAGCATTTGACTCTGTCCCACATGACATCCTGGTCACCAAACTGGAAAAGCATGGACTTGATGGATGGACCACTCGCTGGATAAGGAATTGGCTGGATGGTCGAACCCAGAGAGTGGCGATCAACGGCACAATGTCCACCTGGAGACCAGTGACAAGTGGTGTCCCTCAGGGGTCAGTGCTGGGACCAGTGCTGTTTAACATCTTTGTCAGTGACATGGACAGAGGAATGGAGTGCACCCTCAGCAAGTTTGCAGATGACACCAAGCTGTGTGGCACAGTCGACTTGCTAGAGGGCAGGGATGCCATCCAGAGGGACCTGGACAGGCTGGAGAGGTGGGCCCAGGCCAACCTGATGAAATTCAATAAGGCCAAGTGTAAGGTCCTGCAACTGGGTAGGCACAATCCCAAGCACAAATACAGGCTGGGTGGTGAATGGCTGGAGAGCAGCCCTGAGGAAAAGGACCTTGGAGTCTGGGTTGATGAAAAGCTCAACATGAGTCTGCAGTGTGCACATGCAGCCCAGACAGCCAACCGAGTCCTAGGCTGCATCAAGAGAAGCGTGGCCAGCAGAGCAAGGGAGGTGATTCTGCCCCTTTACTCTGCTCTCGTCAGACCCCACCTGGAGTACTGTGTGCAGTTCTGGAACCCTCAGCACAGGAAGGACATGGAAGTGTTGGAGCGGGTCCAGAGGAGGGCCACAAAGATGATCAGAGGGCTGGAGCAGCTCTCCTATGAGGACAGGCTGAGAGAGTTGGGGCTCTTCAGCCTGGAGAAGAGAAGGCTTCGAGGGGACCTGATAGTAGCCTTCCAGTATCTGAAGGGGGCCTACAGGAAGGCTGGGGAAGGATTATTTACAAGGTCCTGCAATGACAGGACAAGGGGCAATGGGCTTAAACTGGCAGAGGGGAGATTTAGACTAGATGTTAGGAGGAAGTTCTTTACAGTAAGGGTGGTGAGGCACTGGAACAGGTTGCCCAGGGATGTTGTGGATGCTCCCTCCCTAAAGGTATTCAAGGCCAGATTGGATGAGGCCTTGAGTGAGCTGTACTAGTGGGAGGTGTCCCTGCCTATGGCAGGGGGTTGGAACTAGATGATCCTTGAGGTCCCTTCCAACCTTACCATTCTATGATTCTATGATTCTAAGATTAGTCTTACAGAAATGTTCTGTTTCTGTGAGGCTTGGGATTCAATATCCAAAAAAAGACCTTTTCAGCCAGGTCTACTACAGCAAAGTTTTATTACTAGATAGAATCATAGAATGGTAGGGTTGGAAGGAACCTCAAGGATGGTCTGACATGTTTAAGAACACAAGGAAAAACTGGAGGCTTTGTAGAACAAACAACTTAGCAGCAAGCTACTCTTTCAAGTGAGGTAAATATGAAATTGTGTTCTTGTGGTATCTCAAATGATAACAATGAACATGATAATAAGCCCTGTTTGTCATATTCATGGATGTGTTCTCACACTGACTTGAATTCAAATCACGTTTCTATTTTGATAAGAAAAGGCATGGCATAGCCAGCAGGAAGTAGCAGCTTGGAATATCGGATAGAATACTCACAGCTGATTCTTTGTTTCTCTACCTAGAGTTGGGTTTATTACATCAATTCTTAAATGTCTGTTTTTCTATTTTGAGAATATCAGTATAGTGTTTACTTCTATTTGGCATCTAATTGTGCTATCAGGAGAATCATATGTGAAAACATGGGAAATGAAGGTACAAGTCTGACCAGATAAAAAGCTTTTAGTTCTACTTACATTTCCATCACCTAATGATGATCCTAACTAGATGGAATCATAAGCCTAGATTAATTTATATCCTATATGAATATATATCCTGTTAGTACTATAGAGCTGAGGTCTTGGCACTGATGGCTTTGGATCTCAATGTCTCTTTTTTTCCCGGTGAGAGTGACAGAAGACTGGAACAGACTGCTCAGGGGGGTGGTGGAGTCTCCCTCTCTGGAGATATTCAAAACCTTCCTGGACATGTTCCTGTGTGATGTGTTCTAGGTGAGCCTACTCTGGCAGAGGGGTTGGACTGGATGAGCTTTTGAGGTCCCTTCCAGCCCCTGACATTTTGTGATTCTGTCAGCTCCTGTGCAAAGACATCTTGTAGCTTGCAGGGAAGATAGACTTGAGAATCTCTTAAGGCGCTCACAGGAAATTCATGTCTGTTGTTTATAGTAAATCTAATCTGTATGCATTTGTAGCCTGTTGTACTTATTAATGTTGGTGGATGATGCCCTGAGGTTATTCCCTAGTGCATTCCTCTGCTGAGACTAAAGCTTGAAGAGAACATTTCAGCAGTTTTATGCTCCCCTACCAGCTCGTTAATTTAAGGAGTGCACTTCCTGAGCCCAGTGTAGGCAAACAGAGTTGCTTGTCACTACCAAAACTAACCAAATAGCCATGTGCCTGTTGGTCTGTTTGCATCTTTGACAGCTCAGTTTTTTAAATGACAGGCACTTGTTCAGCTTTCTTCTGGAGACTGAGGTAATCGTGCTCAGTTGACTCAATTTTATCAGTGATGGTAGCCGTTGCAATACATTTTTTCTAGTTTGGGAACAGATGAAAGCTTCCAAACAATAGAGAGCAGTAAAAAGACTCAGAGTGCTGAAGTGCCTGGTATCAACAGCAACTGATAAATTATTAACCAATTTACCTTCTGTAATGTCTCTGGAGCGCAGCGTTGGAGCTGTGTTGTACCATGACTGACAACTTGGAAGGGATCCTGGTGAAAGTGTACAAAGAATGTGCTGGATGATGTGTCATTTCTGTCTCCTGTAAAACGAGGCCTAATAAGAGTAATGATTTATTTATTGTAGTGGAAGTGCCATCTTCTTTCTGACCTTAATTTATTTTGCATTGAGCAGAATGATTTTTCTGGGAGAGCTGCAGCTGACTGCTTTATGTGAGGGGTTGGAACAAGTCTCTGCCGGTATGTGATCACTTGTTAACAGCTACATCTGTGCCTGTGCAAAGGCTGAGGGAGAAAGCGAAGGAAGAGAAAGAGAATTGTTTCTGAATATATAAAACTCAAGGTTTTTTTTAAGAAACAGACATAAAGTTGTGAGTGAATCATTGTTAAATGAGAGCACTTCTACATGTGTAATGCATGGCTTCCCCGACATGCCCTGTTTTCTGCAGCAAAATAGTGACAGTCCTAAGTACAATGCAAGAACTGAATTACATTTACTGTGCAAGAAACCAATATAGAACGTATACTGTGGCCCTTGAGAAAAAAAACAGCTGTGCACAAGGGCATTATTCAAAAGGATGCTTAAATAGGGAGGTGAGAAAAATGAAATATTTAGATGTTAAATAAGTAGATACTTAAAGAAATACATAGCAGTAGTCATTAAAGGGAAAGAAAACACCCATGAGGAACTGTAAAACTGAGGCAGAGGCAGCATCTAAGACAAAAATCGGAACTGAGTTTCATAAATGGCATACAGAAATACACAAATTATGTCTACTCAACAGAATAAACTTAGGACAACTGTGTGTAGCTTTTAGCTTTCACAGAATTAACCAGGTTGTAAAAGACTCCTAGGATCATCAAGTCCAACCTGTCATCCAACCTTTCTAATGAACTACCTATGGCAATCGTTCTTTCCATGTAGACCTTCTTCCTAACAGCCAGCCTAAACCTGCTCTGGCACAGTTTGAAACTGTATCCACTTGTTCTGTCAGTGGGTGCTTGGGAGAAGAGCCCAACCCCACCTGGCCACAACCTCCTTTCACATAGTTGTAGAGAGCAATAAAGTCTTCCCTGAGCCTCCTCTTCTGCAGGCTACACACCCCCAGCTCCCTCCACCACTCCTTGTAGGGCTGTGCCCCAGCCCTCTCACCAGCTGTGATGCCTTTTTCTGGACACATTCCAGCACAGCAACATCTTTCTTAAATGGAGGGGCCCAGGACTGGACACAGGACTCAAGGTGTGGCCTGACCAGTACTGAGTACAGGGGCAGAAGGACTTCCCTGGTCCTGCTGACCACACTATTCCTGATAACTTCTGTTCATGGTTACACTTTTCTAATTGTTTATGTTCGATAAGAGCAGCAGTTGAGTGTAAGATGTCAGAAAGAGCCTTTTGACTCTGTTACACTGGACAAAACCAGACCACATCACGTAATTCTGATACTGTGTTTTAAAAGAAACACACATGTTTTCTGTTAATATCAGTCACAAACAACTCTGCTTCATATTGAAGCAGGAGGTGAGGGAGCTGATCCTCTGGATTCAGGCCAAATGAATGATTTGATTTCTTTTCCCCAGCTTTCAATGTAAATGTAAAACTTCAATATTTATAAGGTACTTCTGAAGTCTGCATGGCTGAAGATGCTCTACTAACTTTATTATTGTTTTATCAGTTCATTAAACTATTTGCAGGTGATGGTAAGGATTAACTGGAGGATTAACATATCCCTCGTGTAGACACAGCACATAATATTTACAGGGCTCTTTTTCTGGAAATCATTAAATGGAAGGGGAGGAGAAGAAAAATAATCCTTGCTTAAGCCTTTGCAGTCAAGTCATAAATATATGCTCGTTTTTCATCTCTACCTTCTTTCCTCCACCCCTTCCTTTGTTCATAGTTTCAACATAATGTATTTCCTTATAGGGTCTTCTCAATGCAAGCAGACTGGAAAAATAGCATCTAGGCAATAGAGGACATAGAAGAAATACTCTCATTACAAGGTCTTGGTTAACTCCCAGCAACAGTTCAAATGATGGAAAACATCGCTAATAAAAGGCACTAATTCAGCTCACTTCTAGAATAGAACTTCATTTGCAATGCCAGGGGCTTTTCTCAGCTCAGAAAGTAAAGTGTGAGCAGTGGGAAGACAGAAATTCTTTGTCTGGAGCATTTAGAATGATGGAAGCAGTTCAAACAAAAGACATATCAGGCACAATCCCTTCCCAACTTCCAATTCACCTCTTTCTCATGCTTACCAGCATGAAATTTTGATTGGTGGTTTTTTTTTTTTGGTATGGTTTGGTCTTGGCTACAGCAGACTTTGCAGTTCACATGAGAAGAACCTCGGGCACTGTCTTGCTTTTCACATTTCCCTGCAGCTGACTCTAACTTTAGCTAACCTGAACTAAAGATTGGAAAAAAAATCCAAAACCCACTCACCCCTTTGAAAAACTCTCTTTTGCCAGATGTGAAGTAGACTGTCAAAGTTCTTTTTAAGCAAAGCAGAATTTCATTTGTTTTTCATGCTAACAAATTAGAATTTACGTTAACATAAAGAGACAAGATTATAAAGGATACTTCACTTTGATTTCACCTCTGTATGAATGGCTGAGGAAGTGCCCCTGAGGTTTCAGATGAAAACTTCTCTGAAGACTTAAAACTCCAAGAATAGAGAATTCTAAGACTAATTTAGGTACTTATAGATTTAAAAAAAAAAAAAAAGGAAAATAACTAAGGATTTAATTTCAGTTCAGTGGGAAAATTAGGAGTTTTGTAAGCTTTAGAATTTGGGAGAGGTAATTTTTTTAAGTTACATTTGCTGTTGATGTGAACAACTACGCTTGTCACGTTATGAACAAGACAGATTTTCATTATGCATTGAAAACATTCTTCGTAATATAAATATCTGTAATGAAAATTGTTGCTGAAATCAAGAATGAATAAGCAACTTACTGCATCTGTTTGAAATTAATTCTTGCCATTTGTGATTATGCAGATTAATAGGTTTATTTGAGAGCATTATAAGAACATAATGAACCTAGAATCCCAATAGTAATAAAGCAGTAGTTCTGTTAAAAGAATAATGTTATAGTTTACAGAGATAGCCTGTTAATTTGAAAGATTGCATTTAGCTGTGTTCATTTCCCCGCTGGCTGAATCCAAACTGTGAACGTTAATTAGTTACCAGTGTTTTGAAAGGGGAGAGTCATATTTAGTTTATTACTAAATGCTTTTTGAATATAGAATGAAATCTTGGAGCACAGCACCAAATTTTCGATCTAATGTGAAATTAATACTTCAAGTATCAGCCTAGTAAGTAAGTTTGAGAAGCTTTGACTGTCACTTTTACTGTCAAGGAGCTTTGACTTCACCCTAAGCAGCAGGTTTTCCTAGAATCATGGAGTTGTCAGGGCTGCAAGGGACCTCAAGGATCATCCAGTTCCAACCTCCCTGACATGGGCTGGGACACCTCATACTAGATCAGGTTGCTCAGAGCCTCATCCAGACCTGACCTTAAACACCTCCCATCAATGAGGCTTCCACCACCTCCCTGGGGAACCTGTGCCAGGGTCTCACCACCTTCATGGTGAAGAACTTCTTCCTAACACCCAATCTGAATCTGTCCACTTATCTTTTTTCTCTATTCCCCCTAGTCCAATCACTACCTGACACCCTAAAAAATCCCTTTCAGATACTGGAAGGCCACAATAAGGTCTCCTCAGAGCCTTCTCCTCTCCAGACTGAACAACCCCAACTCTCTCAGTCTGTCCCCATAAGAGAGGAGTTCCAACCCTCTGATCATCCTCATGGCCCTTCTCTGGACATGCTTCAGCACATCCAAATTCTTTCTTGTAATAGGGGTTCCAGAACTGGTTTCAGTACTCCAGGTGACATCTCACCGTGGTGGAGTAGAGGAAGAAAATCGCCTCACTTGCCCTGCTGGCCACGTTTCTCTTGATGCAGCTGACAATCTGGTTACCTTTCTGGGCTGGAAGTGCACAGTGTTGGCTTATGTTGAGCTTTTCATCCACCAACACCCACAAGTCCCTCTCCCCAGGGCTGCTTTCAAGCCAGTCACTGCCCAACCTATATCAGTTCTTGGGACTGCACATCCTAAATGTACCTCATTACAGGACTGAGAACTAAATCCCTGGCTTCAAAGGACTTGATCCATAAGTGAAATGTTAATGGTCCCTTCATTGCACTGGTTTGGGAAACTGGAACGTAGTATGCACAGATAAGGAAGAACTGGAGACAAATTGAACTTTGGTGGTCCCTTCCAACCCAGACCATTCTATGATTCTAAATCCTATTTTGATAATTGCATGAAAAAACACATCCTTTTGCCTTAGTAGCCAGTTCAAGATTGTTTTACTGTCTCTTAACAGACTGATAAAACATTTATCTTTATTTTATCTCTGACAACATTTTTTTTTTTGTTTCCCCATGTCCGTAAGTACCCTGCCCACAAGCACATAGACTAATATTCAATTACTGCTGTACTTATCTGGTGCTAGAACATTCAATATTCTGTAGCCTACAGAAAAATGTCATAGAGAACTGGCAAAGCACAGAATTATCTTTAAAATAACATCATGACTCATTAAAAAGATTAGAGCTGTTTATAGACAGAATTATGGAGCTTTAAAATAAAATATGAACAGTTGAAACAAACTGAAGTGTGAAAGGTCAAAATGCAGTAATTGGGTTGGTTTGGGTTTTTTTTTTTTTTGATCATAATAGTAGAGTTTTGTAACTGAGAAGATTTTGAGACAATTAAATCTGTATTTTCAGTGAACTAAAAATAGTCTACAAATATTTCAAAGTTTTGGGAAGTAACTTTTAAGTGTGTGTTAGTCCTGCTTTAAAGCACTGAAGAAAATCTTTGCAGACTCAGGATAGATTTTTGTCTGCTACATCAGTCAGACAATGCTTTCATACTTGCACAGTACATTGTAGTTTCAATTGTCCTTGAGACTGGTAACAATCCTGGTATGTTAGAATGAGTTTTAGCACTTTGTGTTAGTGACAGCTTTTCTCTTACAGCTCAGGAGAAAGTGCTGTTGGATGAAGGATATAATAGTTTTTTGTTTGCTCGTTACTGTACTGGAAGACATGAGTGCGAAATTCTGTTGGTGAAATTAAAACTGATGCAGGCATTTGTGGATTGAATGCATATGGGTTTAATTCGCTTGTATTTCAGTTTCTCTCATAAAGACTATCAAGTAACTGTTGTGTGAGAGAATTGTGTATTGCAGCATTCCCTGCTTGCAACCTGTACCAAAGAGAAATACAGCAGATTGGCTTTTTTTTCCATACAAAAGCAATGAAACAAAGCTTTGAGGGTCTTATCATAGAATGGTAAGGTTGGAAGGGATCTCAAGGATCATCTAGTTCCAACCCCTTGCCATAGGCAGGGACATCTCTCACTAGTACAGCTCACTCAAGGCCTCCTCCAAGCTGACCTTGAACACCTCCAGGGAGGGAGCAGCAACAACCTCCCTGGGCAACCTGTTTCAGTGCCTCACCACCCTCCCTGCANTCGCAGGTTCTCAGCTACTGTTACCAACTGCCAGCACCAACTTCAGTTCCTCAGACAAAAGGTGAAAGAGTTAGTTGAGCGTCAAATTAATTTAGTTTTGGTAAGAGGCTTTTTAAAATTCAGTGAAATCACTGGATTTTAGATTTGTATATAGGTGCTTTCTAGCTACCAGGAGCAACGAGGACAGGCTGAGAGAGTTGGGGCTCTTCAGTCT
>VWZE01022944.1:3891-15282 GCA_013396675.1 Eubucco bourcierii | reverse complement strand
CCTGTGTGATCTGGTTTAAGTGATCCTGCTCTGGCAGCTCATCTGACTGGTACCTTGCAGCCCCTGACATGCTGTGATTCTGTGACTGTGTGATTCTATAATTCTGTGATTCTGTAATTCTGCAATTTTGTGATTCTGTAATTCTGTGATTCTTAGCATCCAATAACTCATCCCAGAACAAAAAAAACCCAACAATTACTGTTAGAAGTGTGTAATAATCTCATGCTTGGTGCCATGAATCAGTCCTGTACTGATTTTACAGAGCAGGCAGAGGCAGAAGGGTTACTCCCCACCTGCTTTCCCTGGGGGCTTCAGAAAGCATCTGGTGCTGCAGGACTAAATTTGGTTAGTGGACTGTCTGCTTGTTGGCTCAGCTCCAGTTAGATGATGCTGAAGCACCAGAAGAGATGAAATAACAATGAAATCCTCAAGCCATAGCTTTCAGAGTGCTCCAGCAAAAGTTAATTTAAGGCCACAGGGATGAGATTTTTCTGCACAGCTTTTATTTATTTGCCTCATCAGCACAGTGGGAAGGAGTTGGATGATGTCGATGACTGCAGCCTGTCACTTGCATTCATCTGTTGCTTTGCTGTGCAGGTGCTGGAAAGCTCCTTCCTATGAATCTATTCCATCTGCACTCTCCTAAAACACCTGATGGTTTCCTTGTCAAAATAACCTGGCAAAGAAATACTGCTGGAGAACTATTCCATTTTCAGAAGGCTTCACTGCAAATACATCAAATTAACAAAGGGAAGGGAACCAAAGCAAGGCCAAACATAGAATCACAGAATGCTTTAGGTGGGAAGAGACCTTAAAGATCTTAGAATCACAGAATGGTTTAGGTTGGAAGGGACCTTAAAGATCTTAGAATCACAGAATGGTTTAGGTTGGAAGGGACCTTAAAGATCTTAGAATCACAGAATGGTTTAGGTTGGAAGGGACCTTAAAGATCTTAGAATCACAGAATGGTTTAGGTTGGAAGGGACCTTAAAGATCTTAGAATCACAGAATGGTTTAGGTTGGAAGGGACCTTAAAGATCTTAGAATCACAGAATGGTTTAGGTTGGAAGGGACCTTAAAGATCTTAGAATCACAGAATGGTTTAGGTTGGAAGGGACCTTAAAGATCTTAGAATCACAGAATGGTTTAGGTTGGAAGGGACCTTAAAGATCTTAGAATCACAGAATGGTTTAGGTTGGAAGGGACCTTAAAGATCTTAGAATCACAGAATGGTTTAGGTTGGAAGGGACCTTAAAGATCTTAGAATCACAGAATGGTTTAGGTTGGAAGGGACCTTAAAGATCTTAGAATCACAGAATGGTTTAGGTTGGAAGGGACCTTAAAGATCTTAGAATCACAGAATGGTTTAGGTTGGAAGGGACCTTAAAGATCTTAGAATCACAGAATGGTTTAGGTTGGAAGGGACCTTAAAGATCTTAGAATCACAGAATGGTTTAGGTTGGAAGGGACCTTAAAGATCTTAGAATCACAGAATGGTTTAGGTTGGAAGGGACCTTAAAGATCTTAGAATCACAGAATGGTTTAGGTTGGAAGGGACCTTAAAGATCTTAGAATCACAGAATGGTTTAGGTTGGAAGGGACCTTAAAGATCTTAGAATCACAGAATGGTTTAGGTTGGAAGGGACCTCAAAGCTCAGCCAGTTCCAGCCCCCTGCCATAGGCAGGGACACCTCCCACTAGCACAAGTTGATTGAGGCCTCATCCAGCCTGGCCTTGAACACCTCCAGGGAGGTTGTGGAGCACAGAATCACCCAATGGGATCAAAGATCACATTGGGTGATTCTGTGCTCCACAACCTCCCTGGGCAACCTGTGCCAGTGTCTCACCACCCTCACTCCAAACAACTTCCTCCTAACATCCACTTTCAATCTCCCCTCTGACACTTCAAACCCATTCCCCTTGTCCTGCCATTCCCAGACCTTGTCAATAGTCCCTGCCCAGCCTTCCTGTAGCCCCCTTCAGATCCTGCAAGGCTACTCTAAGGTCTCCTGGAAGCCTTCTCTTCTCCAAGCTGAAGAGCCCCAACTCTTGTAGCCTATCCTCAATTGACTAAACTGTCTGTACCATGACATAGGGAAGCAATCCCTGCACTCAGCACTGGGGATGCTGCAGCTTGAATACCAAGCCCAGCCCAGATTTACAGCCCTTCAGCACAGGAAGGACATTGAGAGGCTGGAGCAGGTCCAGAGAAGGGCTAAAAAGCTGGGAAGGTTCTGGAGAGCAAGGCTGGGGAGGAGCAGCTGAGGGAGTTGGGGGCGGATAGTGTGGGGAAGAGGAGGCTGAGGGGAGACCTCATTGCTCTCTATAGCTCCCTGAGAAGAGGCTGCAGTGACATGGGGGTTGGACTCTGCTCTGTAGTCTCAGGTGACAGGAGAGGAAATGTCCTGAGATTGTGCCAGAGGAGGGTTAGGTTGGAGATGAGGAAAAACGTTTTGGTGCAAGAGTAGTCAAGGATAGGAACAGGCTACCCAGAGAAGTGGTGGAGTTCTCATCCCTGGAGGTATTCAGACAACCTGTGGAGATAACACTTGGGGACATAGCTTAAAGGCCATGGTGGTGTTGGGTTGATGGTTGGACTCAATGACCTTAGAGCTCTTATTCCAGCTGAAACAATTCTCTGTTTCTACACTGATTCCTAGTTGCTAGAAATGAACAGTATCCTCTAAAAGCTCTGGTTCACATTCAAACCTTTCTTTTACATAACAGCAAAATATTTCCATAATGCCAAAATATTTCCATAACGCCAAAATATTTACACAATGCCAAAATATTTCATAATGCCAAAATATTTACACAATGCCAAAATATTTCATAATGCCAAAATATTTCCATAGTGCCAAAATATTTCATAATGCCAAAATATTTGCACAATGCCAAAAGTATTTCCATAATACCAAAATATTTCCATAATGCCAAAATATTTCCATAATACAAAAAAATTTCCATAATTCCAAAATATTTCTGTAATGCCAAAATATTTCCATAATTCCAAAATATTTCCATAATTATGAAATATTTCCATAATACCAAAATATTTTCCTTAATACCTAAAATATTTCCATAACACCAACATATTTCCATAATGCCAAAATATTTCCATAATGCCAAAATATTTACATAATGCCAAAAATATTTCCATGCCAAAATATTTACACAATGCCTAAATATTTCTATAATACCAAAAATATTTCTATAATACCAAAAATATTTCCATAATGCCAAAATATATCCATAATACCAAAATATTTCCAGAACACCAAAATTTGTCCATAATGCCAAAATATTTCCATAATTCCAAAATATTTACACAATACCAAAATATTTACACAATGCCAAAATATTTCCATAATGCCAGAATATTTCCATAATTCCAAAATATTTCCATAATACCAAAATATTTACACAATACCAAAATATTTCCATAACACCAAAAGTATTTCCATAATGCCAAAATATTTCCACAATACCAAAATATTTCCATAACACCAAAATATTTCCATAACACCAAAAATATTTCCACAATACCAAAATATTTCCATAACACCAAAATATTTCCATAACACCAAAAATATTTCCACAGTACCAAAATATTTCCATAACACCGAAAGTATTTCCATAGTACCAAAATATTTCCATAACACCAAAAATATTTCCACAATACCAAAACATTTCCATAATACCACAAACTATTTCCATGACACCAAAATATTTCCATATTTTTGCCAGATTTATGTGACTGTGCACTGAATACAGTGAAGATTTCCTTTGAGGAGCAATCCCTCAACCCCTGTTGTTTGCCAGGGACAATATTTTCCCTTGTTGCCCTGAACTGCTGCCTTCTGAGAGAAGAGAGAGAAAACCAAGGGCAAAATATTTGGCTTTTCAAAACTCATTTTTGTTCTTTGCAGATAGTCAATAATTTTTATTAAGTTGCTATTGAAAAGAAATTATTTGTTGAGCTTTCAGGCTGAGCAAGTGAGTGCTGTCTGATAAAGACAGAACAGTCATGATACCTAACTTCCAACAGAAATAATACTGTGCTCTTTTAAAACTAGCAATATTTTGCTTGGGGAAAAAGAAGAGAGGTGAGAAATGTTTGTGGGATTGAATACTTCAGCAGGAGATGTGCTTCCTGTAGAAAAAATATTGATTTAAGTGGAAATCTTCACCCCCCCAAATCAGCTGGTTCCATACTTCTAAATTCATCAGAAAATGTTTTCTTCTTTTTTCTTTTTTTTTTTTTTTTTTTTTTTTTTTTTTTCCCTTCACAGGTGGTATTTTGTGATTCATAGCAAGAGAGAGAGAGCAGCTTGCATGTAACCACTGCCAAACGGGTCAGGTACTGGGATAGGTTGCCCAGGGAGGTGGTGGAGTTGCCATCCCTGGAGGTGTTCAAGAAAGATGTGGACATGGCACTTGGGGACATGGTTTAATGGTCTTAGGTTGATGGTTTGACTCAATGATCTTACAGGACTTTCCCAACAGAAAGAATTCTATGATTCTATCCCACAGAAAGTATGAATCATAGAATCACAGAAGCACAGAATCATAGACTCATAGATTCATAGACTCAGAGGATCATAGACTCAGAGTCACAGAATCACAGACTCAGAATCAGAGGTTCATAGAATCATAGACTCATAGACTCGACTCATGGAATCATAGACTCATAGAATCATAAACTCATAGGCTCATGGAATCATAGACTCATAGAATCATAAACTCATAGGCTCATGGAATCATAGACTCATAGAATCATAAACTCATAGGCTCATGGAATCATAGACTCATAGAATCATAAACTCATAGGCTCATGGAATCATAGACTCATAGAATCATAAACTCATAGGCTCATGGAATCATAGACTCATAGAATCATAAACTCATAGGCTCATGGAATCATAGACTCATAGAATCATAAACTCATAGGCTCATGGAATCATAGACTCATAGAATCATAAACTCATAGGCTCATGGAATCATAGACTCATAGAATCATAAACTCATAGGCTCATGGAATCATAGACTCATAGAATCATAAACTCATAGGCTCATGGAATCATAGACTCATAGAATCATAAACTCATAGGCTCATGGAATCATAGACTCATAGAATCATAAACTCATAGGCTCATGGAATCATAGACTCATAGAATCATAAACTCATAGGCTCATGGAATCATAGACTCATAGAATCATAAACTCATAGGCTCATGGAATCATAGACTCATAGAATCATAAACTCATAGGCTCATGGAATCATAGACTCATAGAATCATAAACTCATAGGCTCATGGAATCATAGACTCATAGAATCATAAACTCATAGGCTCATGGAATCATAGACTCAGAATCATAGAATTAGAGACTCAGAGGCTCCTGGAATCGTAGACTCGTAGACTCATAGATTCATAGAATCATAGACTCAGAATCAGAGAATCAGGGACTCATAGACTCATGGAATCATAGACTCATAGAAGTATAGACTTTGATCTTTAATCCCATTGGGTGATTCTGTGCTCCACAATCTCCCTGGAGGTGTTCAAAGCCAGGTTGGGTGAGACCTTGAGTGACCTGTGCTGGTGGGAGGTGTCCCTGCCTATGGCAAGGGGTTGGAACTGGCTGATCCTTGAGGTCCCTTCCAACCTTCCCATTCTAGGATTCTATGATTCTAATGTCTAGGGCTGATTGTAGTTTGTGAGACAGAGCTTTGCAGACCTTCACCACGATCTATTTGACCCTGCCTTGTAAAACAAGTAAGAGTAAGACAACAAAAGGCCATCAGGAAAATCCAGCTGTGAGAGTTACCTTCATAAAGCTCCACTGTCAAAGTGTTGCAGATGACTTGAGGCACCTTAACTGTCTGTGCATGTTTGTAGCTTGTAGTTAATCTAAGATAATTGAACTAAAGCTCAGTTGAATTAGCTCATGATAGTCTGGACACACATGGTCAGTCACTTGCTTCCTGGATAATTTGTGAGCCCTGGAAAGGAGGAATCAGCCTTGGTGACCCTTCAAACTAAGCAAGGCTTCTGAGCCCCATCTTGCACTTTGAGAGTAATGAACTGGATGACTCCAGTTGACTTTTTGACTTCTTAACTGTCATGATTTGCTGGGAATGGCCTCCCTCTAGCTACCTTCTAAATTAGTGTGAATCTGGCCCTGGGTAGTATCTCAGAAGGGTTTTACAGCCTAGACTGGAGCAACTTAAGCACGTTGTAACAGCCAGCTGCTGTGGTATACACTGGCAGTGCTATGATTCCCTGGCAGCTCTGATAGACAGAGAGGACTCAGAAGAACAGAGAGAGGCTGGAAGGCAGGAGCTTTCTGTATTACAGCTGTGATGGGCTTGGGCTGAACCACCTCCTGTGAGCACAAGTGCTGATACTCTTGCACAGGACAAGCACCCCTTATAAGGAAAATAAAGTGCTTGTTGCTGGAAAAACCTCAGAAGCTTGCCAGAGATCCTCTGGGCCTTGGATATCCTTTTGTGATGTTCTCTGCATAGGAAGCTTTTAAGAACCATAAAATGGTTTAGGTTAGAAGAGACCTCAGGGATCACCTACTCAAACCTCCCTGCCATGGGCAGGCACTCTGCTCAAGCAGACCAGGTTGCCCAAAGCCTCATCCAGCCTGGCCTTAAACACCTCCAGGGAGGGGCCATCCACAACTACTCAGGGCAACACATTCCACAGTCTCACCACCCTATTATTGAAGAATTTCTTCCTCAGATCCAGTCTGACTCTGCACTCCCTCAGCTTCAAACCTTTCTCCCTTGTCCTGTCTCTAGATACCCTTATGAAAAGTTCCTCTGCAGCCTTCCTATAGATTCCCTTCAGTTATTGGAAGACAGCTTCAAGGTCCCCCCTAGAGTCTTCACTTCTCTAGGGTGAGCACACCCCCAGCTCCCTCAGCCTATCCTCATAGTAGAAGTGTTCCAGCCCTTGGATCATCTTTCTGGCCTCTCCTTGACTCACTCCAGCAGCTCTCTGTCCTTCTTATGATGGGGACACCAGAACTGGATGCAGTATTCAAGGTGGAGTCTCACCAGAGAATCTAAAGGGGAAGAATCACCTCTCTTGACCACAGCTCCTCAGAGGCTGGCAGAGGACATTGGAATCTGTTACCGTCACCTCCTGGCACGCCAGAGCAGAGAGGTTTCCTAGCTCAACAGGTAAAACCACCTGTTATGGCAGGAAATCCTGTTGTGTGACCATGGCTGTCACAAACCTCAACCTAAACACAGCCAGAGTTTTACTTCTCACTGTTCTGACTCAGTGTCTCTAGAAATCTTTTCCTCCACATGCAGGTGCCCTCATTTTGCTTACATCTTCCACTTTACCCATGCCTAACTTTTCTTCCTTAGCTGATACTGTTATTTCTATTCCAAAAGACACCTTTGTGAGGTGCACCTGAAGGCATACATGTTTTTAAAAGTGCTGTTTAAGAGAGTTTTAAATTAATCCTGGTCTAGGAAGCCTAAGAAATTTTGCTAGTCAGGAGTCAATACAAACATTAGATGCCATGTAAAAAAACTGTTCTCTGTCATCTTGTTTTTCTTGTTATGAGTAGCAACCCCTTTAGAAGATTGCTCCCTTGAAGTATTGTGTTCAACTCTGAGGCTCCTAACACAAGGAAGACATAGATCTTTTGGAGTGCTTCCAGAGGAGGCCATGAAAATAATCAGATGGATGGAGAACCTGTTCTATGTGGACAGGCAAAGAGAGATGGGGTTGCTCAGCCTGGAGAAGAGAAGGCCCCAGGGAGACCTTAGAGCAGCCTTCTGGTACCTGAAAGCTCAGAGATATTAGAAGACAGCCTGAGAAAGTTGGAGTTGTTTCACCTGCAGAAGGGAAGGCTCCAGAGAGACCTTAGAGCTGCATTTCAATATCTGAAGGAGACCTACAGGAAGGCTGTTAGGAAGGACATGGAAGTGTTGGAGCCAATCCAGAGGAGGTCACCAAGATGCTGAGAGGGCTGCAGCAGCTGTGCTGTGAGGACAGGCTGAGAGAGTTGGGGCTGTGCAGCATGGAGAGGAGAAGGCTGCCAGGAGAACTTGGAGTGGCCTTGCAGTATCTGAAGGGGGCTGCAGGAAGGCTGAGGAGGGACTATTGACAAGGCCTTGTAGTGACAGGACAAGGGGAATGGGTTTGAAGTGTCAGAGGGGAGATTTAGTCTGGATGTTAGGAGGAAGTTGTTTGGAGTGAGGGTGGTGAGACACTGGCACAAGTTGCCCAGGGAGGTTGTGGAGCACAGAATCACCCAATGGGATCTTTGATCACATCTTTGATCACATTGGGTGTTTCTGTGCTCCCCAACCTGCCTGGAGGTGTTCAAGGCCAGGCTGGATGAGGCCTTGAGTGACCTGTGCTAGTGGGAGGTGTCCCTGCCTATGGCAGGAGGTTGGCACTGGATGATCTCTGAGGTCCCTTCCAACCTTCCCATTCTATGACTCTATGACTGTGCAGAAGAGCCATAGGGGATAGGACAAGAGGCAGTGGTTTGAAACTGGAGCAGGGGACATTCAAGTTGGACATAAGGAAGAAATTCTCTGTAATAGGAGTGGTGAAATGCTATAACTGGTTGCCCAGAGATATGGTTGATCCCCCATCCCTGGAGACATTCAAGGTCAAATTTGATGGTGTCTTGAACAACCTGATCTGGTTGGAGATGTCCCTGCTGACTACAGGGGTGTTGGATGAGGTAATTGGAACAGGTTGCCCAGGGAGGTTGTGGCTGCTCCCTCCCTGGAGGTGTTCAAGGCCAGGTTGGAGGAGGCCTTGAGTGACCTGTGCTAGTGGGAGGTGGCCCTGCCTATGGCAGGAGGTTGGCACTGGATGATCTCTGAGGTCCCTTCCAACCTTCCCATTCTATGACTCTATGACTGTGCAGAAGAGCCATAGGGGATAGGACAAGAGGCAGTGGTTTGAAACTGGAGCAGGGGACATTCAAGTTGGACATAAGGAAGAAATTCTCTGTAATAGGAGTGGTGAAATGCTATAACTGGTTGCCCAGAGATATGGTTGATCCCCCATCCCTGGAGACATTCAAGGTCAAATTTGATGGTGTCTTGAACAACCTGATCTGGTTGGAGATGTCCCTGCTGACTACAGGAGTGTTGGATGAGGTAATTGGAACAGGTTGCCCAGGGAGGTTGTGGCTGCTCCCTCCCTGGAGGTGTTCAAGGCCAGGTTGGAGGAGGCCTTGAGTGACCTGTGCTAGTGGGAGGTGTCCCTGCCTATAGCAGGGGCTTGGAAGTAGATGATCCTTGAGGTCCCTTCCAACCTTCCCATTCTATGATTCTATGATCCTTGAGGGTCCCTTCTAATCTGATGCATTCTATGATTCTTTAGAGTTGTAGACTCAAATCTCTTCCACCTGTAATGCAGTCCTGAAAAACAAGTAAGAAGCCTCAAAAGGAGACAGGCACAGAGGCTGCTACTTGACTACTGGAGGAAAAATGCTGATGACAAATTCTGGTGAAACATAAGATCAAGTCTCTACTGTGACACACTGCCAGCTGGCATAGCAAAACTGTGCACTGGGAAGTCAGCCTGATTTATGGGATGGCAACACTTTGGCCTGAAATTTTCAGCCCAACAGTTCTACTTGAAAGAGCAAGAAAAGGCATCTCCAAAAGAGGTCCCAGTGGTCTTAAACACCTTTCTCTACACTGGATGGAGCATCCTCTGGAGATGTTTTACTCTCTCAAACTAAAATCAGGGAGTTTGTGGCTCTTTCTGACATTTAAAGGTCTGGAGAGCTAAAACTGCAGTAGAGCCCAACTGAAAGAGTCAAGGTTCTCCTCTAGCAGCCTTCCCAGGTGCCAATTTTTGGCTCTTAAACAGCTCAGGTTGATGTCTTCAGCCCTCAGTTTCCCTGGGAATGTTACTGTATTTACAGGTAAGCTTAGATCCTCCAAGATTATTTCTCTTTTCCACTGAGCCTCCTCTTACATAATATATTATCATACTGGGAGCATGTATGGAAATGATCATCCTGTGCTTTTGCAAGGGAATTTGTGCCTTTGATCAAGCTTCTACTGAAAAGAAAAAAACAAACAAACAAAAAAAAACCCAACCCACAACCAAAACCTCTTTTTGTATTGCAGACAACTGCAACAGCAGACCCCTGAGTATGACTTTTGGATTCTTCTGCTGGAGATTTGCCACCTATCTACTCTAGCATGACAAGCTTATGCCAGAAGTATTCCCTATTCTGTTGGGTTTTGTTGTTGGTTTTTTTTTTTTTACCCTGATTCTATCTATATCAAAGAGAAGGGGGAATAAAAAAATCTGTGCTGGATTGCAGTGGCAATAGAGATTTCACTTTAATTATTCATAATGTAACTTCACAGCAACTATCTCATGGGTTTGCTCCATCTCTACTGCTTTTAACATGGTGTGAAATGGAAACCAGGATCTTACAGGTGCCCCTGGTAGTGATGCCTTTGCAGACAGCAGCAAACTCTCAGAATTGAGAGGGATTAGCTGAGGCTGTGTTCCTGGAAATAATTAGGGGTTTAATTGTTTTAATGAGTTACACTGAGCTGATTCTCAGAGAATCATAGAATGGTAGGAGTTGGAGGGGAACTCTGAAGATCATCCAGGCCAACCCTTCTCACAACCCAGGTTTGCCTACAGCAGGCTGCAAAGGAATGCAGTGTCCAGGTGGGTTTGGGAAGTTGTCAGAGAAGGAGGTTCCACTGCATCTCTGAGCAGCCTGCTCCACAACTCCAGCACCCTCACAGCAAACAATTTCCTCTCTAAGTTCAAATGAAACCTCCAGTGTTCTAGTTTGTACCCACTGGCCCTTGTCCTACCACTGGGCACCACTCATCTAGTCCCAGATGCATCCTCTTACTCCCCACCCTGTAAGCACTCTCAGGCTGCTCTTTTCCAGGCTAAACAGCTCCAGGTCTCTCAGCATCTTCTCACAAGAAAGCTGCTTCAGTTCCCTCAGCATATTTGCAGCAGGGAGCTGGGGCTTGTTAGCTTGGAGAGGAGGAGACTAAGGGCTGACCACATTAACCTTTATAAATATGTGAGGTGAGTGCCAGGAGGCTGGAGCCAGGCTCTGTTCAGTGATGCTCAGTGACAGGACAAGGGGCAATGGGTGGATGTTGAGGCATAGGAGGTGCCATGTGAACTTGAGGAAGAATTTTTTCACTATGAGGGTGAAGAGCAATGGAACAGGCTGCCCAGGGCAGTTGTGGAGTCTCCCTCTCTGGAGATATTCAAGACCTTCCTGGATGCATTCCTGTGTGATCTCCTCTGGGTGATCCTGCTCTGCCAGAGGGGCTGGACCAAATGATCTTTGGCAGGAGGCTGGAACTAGATGATCCTTGAGGTCCCTTCCAACCTTACCATT
>VWZE01022942.1:6535-26202 GCA_013396675.1 Eubucco bourcierii | reverse complement strand
TGAGGGGCCCATAACTGGACACAGTACTCAAGGTGTGGCCTAAGCAGTGCAGAGTCCAGGGGGAGAATGACCTCCCTGCTCCTGCTGGCCACACTATTCCTGATGTAGGAATATGCATACATACAATTCCTGATGCAGGAATATACATACAACAGCAAAGACAAAATTGCCTGAAGGTTTGCCCCTGCTTTCCAGTTGCCTGCCTGCCATAGTTCTGGTCACATTGGGCAGATCTGGGTTTAGCCACCTTAGATCCAGGGTGAGGAAAGGGCTGTGGAACACTGGCACAGGTTGGCTATGGTTGCTCCCTTCCTGGAGGTGTTCAAGAGCAGATTGGATGAGGCCTTGAGTGACCTGTTCTTGTGGGAGGTGTCTTTGCCTGTGGCAGGAGGTTGGAACTGGATGAGCTTTGAGGTCCCTTCCAACCTTACCATTCTATGATTCTATGAACAGTGGTGTGACTTTTCTCCCCTCCTTGTGCTGCCATGCATGAGTTCCACGTGGCTGCAGGCCCCACTGCTATCTGTACTAGGCCAAGCAGTATGTTACAGCCGCCATGCTATTGCTCAGTTTCCTCATGGTGTAATATTCACACTCTTATGACCTGACCGTAAACTGTCACTTGTATAGGTACTTTTTTTCTCTTCTGCCTGTTATTTTAGTAACCTTTTAACTACAGGTGGTAGGTTAGCTGTGACTGTCATTGCCTGAGACACCCATTTGATGGTGCTGTGATTTTTTTTCACTTTCATGTCGTGGTCTTTGGCTGGGATTTTTTTCCTCTTGATTTTTGTATCTTTTTCTAAGGGTACCTATAGGAAACAGGAAAAGAACATAGTAACTGAAGCAACAGAATCCTTCAACTTTTAAACACAGAGGCACAGTGGGTGTGTTTTTTAATTATGGTTCTTTTAAAATTCTGTTAGAGGGATGCTCAAAGCCTGATTTTCCAAGGTAGATTTTGTGGCAGTGCCTCTCCCACCTATCAGAAGTCAGAAACAACTCTGCTGGCTTTATTGACTTTAATTTGAGCTTGGTTTTGTTTTGTTTTGGTTTTTTCCCCCACAGCTGAGATAATCTCACTATCTTTCCCCCATAGATATAGCAGCAATTTCTTCTTATTTAGTGAATAAAATTGGTGCTTTGATGAAATGAGTACTCCTTATTCTTGCAGTCTCAGCAGCGGTATCTTTATAGTTACAGGAGTGGTAAATCTTTCAGATCATCAGCAGCAGCATTAGATTGTACTTAAATATAGTTTAAGCAAAACTCCTCTCTCTGTGACTTCACATCCAGTTTTAAACTTCTTGTCAGAAAAAAAATGTTGTCATAAAGCATCAAGATACATTGCAAAATTACACTGGCTGAAACAAACAGCTTGGGAAAATGCTATCAGCTGGTTATTAAGCCTATGTGCCATGCTGTCATACTCTGAAGGCACAGTTCAGTAATTGCTGTACTTTGATTCACTGATGAAAAACCATGAAAGATATTCTCCATCAATAGAAAGAGATTTATGACACTTGGGCATTACTGTGAATCATAGAAGGGCTTAGACTGGAAGGGACCCCAGAAATCATCTACTCCAACCTACCTGTCATGGTCAGGGATGCCTCTCAACCAGAATTGGCTGCTTAAGATCTCATCCAACCTGACTTTGAACAGCCCCAGGAAGGAGGTATCCACACTCTCCTTGGGCAGCCTATTTCAGAGTCTAACCACCCTCAAAGAATTTACTCCTAAGATCCAATCTAAACCTCCTCTCCCTCACCTTAAGACCTTCTCCCTTGTCCTGTTGCTAGAAACAATTAAGAAAATTCCTTCTCCAGCCTTCTGTAGGATCTTTTCAAGTACTGAAAGGCACTTACAAGGTTCTCCTGGAGTCTTTTCTTCTCCAGGCTGAACAACCCCAGCTCCCTCAGCCTATCTTCATAGCAGAGGTGTCCCAGTCCTTGGTTTGTCTTTGTGGCCCTCCTCTGGACTCCAGCAACTCTGGAGACCACAACTGGATGCACAGTAAAACAAACAAACAAACAAAAAACCCCAAAAAAACCCCACCATAAAATCCAACAAACAAACAAAACCCACAAAAAAACCCAAAACAAAACAAAACAAACCCCCCAATTTTTCAAGTCCATGTTTTATTTTCAGTACTTGGGTTGTTTGGATTGTTGTGTTGTGTGGGTTTTGGGGAGAGAGGCTGTTCAGGGACATCTATTTAAGGCTAAAGGTGTAAAGAAACTGCTTCTTCAGACAGGCAGTGGCACTGTCCCACATGCTGCATCTGCTCTTCCTCCAAGCAAAAGAACTGAAGGAAAGATGAGAGAGGCTGTTTAGCCACAAACACTTTCCTCTGTTTAACAGCAGTATTGAAAGCTTTCTACAATTACAGTGAGGAGCAACACAATCCGTCAGTGGAAAAATTAAGTATTGCTGACAAGATGTAGCCCCATGCAGGATCATCAGCATCAAGAGAGGAGACATTGCTTCCTACAGAAAACTCTTCCTGGGGGCTGTATTACTGTGGTTATGCTCTAAGGCTGACAGAAAGCTACTCAGATTCATAAATCCTTAAAGGTGAGGGCATTAGGTTTGATAAAACTCTGAGAGTACTATCAGAGAACAAAGATGCCACCACAGGGAGAAAGCAAAGGGTCTTTGGATCTATGTAGGATAAAAGCTTGATCCCACTGCTCTAAGGCAGATTGGTTTAAAAACAAGCCTCACTTGCTACAGGCACATGAGATTCTTCCTTTCTCTTTGGTCAGGTTTCAGACTCATTTTAAGAACTCCAGTTTTCCTAAAAAGTCAGTGTGCCAGTCTCTGCAAGCTACTGGGGGCATTTTACTCTTTGCAACAAACCCCAAGTGAGGAGAGAAGTTCCACAGATTCCACTTTCACCAGAGTCCCAAAGGAAGAAATAGAGAGGCAGAAAAATGACAGAAATTAGTGTCCCACTGGGGTGACTGCTTTGGGAAGTTTTTTAAGTGAGTTACTTGTGAAAATGAACATACTCACTCACAAAGAAATCTTCTCCAGAACAAAATTAATGATCTAAATACACAACAATATTGCAGAGGTTCAGGTGTTGCCTCTGAACAAGTATAAGCAGGATCACAGATCACAGGGGTTGGAAGGGACCCGAAGAGAGCATCAAGTCCAACCCTTCTGCCAGAGCAGGACCAGACAATCTAGTTCAGGTCACAGGAACACATCCAGACAAGCCTTGAAAGGCTCCAGAGAAGGAGGCTCCACAACCTCTCTGGCCAGCCTGTGCTTGTGCTCTGGGACCTTTACAGTAAAGAAGTTTCCCCTCATGTTGAGCTGGAACCTCCTGTGCTGCAGCTTCCATCCATTGCTCCTTGTCCTACCCCAGGCCTGTCTCTCCCCTCCTGACCCCAGCCCTCAGATATTTATAAACATTGATTAAATCCCCTCTCTGTCTTCTCTTCTCCAGACTAAGCAGCCCCAGGTCCCTCAGCCTCTCCTCATCAGGTAGTGCTCCAGTCCCCTCATGAATCTTGTCGCCCTCCCTTGGACTCTCTCCAGCAGATCCCTGTCCCTCTTAAACTGGGGAGCCCAAAATTGAATGAAGTACTCAAGATGAGGTCTCACCAGGGCAGAGTAAAGGGGTTGGAGAACCTCCCTTGATCTGATGGACACACTCTTCTTAATACACCCCAGGATCCCATTGGCCCTCATGGCCACCAGGGCACATTGCTGCCCCATGGATGTTCTCCACCAGCACTCCCAGGTCCCTCTCCACAGGGCTGCTCTCCAGCAGATCACCTTCCAGACTGTACTGCTGCAGTTTATTATTCCTCCCCAGGTGAAGGACTGTGCGCTTGTCCTTGTTGAACCTCGTTTGGTTGCTCTGTGCCCAGCTCTCAGTCTCTCCAGGTCTCACTGGATGGCTGCAGAGCCTTCAGCTGGATCAGCCAAGCCTCCCAGTTTGATATCATCAGCAAACTTGCTGAGCAGACTCTGTCTGTCTGTGCCCCCCCTCATCAACGTCACTGATGAAGGACCCTGAACACCTATTTCCCACAGCGTACATGATTTCCTGTAGTACTCTGTGTAAGTTTCATTCCAATCCAGACCAAAAATAACTTCCACAACATCAAAACTCCCATGAAATCAAAATGATACTTTCTTGCTATGTCTATTCAAAGCAGTGCTTGTTTTCTGCTCACTTCTAAGATCTTCTTTTTTTTTTTTGTTAATTAATTCAAAACATGTAACTGAAATAATCCCCCATAAAATATTGAAATTGCATCTTACTTGCCAAAAAGGTGTTTCCTTATCCTCCTAGATTATTTTCAATGAATATTTATCACTTTCTCTAGAGCCACTAAATTCCCCATGCATCGTTTTCATACCATACTTTATCTCAGAGAAGATGTAAAGTCCCAAGTTTCTCATTCAGTAGATAATAAACATATTTGCTTCCCTGACTGCAGTCCAACACAGCACCCATTTCTTCTGTCCTGAATTTCCATTGCTACAATAAGCCCTCTGAGGTATGCACAAGGTGTTCCAGATTGGGTCCAATGTGTCTCAGTGAAACTTTTAATGACATCCACTGTGTTCTCCTGTAGAGAAATTGGGTGTTCCTCATCAAAAGCATACAAAAAATGAGAATTCATGCTCCCCTTTAATCAAGTACATTTGGATATTACTACCTGCTTCTGCTTCTATTTTTGCCTATGTGTTATTAATCTTCATAATCTAATGAGCTCACTGTAATTTAGTTGTGGGAAGCAGAAAGGTCACAGAATGATCTTTGTTGAAAATAAAATGATTTGTGTAGGCACAACTCATGAATCTATGTTTGTAGAGTATCAGACTTAATAAGTCATATGGAACTGAATTCTGAGTTTCTTACTCGAAAAGAAAAACCTCTTGAAGTGATGATAAAGCAAAGTGGATGTTCTGCTAATGTCTACATCTTCGTGTGCCTTTTTCTGGAGCCACAGTACCTTTTGCCTGATCAACAAATTGTGAAGTTTAGTAGATGATCAAACACTCAGCACTGGACTGGACAAGAGGTTAGTACACAGGAAATGGTCTCCAGTTCCAGACTGTGGACTCCAAAGTTTGTATACATGTATATAACTACTGCTGTAAAGCAACTGCTGACAAATAAGGAGTCATTAAACTGTGGAATCACAGAATGGTAGGGGTTTAAATACATTAGTCCTCATCCTGTCATTACAAGACCTTATCAGTAGTTCCTCCCCAGCCCTTCTGTAGCCCCCTTCAGATATTGGAAGGCCACACCAAGGTCCCCTGGAAGCCTTCTCTTCTCCAGGCTGCAGAGCCCCAACTCTCTCAGCCTGTCCTCACAGCAGAGCTGCTGCAGCCCTCTGAGCATCTTTGTGGCCTCCTCTGGACCCGCTCCAACACTTCCATGTCCTTCCTGTGCTGAGGGCTCCAGAACTACACACAGGACTCCAGGTGGGGTCTCAAGAGAGCAAAGGGGCAGAATCCCCTCCCTTGCCCTGCTGCCCACACTTCTCTTGCTGCAGCCCATGACTCAGTTGCTGTCTGGGTTGCAGTCACTGCAGGCTCATGTTGAGCTTTTCATCAACCCAGACTCCAAGGTTCTTTTCCTCAGGGCTACTCTCAGCCATTCCCCACCCAGCCTGGAGTTGTGCTTGGGATTGTGCCTACCCAGGTGCAGGACCTTACACTTGGCCTCATTGAATTTCATGAGGTTGACCTGGGCCCACCTCTCCAGCCTGTCCAGGTCCCTCTGGATGAATCCCTGCCCTCTAGGAAGTCAACTGTGCCACACAGCTTGGTGCCACCTGCAAACTTGCTGGGGATATGCTCGATTCCTCTGTCCATGTCACACAGGTAAGAAATATCAAGGTAAAGGATTAACTGCCTGCTGGATCCTTTGAGATTCACTGGAGTAGAGGTGCCATTCAAATCTTTCCACTACAAAAACATATTGAACAGTGTCTTTTTAGTAAGTAAGCATATTTGGGGTCTCCTTTATACATGAAGTGACCTGTTCTAGTGGGAGGTGTCCCTGTCTGTGTTGGGAGTTTGGAAATAGATGGTCTTTGAGGTCCCTCCCAACCTAAACCATTCTATGATTCTATATCTGGTACACAGAGAGCTCTGTGTTGATGTGAAAAACTCTATCATTGCTTGGAATGGAAAGAAAAGGATCTATCTCCAGTCCCTACATCCAGGACTTCAAATACTCAAGATATATCAAAGTGGAGCAGGGTAGACATTTGTCCATTGACAACAGAACAGAGGAAAAGTGTTCATAAATCAAACAACTTTCGTTTCAAAGACAAAATTCCCTTATTAGTACAGCTCAACACCATAGTTCTATCCATTCACAGGGTCAGGGCTATTTTGGGCTGCCTCCCTGTATTCCTGCACAATGTGAACGTTCTCCCCTACGGTGTTACAAAACACTCACTTTGCCTCTCCCATCAGGAACTTCAGCAGACAGTAATTAACCCTCTGGAGAAAATGTTTATAAAAATAACAAGGAATTATTAGCAATGAACAAGATTTCCACATACACACACACACAAAAAGAAAGTCAAAGTGAGAGAACTAATGTGAAGTTAACTCATTGGTGAAAAAATTTTAATGAGCTGAGACACATCACTCTGTGTGTGTCTGTGTGTATGTGTGTTTTCCCAGATGGGAATCTCACTTCCACCTAGCAATGGCAGATCATTAGAGAGCAGTTTCAAGCATGTGCACATTTGTTAAAGGAATTTTGAACCTTGCCATTTAGGAAGAAAAACATGATGCCCAGAAGGGGCAAATCTTTTTTGCTTTTGATACCTAAAAACATAGCTGGATGTGGACCCATCTTACTTGGGATAATTTTGTAACACAGGGCACTAGAGACAAGCTGAGACACCATCATCTCAGCAGTAGTTCTGACTCAATAGAGTTGTTTTGTGGCTTAGGTATGTTTTTCAAAGATCTTTGTTCTAATTTTTCTGTTAAAAGAAAAAACAAACAATAAAAACCCCCAAAAAACTACACCACACCCCCCCAAAAAAAAAACCCAAACAAAAAAACCCAAATAAACAGAACCACCTAAACAAAAAGCCCCAAATGAACAGAAACATCTAAACAAAAAGCCCCAAATAAACAGAAACAAACACACAAACAAAAAAAGAAAAAGAAAAAAGGGGGAAAAAAAAAAAAGGAAAAAAAAAAGAAAATAATACTGAATTATTCTCCTTAATATCTGGTTTGTTGGTTTTGGGTTTTTTTTCCTTCCCTAATGATTTCTTTCTATGTTAACTGCTTATGACACTTTTATAAATGAGAATTTTTCATACATAAAGTTTCAGGACTGAGGCTTTCTAGAAGTATTTTTTTTATTGTTGTTGTTATTTTCAGTTCTATAACATGGCAAACATTTCGACCATAAAGCTTTTCCCATTTGTCTTGTGCTACCATCAAACACAGCAGATCAGCTTTCAAGTTTCTCCTTATTATTAGTTCTCAATTTTCTGACTTCTTCTTGTAGCACTTCTTTTTTTTTTTTTGTCCCTGTTATCTCTTTCCTTACAAGAAGAAAAATAAAAATAAAATGTAACTGAACAACACAGCATCTCCAACTGAGTAGCACAAATTAAAAACTGGAAGAGGTGGTGTTTTGCAAGCTATGTGAATTAAATGTTTAGCATTTCAGTTCACCATGGATGATAAGTATTCTTTTACTCAAAAGTGATAACATTTCACCTTCTGTTTGGTTTCTAGCCACAAAGAGTAAGAAAGCAATCCACTCAACCCTCAGATCTTTGCCTGCATTAAAAAATAAATAAAAATCCAACCACACTTAGCTCCAGAGTTTACTTTGCTTCACTTCAGCAGATAATGACCATCTGCAAATTGGCTTCCTGTGTTTTTGAACTTTGTGAGAGTTTGGTTCTCAGGATATGATGGGTAGTTTGCTCTAAGCAAGATAAATATTTCATCCCACTACATAGAGGATACACAGGAATTAATTTAGTTGAAGAAAAGTTCATTCCTCCATGTAAAATCTCGATGATGGCTGTAGAAATAAGACTTAGAATGCTGAATTTCCCATGTCCACAGATGGTGTGAAATTTAAATTGTAAGGGTAGCATGAATCTCTGAAACAGATACTGGAGAGTTAGGCAAAGGTCATGGAGAAATTAGTAGAAATGCAGTGCATCAGGAGGCCTTTATACATGGTATAGGGATAGGACAAGGGGCAATGGTTTGAAATTAGAGAAGAGTAGATTTAGACTGGGTGTTAGACAAGGTCCTTACCATAATGGTGTTGGACCAGTGGAACACGTTGCTCAAGGAGATAGCTGAGGTCTCATCCCTGGAGATATGCAAGTTATGGCTCAACAAGGCTCAGAGCAACTGAGGAAGCTGGGGATGGTTAGTTTGAGGAAGAGGAGGCTGAGAGGAGACCTCATTGCTGTCTACAACTGAAGGGAAGTTATGGAAAGGCTGCTGCTGGTCTCTTCTCACAGGTAAGTGGAGACAGAACAAGGAGAATGGCCTCAAGCTGAGACTGGGGAGGTTTAGATTGCACATTAGGAAAACGTTTTTCATAGAGAGAGTCATCAGGGACTAGGAATGAGCTGCCCAGAGAGGTGGTGGAGTCACCAACCCTGGATGTGTTTAAGGGTCATTTGGATGTGGTGCTTAGGGCTATGGTTTAAGGTGAATCTTGTAGACTAGGGTTGGACTTGGTGATCCTGAGGGGCTTTGCCAACCTGCATGTTTCTATGATTCTGTGACCTAGTGGAGGATGTCCCTGCTCACTGCAGGGAGGTTGCACTAGATGTCCTTTGGAGGTCACTTCCAACCCAGGGAAATCAGCCACTCATTTAGCTGTAAGAGCAAATGTCAGAGCACAGATTCCTCATCCTATGTTGCCTTCATTTTTAGCTTAGGTGTCCTTGTAGGTACTGTGATTTAGCCAAATACAAGTCACCAGCTCAATGCAGAGAAATAGTGAAATGTCGTGATCTCTAACATTGAAGTGATGATATTGGAGCTGATTCTCATGGCTCTTTGAATTCTACTGTTTCCTAATAAATGGGGACCAACCTAAGAGAGAACATACAATTATGGAATGCTAAATTAGATATCTAAGTTATTATTTAATAATCTCTTTTTTTTTTCCCCAAGTCTTTATATATTGGTATGTGATGACTGAATAAATTGACAGGAATAAATAACTAACTAACTAGATAGATAGATAAAAAGAGAGAACTAATACCAACAAATGCCAAAGAAGTGAGATTGAATGAAGAAAAAAATGTTCAAATACACTTTTTTTTTTTAGTCCATCAATAGTTACTAAAAGGATGAAGTTTTGCATTGAGAAAGTCACAAAAAGACTCAGATTAGGATGTAAATTTTTAAGAGGTAAGAGGCACTCAAAAGCAGAGAGCACAACTTTCTTGTGCATTCTTCCTTGACCAACAAGCCTGCATCTGACCCATCAAGGAAAATTTCTGGTAGTTTTTTGCTTGAACCAAGGTCTATCTTTTCATATAGTTTCTGCTTCATACTCCTTTGTACTGGCTTGAGGCTAAATGGAATGTTTTAATTAAAAAAAAAAAAATAGATTACAGGTTGTGAAAAGCAAACACTGGTGATTTACAGTGAGGGTGGTGAGACACTGGTACAGGTTGCCCAGGGAGATTGTGGCTGCTCCCTCCCTGGAGGTGTTCAAGTCCAGGTTGGATGAGGCCTTGAGTAACCTGTACTAGTGGGAGGTGTCCCTGCCTATGGCAGGGGGTTGGAACTAGATGATCCTTGAGGTCCCTTCCAACCTTACCATTCTATGATTCTATGTTTGCTTCACTCATAGGTTTGCTGAGATGTATAAGAACAAGCACACAAACATAGATAACACAGAGACAGAGAGTCTCAANACTGAGTCTAGTCTGGGTGATTTTTATAAAGGGGGGTGGGGGGGGTGGGAAACTCCCAAACCATCACATCCTTCCATATCTCAGGGGCAAATCTGGTGTCATACTGTGCCCATGCAGGCACTGAACATAAACAGAACAAACAAAATGCTAAAGGCATTCACTGTGGTGTCCACAGAGCGAGCAGGCAGATCTCGTAAACTGGACTACCCTCCTGCAGTATCAGAAAGTTGAAAGAACCCTGAAAAAAATATTAGCAGCCACCAAATACTTACTTGTAAAGATGTATTCTTACTGGATAGATTTTTTTTTTTTTTTTTTTATGTTTTACTAGTGGATAGAGTGGATTACTTCAAAACTTTGGGCAAACAGCACATAATGAAACCGCATAATAATAATAATAATACTGTGATGAAAGGTTCATATCACAAAAAAAAAAACCAAACCCACCTCATAATCTATTCTTTAATGTAAAAAAAATGACACATTTCAGCAAGAAAAGCATTTTTCCATAATACACCATTTCAACTCCATTCATTCAGACTACACATAAATATGTTTTTACAGTAGTGGTAATGGGAAGCAGAAGACCTCAGATTTCCTAACAACAGATCAGATTTCCTAACAACACTCTCATCTGATCTTTGAAATGCATTTCAGGAGTATTTAGAAAACTACTGGGACATGAGACTATATTAATAATTTGTATACCTACACTTATAGGTTCTTATTTTCTTCATCATCAGTATTAATGTTGTTATGATAAGAAGAGATAAAAACACTTCAAGACTGTCATCGTGAAGTCTTAAATATGAAGGCAAAGTCCTCTGACTTTAAGGCTTCTTCTCTAGCCAGATACAGAGGTATCAAAGGGAAGTATTTATACCAAGCCAACAATATTACAGCAAAAAGCAACTGCTTGAGAGAGTCCAGTGCAGAGCCACAAAGATGATGAAAGGAATGGAACATCTCTCTTACAAGGACAGACTGAGGGAGCTGAGGCTGTGCTGCTGGGAGAAGAGGAGACTGAGAGGTGACCTCAGCAATGTTTATGAAGATGTAAAGGTGAGTGCCAGGAGGCTGTAGCCAGGTTCTGCTGGGTGATGCTCAGTGGCAGGACAAGGGGCACTGGGTGGAAGCTGAGGCATAGGAAGTTTCATTTAAACATGAGGAGGAATTTTTTTCACTGTGAGTGTTACAGAACACAGGAACAGGCTGCCTAGGGGGGATGTGGAGTCTCCCTCTCTGAATATATTCAAAACCTGCCTGGAAGTGTTCCAGTGTGATCTGGTATAGGAGATCTTGCTCTGGCAGGGGAGTTGGACAGAATGAACTTTCAAGGTCACTTCCAGTTCCTGACATTCTGTGATTCTATGATTCTGAGATTCTGTGGTTCTGCGAAATGTCAGTTTCACTGCTTCACGAAAATTGCTCTTAGAGGTAGTGTAAAACACAGCTAAAATCAGTAAGAATAACCATTTAGGAAAGTGACTGATTCCCTTTCTCTTGCATTTTAAAAGAAAAAAAAAATTTGAGTCCAAACTACATTTTAAATAGGCATAAACACATTTCCTACCCCCCAATATTTGTTTGGTTTTTCTTTTTAGATTCTATTTCATTTCCCCTGAAATTTCTTCATATGGAAAGAGGAGTTTAAAGAGGGAATTAGGTGTAAACCCCATACACCTGCTATTACAAAGGAACATTTCTGTTGCTTGAATTTCTAATTCAGGGAGAACATCATAACTCACCAGACACCAAAGACATTCTCTAGTCCACTCAGTTTCTGTTTGTACAAAGTGAAACAACTCCACTTAAAAGGAACTTAATGAATTTTAGCCCAAATCCAAAGATTTCCAGTTAAAATAAGATTGTTATCCTGTCTGATTTGGGTTTTGCTGAAAGTCTAATATCATTCTGGATAAAACAGTTGGAGAAAATAGCAACCAGTTCTGGTTTTCTTCCTTTCCCTCTCCAGCTTAGCATTTCAGGCACACACCCTCACAAAAGATGAGGTTTGTTGTCATGTTTCCAAACCAGGAAAAATATTGTGGAGTAATACAACATTTGTTATGATCCTTCCAGTGGAAGTTATCTTAAAGCACTGTACTCTGGAGGTTTGAAAGATAAATGAGTAGACTTTGCTAAGCACATTCATTCATTCCAGTTCCTGCTATTTGTATGATACTCCTGGCCAATTTCATCCCCTTGTAATTCTTCCATTATTAAGGCATCCCTGGAGCCCAAAGCTCTGATCGTAATAATTTTAATACAGTCAGTTTTTTATGCTCCTATAATTTTGCTCAGAACCTGAAATACAAACCTGCAAACATATGTAAAATTTTCTGGAACAGCAATGAGGTTGGAGGAGAAAAAAAAAAAAATCAGAAAAAGAAGAGAACGGAAAATGCTACTTAATATTGAGATATCTGCAACTACCAGAGGGGACGTTGTGGAGAGGCTGGTCCTGATCTCTTGTCACAGGTAATGGAGACAGAACAAGGGAGAATGGCCTCAAGATGAGACTGAGGATTTAGATTGGGCATCAGTAAAAAGTTTATCACAGAGACAGAGTGGTCAGGCTGCCCAGGAAGGTGGTGGAGTCACCCACCCTGGATGTGTTTAAAGGTGGTTTGGATGTGGTGCTTAGGGCTGTGGTTTAAGGTGAATCTTGTAGAGTAGGTTTCTAGGTTGGACTTGGTGATCCTGAGGGGCTTTGCCAACCTTCATTTTTCTGTGATTCTGTGACTGTAGGATTGCTACTTTTACAATCTTTGTCAGTTTGGAAGAGAGTGAAAAGGAGGTGAATGCATAAAGTCAAATTAGACCAAGCAAATTGTCTTTACAAACATGCCAGGTTCTGAATCAGGAATAGGTAGGAGCTGGCAGGTCATGCTGAAAAGATGATTCAGTGTCTATGTTCATATGCTAGTTGAGAAGGTTGTAAACCAGAAGCTTTATAAACCCAAAGCCCTTCATCTCATTTTCACAGTGTTGTGGGAAATCCGTGTGCAGAAATGTCTATGGTGAGATCAAAAGGGAAAGCCAAATGCCATACCTCATGTGGCAGAGAGATGTTTCCTTTGATAAAATGCTCTCTACAACAAAGGAAATGTGTAAAGAAGGTGTAAGTGGGAAAGGAGGTGGAGAGCTACAGAAATTAATATTCAAAAGAAGCAAAAAGAATTAGCTACACATATTAAGCAGGTTAATTTCTCTATTCAGAATTCTACCAATTCTATTGACTCTCCTGACAAACTTTCAAACAGCAATGATTGAATACCTGGCATTTCAAAAAAAACATCATGAGAGAGCTGTACATTTGGCAGAAGTGCATTGGTGTTTTACCTACTAAAAGGTCAACACTTCTTTTTCAAACTCCTAATCTATTTTACATCCTTTTCCATTGGTGGTGTAGAATGCTTGCTTAAAGATATCCAGTTGTTTAGTAGGTTTACTGGTTCACAGTGCTTCTGTCAGCTTAGAAGTTTGAAGTAGCTAGGAAGCTTGTCTGTTCTAGTAACACTGAAGGGATAAGTCAGTTTAATTTGACAACTGTGGCCCAAGACAAGAAGCCTGCAATCATAGAATCATAGAATCACAGAATGGTAAGGTTGGAAGGGACCTCAAGGATCATCTAGTTCCAACCCCCTGCCATAGGCAGGGACACCTCCCACTAGAACAGGTCACTTAAGTCCTTGTCCAACCTGGCCTTGAACACCTCCAGGGAGGGAGCAGCCACAACCTCCCTGGGTAACCTGTGCCAGTGCCTCACCACCCACACTTGAAACAACTTCCTCCTAACATGCAGTTTCAATCTCCCCTCTGCCAGTTCAAACCCATTGTCCCTTGTCCTGTCATTGCCAGACCTTGTCAATAGTCCCTCCCCAGCCTTCCTGTAGCCCCCTTCAGATACTGGAAGGCCATTCCAAGGTCCCCTGGAAACCTTCTCTTCTCCAGGCTGCAGAACACCAACTCTCTCAGCCTGTCCTCAGAGCAGAGCTACTGCAGCCCTCTGAACATCTTCATGACCTCTTCTGGACCCTCTCCAACACTTCCATGTCCTTCCTGTGCTGCAAATCTGCTGCAGAATTCAACTTGAAACACAAGCAATTAATATCAAACAGCTCTTGAATTAATAATCTATACCACAGTGCAATAAGAACAAGCTCAGTAATCTCCAATTCATGCTTCTTGTTTATTCTGAATAATAGAGATGGCACAAAGGAAGCTAAGGAGATGCTAACACAAGCAGATTAAAAATGCAGCAGAGGAACCTGCTCTACCTCTCTAATTGAATTGAGTGCAGCAATTTCTGTTTATGTTTTCATTCATTCATTATCACAGATTAGGAGACTGTGCAAGTTATTTAAAGAACAGTCAACTCCATCAAACCAGCTCCAGTAAAGATCTACCAATAGGATTTGCTTGCATGAAATATTAATTGGAAGCTGTTTTCTTGAATTTATAAGTTTGCTAGAGTAACAGAGGGTTGTAGAGGCATAAAGAGAGGCAGGATTTTAATAGCGCATATGCAGGGTGGCAGGGTAAAAGTAGACTTTCTTTTCAAGGTGTAACCCATATTTACAAAATTATTAAAAATCATAGAATCATAGAGTCAGTCAGGGCTGGAAGGGACCACAAGGGTCATCCAGTTCCAACTCCCCTACCATGGGCAGGGACACCTCACACTAGATCAGGCTGGCCACAGCCTCATCCACTCTGGCCTTAAACACCTCCAGGGATGAGGTTTCCACCACCTTCCTGGGCAACCCTTTCCAGGCTCTCACCACCCTCATGCTAAAGAGCTTCTTCCTAACATCCAGGCTGAGTCTACCCATTTCTGGCTTTGTTCCATTGCCCTCAGTCCTATCACTACCTGACAGCCTAAAAAGTCCCTCCCCAGCTTCCTTGTAACCCCCTTAAGTTACTGGAAGGTCACAATAAGGTTACCCGGGAGCCTTTCCCTCTCCAGACTGAACAGCCCCAACTCCATCAGTCTCTCCTCATAGGAGAGGTGCTGAGTGTCTGAAAAAAAGATGGAGTCAAGTAGAAGAGGAAGAAATAATGATGAGACTAAGGTAAGAAGCTTTAGGAGTTGAAGATTCATGGTCTTGACTACGAAAGGAATAGAAATAGCTCTGCTTTACTGGTTACATTGATACGTAAAGATAAATTCTTTCATTCATGTCCACCTCTGAATATGTACAAATATTACTGCAGGTGTATGACCTTACTTAACCTTGCTCCCTCACTCTGTAGTAATGTATCTATATTTAAACTGTATTCTTACTCTGAAAGGTTGGACTAGATGATCCCTGACATCCCATCCAGCTGAAATGACTCTTCAGCTTTCTGAAGACACTTGGATGCATGGTTTTTGGGAAAACCTGTTACACACAGGTCTAGAAACAAGGTTCTTTCACTGTCCAGGATCTTTTTTATTGCTTGAGAATTTTATAAGGATCTTTAATATCAAGTATAGATTGGACATTTCTACACACTTGCTTGGCTTTTGTATACTGCAAAAGGGACTAGAGGGAAAGTCTTATGAGGACTGGCTGAGGGAGCTGAGATTGTTTAGCCTGGAGAAGAGGAGACCTTATCACACTCTACAACTGCCTGAAGGGAAGTTGTAGTAAGATGGGGGTCAGGCTCTTCTCCCAGACAACTCGTGACAAGACAGGAAGGCATGGCCTGAAGTTGTGTCAGGGGAGGTTTAGGTTGGGTGTTAGGAAACACTTCATGATGGAAAGGGGAATTAGACACTGGAATGGACTACCCAGGGAGGTGGTGGAGTCACTGTCTCTGGAGATGTTTAAGGAGAGATTGGATGTGGCACTTAGTGCCATGGTCTAGTCGATGTGGTGGTGTTAGGTCATAGGCTGGACTTGATGACCTCAGAGGTCTAACCCAGCCTCAGTAATTCTGTGATTCTGTAAGTACAATATCCAGGTTTATATACATATTCTATACCAAGCATGAATAATGTTTATGTAAAGATTCAAATCTATTACAGGAAAACAAATCTGGAAAGAACTAAAGATGGGCATCGTGCCACAAATAGACTCCCTTATGAAATGAGATCTCACATTGAAAATGGACAGGAGTAGGACTCAGTCTGTATTGTGAATCTCTACTGTTTTGGATAAGATCACCGAGAAAGACTCAAATGTTGCACAAAAGATACAGGTACTGACTAAAGAGTGCAACAAGTTATTTTTGAGTCCATATCTAATGGCATATGTCAACTCTACAGGTAAAGAAAAACAAAAGGAAAAAGTAAAAAAAACCAAACAAACAAAACCCAAACAAAACAAAAGAAAACAAACAAACAAACCAAAATAAAATAAAATTTTTAAAAAAGGAAATTAAAATTCTCTTCAATAGCCAGCTGGGAAAAGGAGATATTTTCACAGTGTGCACTTCAGGACTTCTTCTGCAGTGTATAAGGTGGTTTGTTGAACACATCTTAACAACATCCATGATGTTTATATGGACCTGTTCTGTTTCCCTGTGGATTATTCATGCTCATTACATGAGTATTGCTGACTGGAGCACAACCTGATCAGGTATAAATGATGCACATGGTAATTGGCTATTAAGCTTTGTACATATGTATTATTAGGCAATGCCTATTGATTATTCAAATAACTATTGTTGACAAAATGTTACCTACTAAATTCTGGTTTTCCCCAGCATAAAGTTATAAACTAAGCTCTAGAAAGCAAAACTGGGAGGTGCTGGGGAAGAAAAGGCAATTCTCACATCAGTGGCAATTATTCCCCATGTAATAGACATGACAATAATCCAAATAAGAAGTTTACCTGTGAGAAGCCACAAAGGTAAGAATGTTTTGGATTACCAATCCCAGACAATGAGTGGAGAGAAAGTAAACAGGAAAAGCTCGTACATGCATACTGGTCTAATATTAGCAAACCAGTACTGGAGACAAATTTGGAGTAAATGGGAAGCTTTCTGTAGCAGTAATCTGTCTATGTATTGCAAACTTGGTTTCACAATAAAGCCCAAAGGTTTTCCTTTCTGATTCAAGGCTCATCAGTCTGGAAAAGTTCTGTCTCAGAGGACTTTTCTGCCTGTTCATCTTTGCCTCTACTGAGTCTTTATTCCTCCCTATTTCTGTTGCACTCTGTGCTATTTCAAACTATTTCTCCATTCTCTTTTCCCCTGCTTCAATTATTTCAGTGTTCCACCTCTTCCCCCTTTTCTCCCTTCTTATTTCCTTTGAATTCTTTCCTTTTCCTCACACTTGATGTCTACACATTTTGACCTTCACGTCTCAGCCCTGTGCTTTGAGCCTTCCCTCTGAAATGCCCACTCCTCATTTCCTCTTTGCCATTACAATATCCTGCCTCCTTCTGTTCCCACCTCCACATATGCTCTTTGGCCCCTCAACCAGTTTCATCTTCATTCCTCTTGAGCAGCCCTGCCCTCTGCCATCACAGCCTTCTTCCTTCCTAGCCATTCCCTTCTCAAACATATCCCAGCATCTACAGGTGGGACAACTCTTTTTTTCCTTATAAGTAGATTGAGGACTTTGCATGTTAGAGGAGTAAAAGTCAAGAAAGTGTAAACTTTGATGAGGTAAAAGAGCAGGTACTATAGAAACTATAGAATGTTTCTGAAAGGGCTTTTACTTTTTCAGCCTCCTTCATAGGCAGTACAGGGACACAGTAAGAATCTTCAGATTATTTTATTTTAAATAAGGTAATATAGATGGTAGATATGTTTGCTAACTTGATACATCAGATTTTGAAACCTGAAGGTTTTTAAAGCCTCCTGTGTTCCAATGGCCAACTCTCTGAGCCATTGATTACATTATTAGGTGAAGATGGAGCAAAATACTGGAGGAACATGGGAAAGATGTACTAAGTCTGATCTCTCAAGCAGGCAGCTTATCTGGTCTCTGCAGTGTGGGTTACAGGAAAGCAAAGCTGCCAGGACTAAAACTGAAAATGCAACTGTACAGGGACATATCAACTAGCTAAAGTGATTAATCAGAGCTCCTGGTATTTGGGCAAGTGTTAGGAAATAGTTATGTTACACATACAGATTTTTCTGCTTATCCCTTTTGCACTCAGAGCCACAGAACTAGAAGCAGACAGAAAAAGAGAGGTAGCGGAATAGAGAACAGCTGGAGGTTTTTTTCTCTTGGTTTGGTTTTATTACTTCCCTTTTAACAATGCTAGTGACCTGCTATCCCAGTGCAATTTCACTGGCCATGGAATCTCTCTCTCTGTAGGATTATGTGTGCAGCCTCCATTAAGTCCACTCAGCACTATTCACCTAACACAGGCAATGCATGTTTTTTCCATAGGTTTATGAAAGCAAGTGCCAGGCTACTGCTTAACCAAATGCAGACATGAAACCAGTTGAAATGAATTGAAAAGCCAGTAGGACATTGTCGAGCTGAGAGTCACAGAATCACAGAACGTCAGGGCCTGGAAGGGACCTCCAAAGCTCAGCCAGTCCAAACCCCCTGCCAGAGCAGGATCACCTAGACCAGATCACACAGGAACACATCCAGATGGGGTTTGAATATCTTCAGAGAGGGGGACTCCATAACCCCCATGGGCAGCCTGTTCCAGAGTTCTGTCAGTCTCACAGGGAAAAAATTCCTCCTTATGTTTAAATGAAACGTCCTATGCCTCAGCTTCCACCCAGTGCTCCTTGTCCTGCCATTGGGCATCACCCAGCAGAGCCTGGCTCCAGCCTACTGGCACTCAGCTTTACATATTTATAACCAGGGTTGAGGTCACCTCTCAGTCTCCTCTTCTCCCAGCAGCACAGCCCCAGCTCCCTCAGCCTCTCCCTGTAAGACAGATGTTCCATTCCCTTCATCTTTGTGGCTCCGTGCTGGACTCCCTCGAGCAGAGCAGGAGGTTGTGTTAGTTTGAGGCTAACTGGAATGTTTTAGTGAGAGAAATTGGCTCATTGGTTATAAAAAGAGAATAATGATGCAGTTTATAGCAACCAGTGACAGAACAAGAGTGCACAGTCTCAAACTACACCAGGGGAAGTTTAGGCTGGAAGTGAGGAGAAAGTTCTTGCCTGAGAGAGTCATTGACTGCTGGAATGGGCTGCCCAGGGAGGTGGTGGAGTCAGCGTCCCTGGAGGTGTTCAAGGCAGGTTTAGACGTGGCACTTGGTGCCATGGTCTGGTCTTGAGGTCTGTGGTAATGGGTTGGACTTGATGATCTTTGAGGTCTCTTCCAACCTTGGTGATACTCTGTGACACTGTGATACTCTGTGATTCATTGGCATGCTAAAAGGGATAAAAAACCAAAACATAAATCATTTGTCTCTGTTCTGGGACACTGCTTCCTTTTGCTTCTCCTTTGCTCAGCTCTAATATCTTCCACTAACAGATACAAGTGGGAGAGAGAGAGGGAGAGAGAGAGAGGCCCTTCTGGGCAGTTTCTTTGTTCAGGAGAGAATCAGGATTTCTATGTTACTTCTAATTTGTATATGGTTGGAAATACACCTATATCGTGTGCATATACTTGTAAATTTAGCTTTGCTCTAAATAGAGCTTTATCTTCATTCCAAACCATCTGAGCTGGTCTGGTAAATTTCAATAGTGGGCTAACCCAGCACAGAAGTGAGAAGCAACCTCTTTTTTCCTTTTGGCAGCTGTACAGCAAGGGTAACAGTTAAAATATGGTGAGGCAGACAGGGTTTTGGTTATTCTCATTAGGAAAGGTCACTGCTCTGCTAGTTAATCACCTTTTTT
>VWZE01022940.1:2143-30880 GCA_013396675.1 Eubucco bourcierii | reverse complement strand
AGAATCATAGAATGGTAAGGTTGGAAGGGACCTCAAGGATCATCCAGTTCCAACCCCCTGCCATAGACAGGGACACCTCCCACTAGTACAGGTCACTCAAGGCCTCATCCAACCTGGCCTGGAACACCTCCAGGGAGGGAGCAGCCACAACCTCCCTGGACAACCTGTGCCAGTGTCTCACCACCCTCACTGCAAACAACTTCCTCCTAACATCCAGTCTAAATCTCCCCTCTGCCACTTCAAACCCATTGCCCCTTGTCCTGTCATTACAAGACCTTGTAAATAGTCCCTCCCCAGCCTTCCTGTAGGCCCCCTTCAGATACTGGAAGGCTACTCTAAGGTCTCCTCGAAGCCTTCTCTTCTCCATGCTGCAGAGCCCCAACTCTCTCAGCCTGTCCTCATAGCAGAGCTGCTGCAGCCCTCTGATCATCTTTGTGGCCTCCTCTGGACCCGCTCCAACACTTCCATGTCCTTTTCGGAAGGTATGGGGCTGGAAAGGACTGGAAAGGACCTCAAAAACTCATCCAGTCCAGACTGCTCTGCCAGAGCAGGATCACCTAGACCAGATCACACAGAATGCATCCAGGAGGGTTTTGAATACCTACAGAGATGGAGACTCCCCAACTCCCCTGGGCAGCCTGTGCCAGTGTTCTGCCACCCTCACAGTGACAAAACTCTGTCATGTTTCCATGGAACTTCCTATGCCTCGTCCTGTCATTGGGCATTACTGAGCAGAGCCTGGCTCCAGCCTCTTGGCATTCACCCTTTACATATTGATAAACATGTATGAAGTCACCTCTCAGTCTCCTCTTTTCCAAGCTAAACAAACCCAGCTCCCTGATAGACTAAAAATAATTATTGTTGGAATGGCATATAACCCATTCCTTACCTGAAATGTCTGCATCCTGTACTGAGGGATGATCCAAAAGTCTTACAATCATTCTGATCTAAGAATGCAAACAAATAACTGCAGAAGCAAATTTTGATGGCAGCAGGAGTCCCTCAGAACAATTCATGTATAATTCAAACCCCAGCAGGTCCGCTCATACTTGAAAGGATGTTTATTCTCTTAATTGTGCCAGGATCTGAACACATCTCAAATACAACAGCAATACAATTCAGATTTAGAAAGCAAGTAAATCTTGGTATGTTTTGGCTTTGGTTTTGTTTTTATTGCTACTTTCTTTAGATGAAGTACCTGCACCTAAAAATTCTTGTCCATGGCAATATCATTCAACATTTCAGTCACTGAAACATCCTTAGTTGGTGGGGTCCATGTCGTTAAACAGTCAGAATACTGCATGCTGGTTTCCTAGAAAGTGAATGGACTGTGCTTTTGTTGTTTTTATGTGTTTGGGTATTATGGAGAAGCATTCAAATTCCTTTTTTTTTTCTAGTGTCTGCAAATTAACCTTAACACTGTTAATTTTAGGGAAGGACGAATGTGTTGAGTCTTCTTTACTTTCAGTCTCTGAATATTAAAAGCTTGTGTATGAGAGGAGAGGAGGAGACATGATATACCAGGAAAAACATGTCACCTGAAACTTACATTCTGAGACTGACTTTATGCTCTTTATGCTACCAGAAATGTTTCCAGTGTCCTGACTTCCTCAGGGCTCGTTATATGTCTTATATATCAGAGATACAGTTGCTGTCATTAAGCATTTTATTTGTGATCTTCATAGCATGTTGCTTTCAAACAGCTGTAGAGAGAATAGTTTTAGGTAAGACTCTGTCGTGGGTTACCCTTTTCTTTCTAACACCAGAGCACTAAACTTCTGTCTGGTATTTATGGAAAGAAAAGTACAAAAATAGGTTATTGTTTGTCCTAGGAGAAGAGTAATAATTACCTAAAACTTTTTGTCCTTTAAGAAAAAACCTGAGCTGAAGTAGGTTATTGTTTGTCCTAGGAAAAGAGTAATAATTACCTAAAACTTTTTGTCCTTTAAGAAAAAAACCTGAGCTGCAGTGTATGTACAACATCAGCTGTCTGAATTTGACGGTTAAGTGTTTCCAGCATCTTACAAGGTTATGTTGCTCATTTAATGAGTGCAGTCCTGAAAGAATAACAGAAGTAATTTCACTTTAAAGAAGGTGCAGGAAATGTTGTCGTGATTTTTAAACAGTTGGTCATCCTTGTAAGGGATATTTATTTATTTCACTGGAAGAGTGGATCAGAAAATCATTTGGAAATTGCTTTGGGAAATCAGTTCTGAAAGAGGAGTTGAATTTCAGCATACACTTGAGGAAAAAAAAAACTTTGTAATCGTAAAGCAAAGGGAAATTAACCTTTGCTGCTTTCAGTATACTTCCTAAGCAGTACCATATCTTTAGTGCTCTCAGACAAATATTAAGTGGTAAATAATATTTTTTCAAACTTCAGTTTTTGGACTTGATTTAAACTGTAAAGTTTGGGGTTTTTTTCCCCTCTGTTGACACTGCCAGAAAGTTAACTTTGAACATGAGGTTCCCAGGATACTGACAATAATCCATCTGCATTTTGAGGAATTAGCAGTGAGTTACAACAACTGCTGGTTACCTTTATTCACTGACATTGGTTCTTTTAATGCTAAATTATAAAATTCCTTTCTTCTAGTACTGTTCCACTGGGATCTGATCAGATTCTTCTACGAGGAGCTCAGTTGAGAAACACTCAGTGGGTACATGGGATAGTTGTCTATACAGGACATGACACGAAACTCATGCAGGTTGGTCACTTGGATTTTCTCTAAATTAACTCTTTTGTTACCTTACTGTCCCCTTAACACAGCACAGAAAATCTTCTCACAAAGCATAGCTAGATTGAGGATAGTATTTAAATATCAGTATTGTGGAGTGGATCTGGACCCCCAACTAATTGGAATTTAACCCCTGGAGAAGAAGCAAAATGAAGGTTACAAAGTCTGGCTAAATATGAAAAGTATAAAAGGCAATGAACATATACAGGGTGTATTTGCATATATTTACAATTTAGCCACAATGCAAGGACCCCCTTGTACAATTAATTCAGCATTTTTTTTCCCCCTGGGCAGCCCAGAGGGACTACTTAAACAACTTTCACCCTTTCTTCCCCTCCCCAGTACCTCATAAACACAATATATGAGCCAGCAGAAGGTCAGAAGGGAAGAAGTAAGGGAACCATGCAAGCAAGCAGAACCACAGAGAGAAAGTGAGGGAAAAGGGCAAAAACAAGTCTGTGCTACCGAGTGTAAACTATTCAGCAAACAAGTGGGATGATATAGTTGCATTGGTTATTATTATTCTGTGTTCTGTCCCTTCCTTTATTTACTTTTTACTCAAAAGTCTCTGGAAAATTCCTGTTCTTGCTTGCAATCAGGAACTAGGCTAAAGTGTTAGTTCCAAACCATCACAAAACATCTTTCTTACGAAGTAAACCCAGTAAAAAGAAACTTTTTTTTGTTATTATTACTTACTTAGCCACAGAGTAGTTTTTTGGAGTTTTTTTCCCCACTAGTAATCATGTTTGTTGGTTCTATTTCGTAACTTGTGTTTTGAAAACTATTTTATTAGCAAGTTGGATCATTATAGTTTGCCTGATCTTGTTTTATTTTTGACTGCTCCTAAAACTGTCCTCTTGTGGAGCTTTCTTTCAAGTGCAAAGGTAAGCATTCTTGTCAGAAAACAAAGTGAAACTTGATTTGCAGTAAGAGGGAGGAAGAGATCCTATTCTCAGGCTATGAAGTTACTTTTCCTAGTGCTGTTTGAAATAGCAGAATTGAGGGTAAAAAAAGAGTGCTTTGAGATTGATCTTGCATGTCTCTTACTGCTTTTCTGATCTGTAAAAGAGTTATTTGAAAAAGTTGGACTGAATTGTCTTCTACAGCAGTGGTAAGGTGTGCACATGCCTCTTTTGTTTTTTTAGTGTTAGCTGTTGCTGTTATGAGTGTTCTGTGTGGTTGTTTTAACTGCTTGTGACACAAACTCATGGATTTATAAGCTGCTTCCTTTTTTTATTTTGGAGTGAAACAGTGATGCCATTTATGGCATCGTCTATTCAAGGAGTGCTTAGAGAAGGATGCAGTAAGAGGTAGTATGAAAAGCAAGAGCTCTTTATACCACTTCTGATTTTTAACAGCCAGTCTTGGCTTTTGTCTTTTGCAGAATTCAACAAGCCCACCTCTTAAAATGTCTAACGTGGAACGAATTACAAATATCCAGATTTTGATTCTCTTTTGCATCCTTATTGGCATGTCTTTGATCTGCTCTATTGGTTCAGCTATATGGAATCGAAGGCACACTGGAAGAGACTGGTATCTTGATCTGAATTGTAAGATATGAAATAATACATTGATATTTACTGTTGAATTGTCTTTCCTGGTTGGAAAGGAGGGTGATTACTGTCCATGCCACAGTAGATTTTCAGTCAGTCTTTCCTATATTGGTTGTTAACTAAAGTCATTAGGCTAGGAGTAGCATAGCAAGTATAAAACCTGCTTTACTGTGCTGTCTGAGCCATTCCTAAATTCAGAAAGGGGATCTCTGTTGGTTGCATCCTTCAGCCTCTACATCTCTGCACATCAGCAAGCTCTGTGTCAGGTTGTGGAGTCTCCTTCTCTGGAGATATTCAAAACCCACCTGCACATGTTCCTATGTGACCTGCTGTAGGTGATCCTGCTCTGGCAGGGGACTTGGACTGGATGAGCTCTCAACATCCTTTCCAACCCCTAACGTTGTGATTCTTTGATTCAACTGGAATAAACAGTCCAGTTCCAAGACATTAGGCTAAAGCCATTTTCAACTGTTCCTAATTGAATACATTTGAAGCTGCAGTCACAGAAGTTTTAAGCTCCCTCATCCCAGGAAATGAGGCTGTGGCTTTATAATTTTTCCTTTACAACGATGTAAGTAATTACTGGCTGCCAACATCACATCTTAGCTGCCAACATCACATCTTAGCAGACTCCTCATAAAGAAATTAAAGCAGGCACAAAAGACCTCTCATCTAAAACATAGTACTGGGTGGCTGGGCTCACAGTAGATGCCAGGCAGCATGATGTTATGTGAGATTTCAGAGCAGCATGCAACAGATTGATGTAATTTGATCCTCAGTGAGGGAACTTGGTTTAAAGGAATTTTTCATAAACACACTCCATGGACAAATATCCATATTAGCAGAATTCCTTATGATGAGACTAGAACTCTCTTTACTTAGGCAGCAGAACCAGCACTGGGCTTTCTGTTCCTCAAACAAGGCTTGAATACAAAGAAAGCTGCAGAATGTAGTCATCAAAGGTTGTTCTTCATTAATTGGAGAAGGTGGCAAAGACCTTTAAAATGAACTCTACTCAGTGATGTTTAAATCCTATGAAGGTCACATTTATAGGCAAACAATACTGGAATTAATCCCCAAGTTTCTTCTTAGGCATGGAACATTTTAAAAATCAACCTACACTGCCTATGTTGCATATACAGACTTTTTGGTCTTAATTTTGGGGTTTTTTTTTTTTTAATTCAGTTGGGTTTTTTTGGCAGATGGTGGAGCAAGCAACTTTGGATTGAATTTCTTGACTTTTATCATTCTCTTCAATAATCTGATTCCAATCAGTTTGCTGGTTACGCTTGAAGTTGTTAAATTTATCCAGGCATACTTCATCAATTGGGTAAATATTCTTTTTATATACCATGCATTGACTTTTAAAATCAAGTGGTTTACAAGGAAGTGAAATGATTGATTGCTTGACTGTATACATATTTTTTTTCAGATTGTTTTTTTATAATTTAAATATTTAAGTGTGCTATTTGTTGTTACTGGAATCTGAGAAGGCTGGGAAACCTCTCCTAGGAGTCATAGAATCATAGAATCATAGAATGGTAAGGTTGGAAGGGACCCCAAGGATCATCTAGTTCCAACCCCCTGCCATAGGCAGGGACACCTCCCACTAGTACAGGCTACTCAAGGCCTCATCCAATCTGGCCTTGAACACATTCAGGGAGGGAGCAGCCACAACCTCCCTGGGCAACCTGTTCCAGTGCCTCACCACCCTCACTGGAAAGAACTTCCTCCTAACATCCAGTCTAAATCTCCCCTCTGCCAGTTTAAGCCCATTGCCCCTTGTCCTGTCATTGCAGGACCTTGTAAATAATAATTCCCCAGCCTTCCTGTAGGCCCCTTTCAGATACTGGAAGGCTACTATCAGGTCCCCTCAAAGCCTTCTCTTCTCCAGGCTGCAGAGCCCCAACTCTCTCAGCCTGTCCTCACAGCAGAGCTGCTCCAGCCCTCTGATCATCTTTGTGGCCCTCCTCTGGACCCGCTCCAACACTTCCATGTCCTTCCTGTGCTGAGGGTTCCAGAACTGCACACAGTACTCCAGGTGGGGTCTGACGAGAGCAGAGTAAAGGGGCAGAATCCCCTCCCTTGCCCTGCTGGCCACGCTTCTCTTGATGCAGCCTAGGACTCGGTTGGCTGTCTGGGCTGCATGTGCACACTGCAGACTCATGTTGAGCTTTTCATCAACCCAGACTCCAAGGTCCCTTTCCTCAGAGCTGCTCTCCAGCCATTCACCACCCAGCCTGTATTTGTGCTTGGGATTGTGCCTACCCAGGTGCAGGACCTCTCCAGCCTTCAAGTATTGGAAGGCAGCTATAAGGTCACAGAACCATGTACTGTTAAATATAGTCAACTGTCAAACCAATAATTAAAAAGTTGATCAGTAGGGTACTCTTTTACTTCATTTTGATGCATTCAGGAGCTCTGTAACCCTGAAGAGTAGCAATGTGCATAGTACATTATATATCCAGCTCCACTTTTGGTTGCCTCTTAAACATGGAGAATTGTTAATGACATTACATGGAGCATGGTATAAACTGGCAGAGGGGAGATTTAAACTAGGTGTTAGGAAGAAGATATTTACAGTGAGGGTGGTGAGACACTGGAACAGGTTGCCCACAGAATCACAGAAACATGCAGGTCAGCAAAGCCCCTCAGCATCAACAACCTAGAACCACCTAGATTCACCTTAAACCATATCTCTAAGCCTCTCAGGATCACCAAGTCCTACCTAGAACCCTACTCTACAAGATTCACCTTAAACCATAGCCCTAAGCACCACCTGCAAATGACCTTTTTAAACATATGCAGGGTTGGTGACTCCACCACCTCCCTGGGCAGCTCATTCCAGTGCCTGACCACTCTCTCTGTGAGAAAACCTTTTCCTAAAGACACTCCAGAGTCTTTTCTTCTCCAAGCTGAACAATCCCAGCTCCCTCAGTCTGTCCTCATAGCAGAGGTATTGCTGTATATAGATGTATATAAATATATATACATATACATATATATATGGGTTTAAGCTGGCAGAGGGGAGATTTAGACTGGATGTTAGGAGATTCTTTACAGTGAGGGTGGTGAGGCACTGGCACAGGTTGCCCAGGGAGGCTGTGGCTGCTCCCTCCCTGGAGGTGTTCAAGGCCAGGTTGGAGGAGGCCTTGAGTAACCTGTTCTAGTGGGAGGTTTCCCTGCCTGTGGCAGGGGATTGGAACTAGATGAACCTTGAAGTCCCTTCCAATTCTACGATTCTATATATTTACATATATTTACAAAATATATGTACAAAATATTTACATATCTTTACACTTATTGATAATTAAGAAATTACACGGAAAGCCCCTCAAATTGTTCCCCCCACACCTATGAACAAGGGAATTGCTTTTCCCCCCAGGAGAGAAAAAGACCTGCTGGTAGTGCTTAGCCATAGCAAGAGTCTCAGGCAAGGTATCTGCAGCAAAGTCACCAGCCCAAGTGAAGAAAAGAAAGAAAGAATAGTTTGTGCAGCACACTTCATCCTAACCCAGCAAGCAAATGCAGTGATACAGAGTCACAATTTTTTTTCTTTTGTATCCAATCCCCTACTTTTACTTTTTATTTGATGTTCCTGTTTCGTGTTTATAGTTCAGAACCAGGCTAGAGGGCTAGTTTTAAACCACCACACTGATCTATTTATGTACTAACTTTCTTGTAATAAATTCTGAAAGATTAATTTTTACATACTTTTTTTAATCTGTAGGACATAGACATGCACTATGAACCAACAGACACTGCTGCCATGGCTCGTACTTCCAATCTCAATGAAGAGCTTGGACAGGTAGGGAAAAGAAAAAAATCACCATTTCTAATTCTGTATGTTGATATTATTCATAGGATTGAAATTATTAGAACAGTGTGTTGATTCATTCAGGAAAAAAAAAATTAATTCTTGCCTTAGTCTTTGCTTGTTCCTGTTCATTCTGTTTGCTTTGTCAAAAGGTCAAAAATATTGCGGAGTTACAGAAAATATACAGGAAAACAGAAAATATGTGGGAATGAAAGTTTTGAAACCATATAAAGTGAATAAATAGAGATGCAGATGACACCAAACTGTGTGGCTGTGTCAGTCTCCTAGAGGGCAGGGAAGCTTTACATTGGGATCTGGACAGGTTAGATTGATGGACCGAGGCTAATTGTGTGAAGTTCAACAAGGCTGAGTGCCAGGTCCTGCACCTGGGTCACAACAACCCCTAGAGAGATATTAAGTAAATAAATACAGATACAGATGACACCAAGCTGGGTGACTGTGTCAATCTCCTAGAGGGTAGGGAAGCTTTACAGTGGGATCTGGACAGGTTAGATTGATGGACCAAGGCTAAATCTATGAAGTTCAACAAGGCTGAGTGTCAGGTCCTGCACCTGTGTCACAACAACCCCTATAGAGACTAGAGAACTAGTGAAAGTATTTAGTGTGTTGATAGTAATGAATTGCACTAGATATGTAAATGATTGCTGAGTGTTGATGTTTAATGAGTTTTATCATTCATTTAGGTCAAGTACATATTCTCTGACAAAACTGGTACCCTGACATGCAATGTCATGCAGTTTAAGAAGTGCACTGTGGCAGGAGTTGCTTATGGGTAAGTCTTTTTTATAGGCTTCTCTTTATCTGTGTGGCTTTCTTTTCCTCTGCCTGTGCCTATGTACCCGTAGAGTAATACTGTCACTTCAAATAACCTTATGCCTGGCAAAATCTGCAGCTAGGAGTCATAAAATCATAGAATTGTTTGGCTTGGAAAAGACCTCTGAGATGATCAAGTCCAACCATAATCAAGTCAGTTTGTTAGTAAGTTTGGAATCTTCCTTAGAGGAGGTATCATTATCACTTCAGTTATCACCTCTCTTTTTCAAAACAATAACCTGAATTTTAGATGGCAGAGGCTTGCTGCTTTAGCACTACTTTGTCCTATTGCTCAGTCTGTTTGATGTGGTTACTAAAAGAAGTCTTCCCCTCATAACTGCTAAAACCTGTGTTTTTGTCCATCCCCTGTGGTTTATGTAGGCACATGCTCTTGCACTAGATAATGTGCAAGATGAACAAGGTTTTAAACAACTGTAGCATGATCTACACTACTGTAACTACCATCCAAGTCACTTTTATGGATACTTTTATAGCAGCCTAACTCCAAAAGTCAATCTTGCTGTTATGAAATCTCTCCAAATAAATGCAAACAAAGCATTTTTTTTAATTTGTCAGCAGCTGCAGCCAACTCCTTCAACAGGGTTTGCAAAACCCTGCCGACTTCTAAGACTGTTTACTTGGAAAAAAGGTCATTAGAACAATAAGTAGAGCAAAATTGTAAATGCCAGCATGAGAGATGCTGATCTCAGAGCATTCATTACCAGATAATTAGACACCTCTAGACCTAAACAGGGATCAGGCAGAGGTTATGAAATTAAACTGCAGGCTTGTGCTAAAGGTGACGATTTGGCTTTTGTGGCTTTCTTGTCTGGATACCTTTGAAAATTCTAATTTTCAGGAGTTTAATCTAGGCTTTCCATTTTGAAAACAACAAACTTAAATCCTTAATGTCTTAACCATACAGATTATTTTTAATTAACACTTTTAATTAAATACAGTTCTAATCCTGTCATTTCAAAAATGTTTTTACATCTATGTATATATCTACTTACATCTTTGTATTATTTTCTTTGTATATATACACATTCTATATTCTATATAATAATATTATATGATATGATATAGTATAGTGTAATATATTATATAATATTATTATAGCATATTGTATACATATATTTATATAATATTAACACTTTAAATACAGTTCTGACTCTGTCATTTCAAAAATGTTTTTATATCTATCTATATATACTTAAATCTTTATATTATTATATATATATACACATTCTATATTCTATATCATAATATAATATGATATGATAGAATACAGTATAGTGTAATGTAATATTATGTAATATTATATAATATTGTATTACAGCATACTGTATAAATATATTTCTATAATATTAACCCTTTTAATTAAATACAGTTCTAACCCTGTCATTTCAAAAATGTTTTTCCATCTATGTATATATATACTTAAATCTTTATATTCTGTTCTTTATATATATACACATTATATATTATATATCATAATATGATGTGATAGAATACAGTATAGTGTAATATAATATTATATTATAGCATACTGTATAAATATAATATATTTCTATAATATTAACCCTTTTAATTAAATACAGTTCTAACCCTGTCATTTCAAAAATGTTTTTCCATCTATGTATATATATACTTAAATCTTTATATTCTGTTCTTTATATATATACACATTATATATTATATATCATAATATGATGTGATAGAATACAGTATAGTGTAATATAATATTATATTATAGCATACTGTATAAATATAATATATTTCTATAATATTAACCCTTTTAATTAAATACAGTTCTAACCCTGTCATTTCAAAAATGTTTTTCCATCTATGTATATATATACTTAAATCTTTATATTATGTTCTTTATATATATACACATTACATATTATATATCATATGATATGATATAATACAGTATAGTGTAATATAATATTATATAATGTAACACTATATCATATTGTATGAATATAATACATTTGCATAATACAACATATTATATTGTTTTGTAGTCTATATCATATTCTATTGTATATAATTATATTATATTTACTATGTTAGTTTTATTATAATGTTATGATATCAGTACATAATATTATACTATATTACATTATATATAACATATAATTATAATATATAATTTTGTATTATGATTGTTATACTAATATTATCATAGAATCATATAATCACAGAATCATAGAATGGTAAGGTTGGAAGGGACCTCAAGGATCATCTAGTTCCAACCTCTTGCCATAGGCAGGGACACCTCCCACTAGTACAGGTCTTTATGAATTATGTCTTCTTATGAGAATAATGTAATATTACATATTCTTATAATGTTACTGCATATTATGATATATCATATGAATGAATTATATATTAAGTCTTTCTAATTTATATGTTATATATTTATATTATGTAGATATTTATATAATGTTTTTTGTATATATGTGTGTGTGTCTATATGGCTCAATTTGAACCACCCAAGGTAATTTTGTGACTTCAGAGAAACTGCTCGGAGCTAACTATTTTCAGATTCTTTGTGTGCTGATTTCTAAGACCAAAAAAATACTTCAGTGAGAATGGTACTTACAATCAGTGTTTGACATTCCATTCATTATGTGTCTTCATCTAAAACTGGTTGAGTACAAATTCTAAAATTTCTCCTTTATGAAACCAAAGAGTGAATATATTTTTCAGGTAAAAATACCTTGTTATACTTTCCAGCTCACATCCACACCATTTTGAAAAGGCAGGGACAGATTTTCTGAGGAGCATCCCTGTTTAGAAAGCAGAGCTTCTCTTTACAGTGCATAACCATTACAGCATCTCTCACAGCTGCTCAAAGAAGAGAGTCACTCTGTCTTTTGTATTGATGCAAATGAGTTGGGAATAACAGAAAAGGATAAAAGTGGCTGATCCATCTCCCATGCTTCTTCTTTCTAAAAGCATTGTAAACTGTGAAATACTCATACCTGTGCCATCACAGGGCAGAGTCCTTTATGTGCTGTGGCTGCCTTTGTTCATCAGCATTTTGTGAACACAGCCAGACAAGCTGCATTGGCATGGCTTCAGATAATGAAAAATCTACCTGTGACAATGTATATATACACTGAAATAGAATAGATATATTACTGTACATATTTCTATATATACTGAAATATACCTAGAAACTGTGGCAGTGTACATATACTGAAATATAAAGTGAGATTTGTAAAGAGAGCTAATGCCTCTGCTAGTATAAGTTTGTAAGTAGAAAAGCTCTCAACTGAACAAAAAAGGTATTACTTAGGGTTTATGAAGCTTGAAGAGAAACAGCATAGATTTGCAGTGGTTTTTTGCTATGTAGGTGACTACCAAAATACTCAATTGGAGTACCTTTAAAAAATGTTAGTAATTTAATTTCATTAACTAACTTCTTTTTTATGCATGATTCAGGGTTTTTTTTAGCCTTTGTGATTCTTTTTCCTCTCCCTCTTTCTGTTCTTTCCTTACTTCTTGTGCAGCCATTGCCCTGAGCCTGAGGATTACAGTATTCCTTCAGATGATTGGTAAGCTCTAAGAGTCATTTAGTATGTGGTGTTTGTGGAAAGATTTGAACTTAAAACTCATGAGTGAGGTTTTTAGAAGCAACCAAATGTGAGGTAATGTTACTCAGAGATTGTTTTACCTTCAAATTGATGCATACTGATAGACTCTTAAATAATTTTCTGCCACCAGAGTTGTATGTAATAGGGTCACACAGGTCCAGCATAGTTATTCTGCTGACAGTCTTGTACACTTCAGAGTTGTTTATTAAAGAGAAAGTTTTGTTATTTATTAAGGTATTGGTGTTATGGTACCTTTGATCACACTTTTCTGCTGTTAGTGATAAATTAATAATATATTTTTTTAAAGGTCCATATTTTAAAGTAAAAAAAATGTGTTAAAAGTTGCTGTTAATATTTTGCTTCCTAGAGTATTAGCACTGTCTAGTCCTTAACTGAAACACATATTAAAGCACCCAAATACACTTGGGACCAACATTAATCTCTTAACATGTACCTCAGGCAAGACCAGGCCCTGGTTTCCTTTTTGCTGCCATCTGCATGATGTTTTGTACTTCTTCAGCATACTTTCTTAAACTATTTGCAGTAGCACTCCAAATAAACTCAAACAGATTGGGGAAAAATTGTCTTTTGCAATCTTTACCTTAGCACTGTAGGTAGCATCAACGCCAAAACTGTAATGTGTGAAATGTGCAAAGAGTTTAAAGGAGTAAAAACCTGCTTTGCTAGATCACAATTAATAGTTCCTTCTTGAGATTAAGAAACAATAAAATAAATTATCTCTTTAAATTGAGAAACAAACAAAATAAATAACAACAACAAACCACAAAAAAAATCTGCAGAAACTTCTCCCTCATACACATAAAGAGGTGTGCACTCATTACTGAAAGTCTTTGTTTAGATGACTCTCTGTTCTTTCTTCAAGAAAACTGCTTACTTCACATTGTATCATAGAATGGCTTAGACTGGAAGGCACCTTAGAGATCATCTCCAACCTCCCCACCATGGGCAGGGACACCTCTCAACTAGACTCGGCTGCTCAAGGCCTCATCCAGCCTGACCTTGAACACCTCCAAAGAGGAAGCAGCCACAACCTCCCTGGGTCCCTGTTCCAGAGCCTCACCACTCTCCTACTGCTTTCTTGCCCCTTTCAGATGCAGGATTCATAGAATCATAGAATCATAGAATGGTAAGGTTGGAAGGGACCTCAAGGATCATCTACTTCCAACCCCCTACCAGAGGCAGGAACACCTCCCACTAGCACAGGTCACTCAAGGCCTCATCCAACCTGGCCTTGAACACCTCCAGGGAGGGAGCAGCCACAACCTCCCTGGGCAACCTGTTCCAGTGCCTCACCACCCTCACTGCAAACAACTTCCTCCTAACATCCAGTCTAAATCTCCCCTCTGCCAGTTTAAACCCATTGCCCCTTGTCCTGTCGTTACAGGCAACTTCATCTGCCAGTTCCCTCAGGACCCATGGGTGGATCTCATCAGGCCCCATGGACTTGTGCACATAAATGATTTTCTTTTCTTTTTGCAAACCTATTCCAAAACTACTAACTGCTCAAAGAAACATGATCTCTTCCAATGTATCTAGTTCTCAGTCTCTTAAATAATCTCATTCTAGAGATCAAAAGACAAGGAACCACAGTCTTATATATTGTAGATTTATTTTTAACTTCATCCTGCAATACCTGAAGCCAGCAGATCTAAGTGTATCTATATAAATCAAAGCTTCTTAAAGTTAGATAAACTGTGGAGATGTGAAACAGGTACCTTTTCACTGCTCTTTCTCACAGTGTGTGATTGCAGCTTTTATTGTAACAGCTACAAACCAAAATCTGTGTTCTGATCTTAACACTGAGGATGATTTCATAGAATCACAGAATCACAGAATGGTCTGGGCCAGAAGGGACCTCTAGAGGTCATCCAGTCCAAGCCCCTGCAGCCAGCAGGGACATCCCCACTAGCCCAGGTCACCCAGGGCCCTGTCAAGCCTCATCTTGAATGTCTCCAAGGAAAGGGCCTCAACCACCTCTCTAGGCAACTTCTTCCAGTGCTCCACCACCCTCATACTAAAGAACTTGTTCCTAACATCCAATCTAAATCTGCTCTTCTCGAGCTTGAACCCGTTGTCTCTTGTCCTGTCACTGCAGGCCTTTGCAAACAGCTTCTCTCCGTCCTTCCTGTAGGCCCCCTTCAGGTACTGGCAGGCTGCTATTAGGTCTCCCCAGAGCTTCCTCCTCTCCCGACTGAACACCCTCCGCTCCCTCAGCCTGNTCCAGACTGAACACCCTCAGCTCCCTCAGCCTGTCCTCATAGCAGAGGTGCTCCAACCCTGTGATCATTTTCATGGTCCTCCTCTGGACCTGCTCCATCAGGTCCATGTCCTTCCTATAATGAGGGCTCCAGAGCTAGATGCAGCATTCCAGGTGAGGTCCCATGAGAGCAAAGTGGCAGAATCACCTGTCTGGATCTGCTGGCCACACATATTTTGATGCAGTCCAGGACATGATTTGCCTTCTGAACTGCAAGCTCACACTGTCTGCCCATGTCCAGCTTCACGTCCATCAGCACTCCCAAGCCCCATTCCACAGGGCTGTTCTCTAATACCTCATCCCCCAGCCTATACTCACAGTGAAGATTGTTCTGTCCCAGGTGCAGGAGCCTGCACTTGCTCTTGTCATGAGGTTCACCTGGGCCCACCTCTCCAGCCTGTCCAGGTCCCTCTGGATGGCCTCTCATCCCTCTGGTGTGTCAACACCACCACACAGTTTGGTGTCATCACTAAACTTGCTGATGCTGCCCTCGATCCCTCTGTCTGTGTCATTGCTAAAAATATTAAACAGAACAGGTCCCAGCACAGACCCCTGAGGGGCACCACTTGTCACTGCTCTCCAGCTGGCCTTCGAGCCATTGAGCACCACCTTCTGGATGTGACCATCCAGCCAATTCCTTGCACACAGAACAGTCCACCCATCAAATCCACACCTCTCCAATTTGGCAAGCAGGATGTTGTGGAGGACAGTGTCAAAGGCCTTGCACAAGTCCAGATAGATCATCCCTTATCTAATGACTTTCTGTGTGAAATGTTAAGAATATGCTAATGTAGATCTCTTTTCTGCTTAATTATTCTAGGCAGGGCTCACAAAACGGAGAAGAAAAAACATTTAGTGACTCTTCATTACTGGAGAACCTGCAAAGCAATCATGTAAGTTCTATAGAAACAATTGCCATTGTCTTCTGGAATCATAGAATCACAGAATGGTAAGGTTGGAAGGGACCTCAAAGATCATCTAGTTCCAACACCCTGCCATAGGCAGGGACACCTCCCACTAGTACAGGTTACTCAAGGCCTCATCCAATCTGGTCTTGAACACATCCAGGGAGGGAGCAGCCACAACCTCCCTGGGCAACCTGTTCCAGTGTCTCACCATTGCTTTCAGAAGGTTGAAAGATTATGTCCTTTGAGGGAAAATAAGTCAATTATATATTTACAGAAAATGAGCATGCCTCATTTCCTATTGTTCCTTAGATCATGAGCATGCAACATTTTCTATTGTTCCTTAGATCATTTCTGATCTAAGGAACAATACCATCATTACTATGTTCTTTCTCTCATGGGTACAAGAAATGTTTTTACCTACTCCTGACCCAGAATGCTTACCTTCAAATGGTGGAACTATTGATTCTCTTTTGTGTGTAAATAAATAACTATTTTCTTTCCTTGATTTTTGTCTTCCCAGGAGGATAATTTCAGGCCAGATAGCAGACAGTAAAGGACTTTGTTCCTACTAATGGAGCAGTCTTAAATGCTGGACTGCAAAGCTAGAGTGCAGCCTTGCCGTGCATCTGAAGAAGGGTCTCTTAGATTTAGCTGTCATTTTCAGTGCTGTTAGCATGGGCTGCTTGGAGCAGGTCATTGCTGTTGTCTAGAGAATCTTCAGTGTGCTGGTGATTGTGTCTTGAAAGTTTTATGGTAGGTAGATAGTATTAACTATAGGTATTATGAGCATCCAAGCTATAAAAATGCAACTGTGTGCATCTTTCCAGTGAGGGTGGTGAGACACTGGCACAGGTTGCCCAGGGAGGTTGTGGCTGCTCCCTCCCTGGAGGTGTTCAAGGCCAAGGTGGACAAGGCCTTGAGTAACCTGTACTAGTGGGAGGTGTCCCTGCCTCTGGCAGGGGGTTGGAACTAGATGATCCTTGAGGTTCCTTCCAACCTTACTATTCTATGATTCAAGTGCTACTGAAGCCTTTCTATATATCCAGACTACAGCAGCAAAAAGCTATTCTGCATGCTGAAAGCAGTGCACAGGTAATGCCTCTTTTATTTAATTGCTGATAGGTTTTAAAGAGAGGAAAATCCTTCCACTAACTTTTTCATGACTATTATTTGTCCATATAGTTACTTCTCAGTTAGTTATTGCTTAAATGTTTAATCATGGTCTGACTTTTTTTTTTTTTTAGCCAACTGCACCTATAATATGTGAGTTTTTGACAATGATGGCAGTGTGTCATACAGCAGTTCCAGAAAGAGAAGGTGACAAAATAATCTATCAAGCAGCATCTCCAGGTGAGACTCAACTGTTTGAGTGAACATACAGTTTTCTGTCAACTCATTAAGCAAATTTTATTCAAAGTTTATTGTTTTTTATAGTATCTTCCAAAATTTAACAAAAGCAAACATATCCCTCAAATAAACCCAGAATTGCTGGTAGCTAGGATCAGTTTTGTCAGAAAACAATATACAGGCTTTTCTGATTTGCTTCCAAAAATACATATGGATGTGCTGTGGATTGTAGAAGGGTGAAGGGTGGTTAACCACACAGCATTCCCAAGATGTTGTCAGATTGCTGGAAGTCTGAAGGAACTGCTTGAATGCAAATAGAAATCAAACCAGGAGGCAAATTGATGTCCTTGCTTGTGAACCTATGCTGTACTTGGTAACCATGGTAGTGATATAGAACAAAGACTGTGCTTGTAATAAAAAAAATGAAAAAGAAATGTTTTTAATAGGATGAAAGTTGTGATAAATTTTACTAGAGAGTGAGAAAATATTAGAGTGCATAAGGTCTACTTCAAACCTGCTGTGGTTCATAGACAATCTTTGAACTCAGGAAATTAAGAAGCAAGGCAAAATGATTAAAATATGCTCAGCTCTGCCTAGCAAATGTATTATGACAACTTATGATGGGAGAAGTGACACAAAGCACAAAATCTCCAGCTTTCATCTTCCCTGTCTGCCCCAGCTCCTCAGTGACTGTGTTTCTAAATGCTGTCCTTTAGCAATTGGAATACAAGGGCAAAGGTAGAGCCATAAAGAAAGGTAACTGGGCCGTGGCAAGGTTTTACAGAGCATCATGAGCAAATGTCATTCTGACATCCTGGGCTACTTGGAGAGAACTGGTGCTTGTGGGAAGATAGGTTCCTGCTTGAAATGTTTCCTGAATGTAGGCATTGAAGTTAACTCATATATACAGGAATGGCTTATCATTCCTCTCCTGTAAAACAGAGCTTACACAAAAATAAATGTACCTTCTCCAACCCCCCACTGAGGAAGATGGTTGTCTAGATGCTTTTTGGGCAACCAAGAGAGATGTGGAGGTGCTGGAGTGGGTCCAGAGGAGGGCAACAAAGCTGGGGGAGGGCCTGGAGAGTAAATCTTATAAGGAACAACTGAGGGAGCTGGGGATGGTTATTGAGAAAAAGAGGAGGCTGAGGGGAGACCTCATCACTGTCTACAGCTAGCCGAAGGGACATCGTGGAGAGGTTGCTGCTGGTCTCTTCTCACAGGTAGTTGGTGACAGAACAAGGAGGAATAGCCTCAAACTGAGGCCTGGGGAGGTTTAAATTGGACATTAGGAAAAATTTTTCACAGAGGGAGTGGTCAGGCACTGGAATGAACTGCCCAGGGAGGTGGTGGAGTCACCAACCCTGGATGTGTTTAAGGGTAGTTTGGACGTGGTGCTTGGGGCTATGGTTTAAGGTGAATCTTGTAGAGTAGGGTTCTAGGTAGGACTTGGTGGTCCTGAGTGGCTTAGGGATATGGTTTAAGGTGAATCTTGTAGAGTAGGGTTCTAGGTAGGACTTGGTGATCCTGAGAGGCTTAGAGATATGGTTTAAGGTGAATCTTGTAGAGTAGGGTTCTAGGTAGGACTTGGTGGTCCTGAGTGGCTTAGAGATATGGTTTAAGGTGAATCTTGTAGAGTAGGGTTCTAGGTTGGACTTGGTGGTCCTGAGGGCCTTTGCCAACCTGCATGTTTCTGTGACTGATTCTGTAGAGAGGATGTTCTCATTCCTGAGCCGAGAGGCATGTTCCTTTGGGGACTTATTTTCTCTGAGTTATAAACTGATTTTGTCACCTTTAACAGGAGAAACAAAGAATTCTTTCAAGCACCACATTTAATCTTAAATATCTATAAAAATAGAAGAGCTTGGACTGTGTCTATTAAATCAGCAGGGTAAGCTAACAGTTATCTGGGGCATCTGCAAAATAACTAATTGGCTTGTTGCAGATGAAGGAGCATTGGTCAGAGCAGCCAGGCATCTTCGTTTTGTGTTCACTGGGAGGACACCTGACTCAGTAATCATAGAGACTGTAAGTACACTCAAATAACATTAAAAAAGTTCCAAGCCTCATGATAAATTTCTACTGCAGTACTGTGATTGGGGGTTTTAGGCATTATTTTTCACCCAGTTTTGTGTGTTTGTTTGAATTCTTCAGCTGGGACAGGAAGAGAGATACGAACTGCTGAATGTCCTGGAATTTACAAGGTAAACAACATGTTGTACACTTTTTTTTTTTGTGTGTGTGGAAGCAATTTATGCATTTCTCTCATGGGTAAAAAAGTTTGCATGCTTTATATCTGTACAGGCAAACTCTGAAGGTAAACTCTGCAGGTTGTGTGGCTTTATTCTCTGTAATACATGATCATAGTTTAGGCAAAGCAGTGCACTTGAGCATCATCAGACTTCTGATTTTATTGTAAAACATTTTCATAGGCAGATGCTTGTTGTCTCCTTTTTGGCTAATATCTTTCAGTTTTGCACAAAGATTGAAATAAACCTTTCTCTCAGAACTTCAAAAAGTGACATGAAAAGACAGTGTAGGAAAGTACTTCTCTTCTAAATGTATTTCTGAAAGCCCTGTCAGCTTTTTAGTTGTAAAAAGTGATGGTTGTATCTAAGTGATATTTGAGAGGCAAGGGGGAAGGTCTGAACAAGCTTTACACACAAGTTGTGTTCTCCATAAGTGATAAAATGAAATTTTGGATTTGACCTTAAATATACTTAAATAATTATGACTTAAGTGCTCCAGGCTGAAACCCATTCTCTTCTCAGTAGCATCACAGAATCACAGCATTGTCAGGGCTAGAAGGGACATCAAGGATTATCCAGTTCCAACCTCCCTGCCATGGGCAGGGACACCTGACACCAGATCAGGTTACTCAGAGCCTCATCCAACGTGACCATAAAAACCTCCAGGGATGGAGCCTCAACCACCTCCCTGGGCAACCCATTGCAGGCTCTCACCACTCTCATGCTGAAGAACTTCCTCTTCATAGCCAGTCTGAATCTCTGCATCTCCAGCTTTGCTCCATTCCCCCTAGTCCTGTCACTACCTGACATCCTAAAAAGTGCCCCCCCCGCTTTCTTATAGGCCCCCTTCAGATACTGGAAGGCCACAAGAAGGTCTCCTCAGAGCCTCCTCTTCTCCAGACTGAACAACCCCAAGTCTCTCAGTCTCTCTCCATAGGAGAGCTGCTCCAGCCCTCTGATCATCATCATCATGGCTTTTCTCTGGACACCTTCCAGCATGTCCAGAGCTTTCCTGCAATAGTGGCTCCAGAACTGGGTGCAGTACTCCAGGTCGGGTCTCACCAAAGTGGAGTAGAGGGACAGAACCACCTCCCTCAACCTGCTGGCCACACTTCTCTTGATGCAGCCCAGAATACTTTCTGGGCTTCAAGTGTACACTGGTGGCTCATGTCGAGCTTCTCATCCACCAGTACCAAGTCCTTTTCAGGGCTACTCCCAAGCCAGTCACTGCCCATCTATATTGATGCTTGAGGCTGCCCAAGTGTTGGCCAGTTAGTTTTATTGCAAACTGAGTTTATCACATAGTAAAAAATTCTGTCAAAGTAGTAGGAATTATGAAGGTACCTATAAGAAATCTGGATGTAGTTTCACATAATGTGTAAATTTGTTTATATTATGTCCATGTATGGAGTCTGTGTTCTAAGTGTTCATGTAGGCCCATTGTTTACTTTGGCACAGGATGAGGAAGGGATTTGTAAGTAAAGGAAGCTCTTTTTTTTCGTGGAGTGATTGCTTCTAATTGTGCCTGCGGAAAGTGATCGTTGTTTTCCTTCCTGTCCTTTTATGTTTCCCTTGAGCTTAGCTGAAGAAGCAAAAAAAAAAGACCAAAAAATAAGCATCCAAAGCAGTGCTAGTGAGACAGGCTGAAGCTGTATACATAGATTGGGTGAAAAGAGAATAATAGTTGCTTGGAATTATAATAGTAATACTCATAATAATGTGAAACAAAAGAAAAATCACTGCAGTGGGGAAAAAAAAAAAACATTCAAAGCTATAAACTTCCCTTTCTGCTGCATTATTTTTTAGTGACTGCTTGCAGTTCATGTTGGTTTTATGCATTGTAAAGAACACACTTGAACACACTCCCTCCCTGGAGGTGTTCAAGGCCAGGTTGGATGAGGCCTTGAGTAACTTGTGCTAGTGGGAGGTGTCCCTGCCTATGGCAGAGGGTTGGAACTGGATGATCCTTGAGGTCCCTTCCAACCTTACCATTCTATGATTCTAAACTTCCAGCTTTGTACCACAGTTTAATTTTTCAGTAGGAACTTCTTTCTGTTCTGCAAGGTTAGCAAGTACATAGCACAAAATCCGTTATTCTTTGGCACCTGTACTGCTTCCATGGAGTAGTAGTGAAGGATTTCTACATAGTTTCTGGTTTCACAGTATCGCAGTATCACCAAGGTTGGAAGAGACCTCAAAACTCATCAAGTCCAACCTCATGCCACAGACCTCAAGACCAGACCATGGCACCAAGTGCCACGTCCAAACCCACCTTGAACACCTCCAGGGACGGTGACTCCACCACCTCCCTGGGCAGCCCATTCCAGCAGTCAATGACTCTCTCAGTCAAGAACTTTCTCCTCACCTCCAGCCTAAACTTCCCCTGACGTAGCTTGAGACTGTGTTTGAATCTTTGTCTTAATTTCATAGGTATTTTTAAACTTTTATGACAGTCTAAAAATGTCATTTAAACAGTGATGCTTTATGAAGGAAGGACAATTGCTTTCAAATCTTCACTCTTGGAGAACTAAATGTTTTTCTGGCAGCAATCACCCAACTGTATTAAACATCCAGTTTGTAGAACTGGTTTTGTTCTTACTCTGCAATTCTTAGTTTTGCTTGGAACTGTCTTGCTGGAAGCACTAGAGGTCACCCTTGTTCCACAGCAAGAGAAATTCTGGCACCAGAATGTGACACCATCTGTTTGGGTAGGAGCATGTCCCTTCAGAGGAGTAACCTGTAGAGAGTAAACTACAGGTTTAAGAGTTTCTAGGTGTTCCAGGAAAAAGATGCAGTACCAACGGGGTAAGACTCCTCTACAAATAGAGTGCAACAGTGCCAATACATGCTGAACTAGTCTGTCAGAGAAGTATGTTACAGAAGTTATAGGAATGCTTGGTAGAGTTGTCTTATGGCATTTTATTTTTACAGTGATCATAGTTGTACCTGTGAATAAAGAAATAGTAGACATGCAATATGCTATTGATACTTTGTTCATAGCTCTAACTGGCAGGTGAGTATACAGAAAGCAGCTGATAACCCTTAACTAGCTACCAGTTATTCTTAAAAGGCTGTACTCATCTCTGTGAATCAAATAGTATCTTTGTGACTTGTGCTAACGCTCCACTCAAATGCCACAGCGGCTGTGGCACCTTGAGCTCAAGGCAGTGGAGAGTTGTTCAGCCACTCTGCTGTTCAGGGTTCCCCATGCTGTCAGGGAAGGAATTGTGCCATGTCATGCCTGTTCTTGTGTTCTGTCACTGGAACTGTAACAAACAGAGAAACCACAGCTGTCTCTTGGGACCCAAAACCAACTCCTAGGGTGTGTATCTATGGAGCAGAGGAAGGCAAGACACTCTCTCCGTTAAGGACCCATGTGATGGTTTGGGAGTTCCCTGCCCCCCCACACAATGAAATCCCCCAGACTAGACTCAGCTGGCTGGAAGTTAAGGACTGAAGCTCTATTTATACACAATATACATAAACATTTACAGAAATAGACAAGTTAAAGGTAATACAGAAACACAACTCCCCTCCCAGAAATCAGAGACCCAGGAGGGGCTCCCAAACACCCTTCCACCTTTTCCCCACCCCTCTACCTTACCGCAGGGTCTGGCTTACGTTCAAGGTGAGTTTGGGGGTTAAAAGCAGAGTGATTACTTAGGTTACACATCAGAAAGGCCAGCAGACATACACCAGCTCCCAGAGAGAACGAGAGACTCTCTACCTTATCTATATTAGTGTCCTTGTTTTTATACATCTCAGCAAGCCTATGAGTGAAGTAGACATCACCATTGTTTGCTTTTCACAGCCTATAATCTATTTTTTTTTATTAAAATATTCCAATTAGCCTCAAACCAGCACAACCCAGAAGCATAGCCTTCTGCTTACTGTCACCCCTGTGCTGACTGTGCACTGTCTCTTCACCTGGTCCCAGCTGCAAAGATGACCACGATTTTGAGTGTGTAATGATTTGTTTCACTAAGCATATGCCACGTCTGCTATCAGTGCACAAATTGCACATCAGTCCTTGCATCAACGTGTCATTGCAGGCAGTGCTGCTGAATGAGCTATTGACTTGTATCTGCTTGTTTTCTCAGAGGAATGGATTGAATTTTTAGCACCAGAATTAATTTCACTGGCAAGTATTGAGTAGTAGCAATAATATCTCAGTATTTGGAATGTGTATCTATTGACTTTAATGACTACTTTTCATCTTCATCCCTGGGGCATAGTTTTCACAGTCAAGCAGAAACCATCTGTGACAGAGAGAGAGTAAAGCTTCTTGTGTAAAGTCTAATTACTTTTGATTTAAAATGCCAATGTATTTACCTGAAATACAGCACTAGCTTGGCTGATTCCTTGTCTGATCAGTTGTATGATCCACATCGCTTTGGCTGTTGTACTGGGCAAGCAGAAGGCCTCCCTCTAGAGCTTTTGAGACCTTAAGTCCTCTCCATCATTCAGTACACTGATCCTGTTTTGCAACTGAAGACTCATACTTCTAAATGTAGGAAAAGAAAGACTAGCTAACAGAGGAGGTGTAAAACCTCTGTAGCAGTGTTGCTTTCTGTAATGGTGTGAAGTTTTGTCTTTAACCTGAGACAGATTTTAAAGTGACAAGGGCCTCTCAAGCACTGCTTCTGGAAATGGCAAATCTCACGACTGAGAGAGTTACTTTTGTCCCTTTAAGATGCTTCTTTCTGTCTGTGATCTCACAGCAACTCGATGGGAGTTACACCCATTCTGTCTCCTTGTTGCAATCCAAAAGCATACCCAGCCTGTGGGTGTACAGATAAGGTGACAGTGGGTTTGCAGGATTCCATAGCTCACAAGGACACATAGGCCTTACTTTCTTGATGTATTACAGATTACTGCTTGTAACTAACAAACTAATTACACACATTTTAATAATAGCAGCAAGTACACGTTTCCACCTGTTACAAGTTGCTACTAAATCCTCACTGGTGAAGAAGTAAACCTACAATCAGTCACCTTTTTGTATCTGCACAGGTGAACAGGTGTATATTATACCAAAGAGTAGTGCACACCAAACCACTCTCAGGAGTAGGGCCTCAAAGTTGACGACAGGTGAAGTCTTGCTTCAAAGACTGTCTGGAGTCAGCCAGGTGTTCCTGGTGATGGTCCAGCAACTTCTTGTGATGGTTTGGGAGTTACCCACCCCCCCACTCTATGAAAATCACCCAGACTAGACCTAACCAGCTGGAAGTTAAGGAATGAAGCAGTATTTACAGCTTAGCACAATACACGAGCAGATATATATATATACAATGTACAGGACTGTTTACTGAAATATGTAGAAATATGTAAGTTAAAAGTCATACAGAAACACAATCCCCCTCCCAGAAATCAGAGTCCCCAGGAGAGGCTCCCAACTACCCTTTCACCTTCCTTCCACCCCTCTACCTTATCCCAGGGTCTGCCTTACATGCAAGGTGAGTTTGGAGGATTGGAAAGGGAGGTTAGAAGCAGAGTGGTTAGTTGGGTTAACAGCAGAAGCCCAGAGAGAAGACACACCAACTCTGACAGAGAGAGACTCTCTCTTATCTATGTTTGTCTCCTTGTTTTTATACATCTCGGCAAGCCTATGAGTGAAGTAGGCATCATCATTGTTTACTTTTCACAGCCTATAATTTGCTTTTTTTTTTTTTTGTTAAAATATTCCAATTAGCTTCAAACCAGCACACTTCTTTGGGTGATTTCAGAGGGAAGAATTGTGTGGAGGTGGTTCTCAGAGAAGCTTTTTTTTTGGTAAAAGCAAGTAATTTTTTTGTAGCAGAGACATAAAGAGGTGTAGGATGCCAGCACCTGGAGAGATCAGTAGATGCTACTTGTTTCTGGTTTTCACCTGGGACAGCCAGGTGCTGTCTTTTCTTAGAACATTATCTATTTTACCAGATTGTATTCATAAAATCACAGAATGTCAAGGGCTGGAAGGGACCTCCAAAGCTCATCCAGTCCAACTCCCCTGCCAGAGCAGGATCACCTAGAGCAGATCACACAGGAATGCATCCAGGATGGTTTTGAATACCTCCAGAGAGGGAAACTCCACAACCATAGAATGGTAAGGCTGAAGGGACCTCAAAGCTCATCCAGTTCCAACCCCCTGCCATAGGCAGGGACACCTCCCACTAGCACAGGTCACTCAAGGCCTCATCCAACCTGTCCTTGAACACCTCCAGGGAGAGAGCAGCCACAACCTCCCTGGGCAACCTGTTCCAGTGTCTCACCACCCTCACTGCAAACAACTTCCTCCTAACATCCAGTCTAAATCTCCCCTCTGCCAGTTCAAACCCATTGCCCCTTGTCCTGTCATTGCAAGACCTTGTCAATAGTCCCTCCCCAGCCTTCCTGTAGGCCCCCTTCAGATACTGAAGGCTACTGTAAGGTCTCTTCGAAGCCAACTGTGCTTCTCAAGGCTGTTTCTGGTTCCTAGACTGCTTTTTGTCTGTACTTCAGTAGACATCTTGTGTGCCCAGGGAGGCAGTAGAATCCCCAGTCCCTAGAAGTTTTTAAGGCCAGGCCGGATGAGACTCTGAGCAACCTGATCTAGTGTGAGGTGTCCCTGTCCATGTCAGGGGTTTTGGAACTAGATGTCCTTGAGATGCCTTCCAACCCTTTCAATTCTATGATTCTGTGAAAACAAAAAAAACAGTCTCACACTGCCTATTATTTGTAGTAGTGCAGTTCTGTAGTTTTCTGCATTTCACCAGGAAAGCAAAATAAAACTGTCACTGTAATGAAAAGGCTCATAAAACGTGAAAAGTCCTTGTCAGTAAGTCCTGCTCGTTAGCTTTATTGCAGTTTTACTAAGAACTTGTATGTCAGTCAAGATCCAGTGGTTCTTTCCACAGCTAATGTCTCAGAATGCTACAGGAAAATGTTGGTTATTCTCTGACTCATCTTTAGTAGATTGAGAAGTAGCTGTACGCACAACTTCAGGATAGTAGCCTTCTGGTATTGCAGGACAAGTACAAACTGATGAGATTTTTACCTTTCAAGGGCATATATATTAAACAATTTTTTTATACAGACCCTAAATTCCTGTAACAACTCCACAGTTCCTCAACCTAATCATGGAATCATAGAATGGTAAGGTTGGAAGGGACCTCAAGGATCATCTAGTTCCAACCTCCTGCCATAGGCAGGGACACCTTCAACTAGTACAGGTCACTCAAGGCCTCCTCCAGCCTGGCCTTGAACACCTCCAGGCAGGGAGCAGCCACAACCTCACTGGGCAACCTGTGCCAGTGTCTCACCACTCTCACTGCAAAGAACTTCCTCCTAACATCCAGTCTAAATCTCCCCTCTGCCACTTCAAACCCATTGCCTCTTGTCCTGTCGTTGCAAGACTTTGTAAATAATCTCTCCCCAGCCTTCCTGTAGCCCCCTTCAGATACTGGAAGGCTACTCTAAGGTGTCCTGGAAGCCTTCTCTTCTGCAGGCTGCAGAGCCCCAACTCTCTCAACCTGTCCTCATAGGAGAACTGCTGCAGCCCTCTGATTGTCTTTGTGGCCTCCTCTGCAGCTGCTCCAACACTTCCATGTCCTTCCTAATCTTCAGGCAAATGTAATGCATTTGAAAAGCAACAGACTGCATAATCTTGGTAGGAATCAAAGTGGATCTGAGTCTTTCTTTTATGTTAGGCAGCTTCACTGCAGTTCAGGTGATCTGAGTTGTGATCAGTGATGATCAGTGTTGGCTAAGCAGTTCCCCAACTGGACACTGTCTAATGGGTTCTGGAATTCTGCTTATCTAAGTGTTTTTGGGTTAGAGATAAACTGGAGAAAGAGTTGGAGCAGTTAATGCCTTTTCCTGCTCTCTCAGACACTATTCGCAGTAATTACATCATTTAATATTACTGTTCAGATATCTGTTCTTGAAGCAAAGAGCACACACAAGTGGAATAGGAAAATGTTTTCTTAAACACATTATTCAGTCAGTTACTTCACCAGGAATTGTAAAACTCTCTCTGCCACCCATCTCCATACATTCCACTTACAGAATGTTTTCTATGGCAATCAGAACCATTGTATTCATACAACGATGGTATTTGATGATGTATAAATGAGATCCAGTTCCACCAGGAACTGAAATTGTTAAAGGGCCATTTACTTCCATGTCTTCTGTGTATTTTACTGTGAACTCTTGTGTGAGAAACCTTCTGTCTTCCCTGAATAGTTTCTGTGGATTTATTTGAAAAGTTGAAGTTTGAAAGAGTTGTGGTGTGAGTACATATTTTGACTGGACATGATCTTAACTCTAAAGTATGCTTCTTGGAGGACCTCAAAGGGAAAAGAGAAACTGACAGAAAGCAGAGAGTGAATTGCTTTCCTGCAATTCCTACCTCAGTCATGAGGACAAAAAGAAAAAATACTTAATGACTGAGTCAGAAAGTAGTTAAAATAAAGTGAGCCTTTTTCCATTTCTTATCATGGATGATGAATAAAACTCTGGGATGACAGCAGAAGGACTGTGGCCTGGTGCAGTGTACAAGAGGCTCTGCTTGACTGGAGAGGGAGGAAGAAGCCAGAAGAGTCTGTGGTACACTATCACAGAGTCACAGAATGTCAGGGGCTGGAAGGGACCTTCAAAGGGACCTCCAGTCCAACTTTCCTTCCAGAGCAGAATCTCCTATACCAGATCACACAGGAACACATCCAGGCGGGTTTTGAGTATCTCCAGAAAGGAAGACTCCACAGCCCCCCGGGGCAGCCTGTTCCAGTGTTCTGTCACCCTCACAGGGAAAAAATTCCTCCTCGTGTTTATATGAAACTGCCTGTGCCTCAGCTTCCACCCATTGTCCCTTATCCTGTCATTGGGCATCACCCAGCAGAGCCTGGCTGCAGCCTCCTGGCACTCACCCTGCACATATTGATAAACCACTGCTGAGGTCACCTCTCAGTCTCCTCTTCTGCAAGCTAAGGAGCCCCAGCTCTTTCAGTCTCTCCTTGTAAAAGAGAGGTGTACTCTATGGTATTGATCACAAGTGGTTTGTGCTTTAAGATTTTCTTTTTATGATGAGGTGAAGGTGGAAATTCTCAGATTTGCCTTTATGGGGATAAAGACCTACAGAAAAGCAGAACTCCTTCTAATTACGTGACAGTAAAACCGGTTTTTTCCATCCCAGCTACCTGAGAATATAATTAGAAATAAACAGCTCTTCTCTTTCTTTGTTTTATGTAAGATCATAGACTCATAGAATGGTAAGGTTGGAAGGGACCTCAAGGATCATCCAATTCCAACCCCCTGCCATAGGCAGGGACACCTCCCACTAGTACAGGTTACTCAAGGCCTCATCCAATCTGGCCTTGAACACCTCCAGGGAGGGAGCAGCCACAACCTCCCTGGGCAACCTGTGCCAGTGTCTCACCACCCTCACTG
>VWZE01022939.1:52027-63785 GCA_013396675.1 Eubucco bourcierii | reverse complement strand
AACATGAGCCAGTAGTGTGCCCAGGAGACCAAGAAGGCCAATGGCATCCTAGCTTGTATTAGAAATGCTGTGGTCAGCAGTAGAGAGGTCTTCTTGTACTCAGTTTTATTGAGGTTACAGCTCAAGTATTGTGTTCAGTTTTGGGCGCTGAAATATGAGAGAGATGTGGACATGCTGGAGCGGGTCCAGAGGAGGGCAACAAGGCTGGCAAAGGGCCTAGAGAATAAATCTTATGAGGAGCAACCGAAGGACCTTGGAAAAGAGGAGGCTGAGGGGAGACATCATTGATGTCTACAACTACTTGAAGGGACATTGTGGAAAGGCTGGTCTCTGGTGCTGGTCTCTTCTTACAGGTAATTGGATAGAGAACAAGGTGGAATGGCCTTAGGTTGAGACTGGGTGTGTTTAGATTGGACATTAGGGAAAAGCTTTTCATGGAGAGAGTGGTCAGGCACTGGAATGAGCTGCCTGGGGAGGTAGTGGAGTCACCAACCCTGGATGTGTTTAAAGGTCATTTGGACCTCTACTGAGTTATGGGTTGGACTTGGTGATCCTGAAGGGTCCGTTCCAACCTGGATGTTTCTGTGATTCTGTGATTCTGAGTAGCAAGGTGATTGAAAGTGGAACCTCATTGCTCAGCTATTCTTAATGACTTGTGTGAACTGTGGGAACTTCAACAAACCTCTCCAGATAATTTTTGCTTTCCAGGTAATGCTACAGTTGTTGCACATCCAGAACCCTAAAATTTGCAGCCTCTGGGAGATGTAATGCATCAGGTTTTGCCTTATGAAACTTTTATGAAGTCAATAGCATTGTACAGAACATGACTTCTAATTGAAGATTATTTGGATGTTGTCAGCACATGTAGTCTACATTAAATTTTCAAGTTCTTGTTTGTATTGTTTCAGATAAATAACTTTTTTCCCTTTACCCTTTTTGTTCAATCCAGAAAATATATGAGAGTCAATCCAAACTGTACTACATTTCATAAAAACAGAGAATTTGAGCTTATTGACATGAAAAAAAAAAATTACTCAGAAACCATGCCACACAATGTAGCAATCTGTAATGTATGCTGGCAACACACAAGTTTAGTAGACTATTCATCCTTCTATGTATTGCAGGGATAAAAACTGCTGAATGAACTCTGATCTGTTAATGCTAGCCTCTGGATCTTTGGAATTAAGACATAATGTCACTAAAAGTAGTCAGGCTTTTGTGTTACATCAGATTAAATTACTGGCACATCCTAGCAGAGTGATGAGCTAGTGAAAAGTCAGCTGTGTTCAAGAACATCTGGATGATTTTAATAACAGAGCTCAAGAAAATGTACATATCAAGTATTATAACTTGCATGTAGGAGAACAATTTTTGTGCTTATCTTGAAATTCTTCCAGCTCAAATAGAACAATGAACAGGGTTGACGTTACTGAAATTCAAGTACTTATTTAAAGCCTAAATGTGTTTTATGTGTAATTTTATTATATCCATGTAACAGTTTGGACCTCGTTGACCTCTCAGATCTGTTGAAGAGTCATCTGTATAGCTTCCCAAAGGAGCAGGTTCTATTGCAAACAGTTTGTTACACTGAACTCCCTGAACGTTTTGGTTTTTACAGCCTCTGGTGCTTTTTTTCAAACAGAATAGGAATGATTTCTTCACTGTAGAGTGTGGACTATTATTGGGTTTTCCGCCATAAGCTATTTCCCTTTTTCAAGTTAGGTGTATGTTTCTATTTTCCAAATCCTCCTATTTTTTGAGTCTGAAGTGGATAAGTATAAGGTGCTCTTTTCACACACCAGGCATTCTCAGTAGGAGTGTAATAAGAAAGAAATACTGAAGTGGACCTATACCAGCACCAGATGAATGGTCATTCTGAAATACTAAGATACTTGTATTTATTTCTTTCACTAGAGTAATGTCCACCTTAGGCAAAAGAAACATCGTCTCAAATGACTTTCAGTTCTGTTTTTTTGGGTACACCTTGCAATAAAAAAGCTAAGAATTAACTTCATAATAAACGCATTCTCATATGGGCAGTCAAGATTGAGATAAAGAACTTTAATTTTGTTATCACCTCTGCCAGAATCACAACTCTGGATTTCAAGTGAAAGGATGCCTCAGGGTCTACCATCTATGAGATTGTTGTAACCTGTTCTGCAAACATGATGTTTCAGTAAAGAATGCTATTCATCTGGCACTCGTTAAAGACTTCAAATTCTATTTTGGTTTAAACACATTCATAATACTTCTCCTGACATGTATGTAAACTAGAGACAGAAAAAAAATTAACAGCCCTTCTGGGTTTAAAAAACACCACATACCAGTGTCCTCTTGACAGCTCAAACCAGGAACATCAGAGTTATGTCAACACATTTTTCTTCTTTACAATGTGGCAACACAATATACTTTTTTAGTGATCACAAGAATACAAAAACACTCCTATACAATAATTGTGTAAGTGAGCTACTGAGGTTGAAAAGGTGAGCATTACATTCATGTATGGTTAGTCTATAATGCATCATTTCTTCTCAAGTTGGGAGTTTTCCAAGTTTGAACATTAATTCCTAGAGAAGAGGCAAGATACATCCCTTTATCCTATCTCTCAAAAGAAAAGTTCATGTTTACGACACCATCAGCATAGGGAAGCTGGCTCTGTGTGTTTTCTGACAACAATCCAATTATACATCTATCTTAAGGAGCATGAAACTGCCACAGGGTTTTCTCAGGGAATTTGTAGACTCCTCTTGAAGCAAAACAATGCTATAATTCTCTTAAGCATTCACAAAATTATTATTATCTTTTAAGCTAAACAAGTCAGACTGGCTCAATAGGTATGAAACAACATTTATTTCAGCTTCCATATCCAATAAGTGATAGCACTGTGATCTAGCATCCACTGGTGGCATTACTCACATTGGTCGTTTCTTTGTAGTCAATGTTGATCTACTGACCTTATCTGTGTCCTGTGTACTCAGATTCCCATTCCTCACACATCTCATTCAAATATTGTATGTCTCCAACAACTCACATGCAAATAACCTACGAAGATCTGAGGACCTTCCATATTAACATTGATATTGATTTTTTTTTTTCTGATAGAGAAAGTATTTATACTATTGAAGTAAGTCAAACAATGCTATATAAAATTACTACTGGCACTGGACTCAAAAAATATAGTAACTCTACATACACAAGAAGTTCTGCTTTACTTGTGTTCCAACTTATCATCAAAATGAAGCCAATTTTCAACCTCACTGAGTTATTGTTATCTCCTGGATATAACACGGAATTGATCGTTATGTAAAAAATAATTCAGTACAACTGATAAAACTAAGTTTAAAATAACTATGTTTTAAATGAATACCGTGTTTCTACTGAAGTATTGGAATTCATGCAACATCATTTTTTAAAAATATGTTAAATTAACCCATTTTTCCCATTAAGGTTTATACTTTTTGCCTGCTACTACTGGTACTCTATAAAACTGATTTCAAAGTAAGGAACCAAGTTGTTTTGTAAAACTGGTGTTTGATGGGAAAGCCAAAATCTTTAATTTAGTTTTAAATTTAGGTTAAAGTCTAAAAGAAAACTAGAGAACTTACCTCTTTTCTGTTACCTTATGCAGTGAACCCCTTCTATTCAGTGAATTTTAAGTGAAATTTCAAGTTAGATTCTTGAAGGTTTTTGTTTTGTTTTGTTTTGTTTTGTTTTGTTAATCTTTTGGTTCAACCCTGAATAAAAAGTATCTTCATGTGACCCTAAGTGAGAAATTTTGTGAACTCATGGAAAATAAAACAGTAGACAGTTGGGTATTGAATAATGTAACAAGATCCATGGTATGGTGTGCTGTGAAACAATGCAAGCCTTGAGGCTTGAGAAAATGAAAGATCATATTGTGAGATCTTTATTTATTAGACCATTTAGATCTGTCATAGTAGCTCATTTATTACCATACACAAATGTGTGATTTTTGTGTTAGATCATAGAACCATGGAATGGTAAGGTTGGAAGGGACCTCGAGGATCATCTAGTTCCAACCTCCTGCCATAGGCAGGGACACCTCCTACTCGTACAGGTCACTCAAGGTGTCATCCAACCTGGCCTTGAACACCTCCAGGGAGGGAGCATCCACAACCTCCCTGGGTAACCTGGGCAACCTGTTTCAGTGCCTCACCACTCTAGTGTTCTGTTGGCTGGCATAAATATTAATGTTAAATAATATGTAATTGTCATGATCCTTAGTCGTAAGACTTAGATTCAGTCATTTCTGGGAAAATATAAAGGTGTAGTTTTAAATGAACTTAAGCTCACCAAGACTACTGGCGTTTTGATATCTTTTTAACTATGTTTTCCACAATGACCAAATGAGTAAATGAAGAGCTGTGAGTGTCATATGCCTTGACTTCAGAAAGGTTTTTGATACTATCTCCCACAACATCCTCCTATAAAAAGCTCAGGAGACGTGGAATAGGCAGTTGCACTGAGGTGGATCAAAAACTGGTTCGACAGCAGAGTTCAGAGGGTTGTCATCAGTGGCACAAGAGTCAAGACACAGTAGCCAATGGTGTTTCCCAGGGATTAGTACTGGGCCCAGTTTCATTCAATATGTTTATTAATTACCTGGATGAGGGCATTGAGTGTACCCTCAGGAAGTCTGTTGATGACTACAGGGAAGGGGGTGGGGTGGCTGACACCCTGTCAGGCTGTGCAGTCACCCAATGAGATCTGAACAGGCTGGAGTGTTGGACAAATGCTAATCACGTGAAGTTTAATAAGGACAAGTGCAGGGTCCAGCATGTGGGGAGGAATAACAACAAGCACCAGTACAGGTTGGGGACTGCCCTTATGGAAAGCATCTCCACGGGAAAAGAGCTTGGAGTCCTGATGGACAGCAAGTTCTGCATGGGACAGCAATGTGCCCTTGTGGTCAAGAGAGGCAATGACATCCTGGAGTACATCAAGAAAAGTGTGTCCAGCAGGTCTAGGGAGGTTCTTCTCCCCCTCTAGTCTGTCCTGAGACCACACCTGGAATACTGTATCCAGTGTTGGGCTCCCCAGTTCAAGAGACACAGGAACCTGCTGGATTGAGTCGAGCAGAACACTGTGAGGATGACTGGGGGATTCGAGCATCTCCCCTGTGAAGAGAGATTGAGAGCCCTCGGGTTTTTTAGTCTGAAGACTGAGAGATCTCATCAAATATCTGAGGGTTAGGTGTCAAGTGGATGGGCCCAATCTCTTTTCGGTAGCCCACAGTAATAAGACAAGGAGAGATGGGCACAAACTCAAACATAGAAGATTTCACTTCAAGATGAAGAGAAACTTCTTTATGGTGAGGGTGACAGAGCACTGAAACAAGCTGCCCAGAGAATTTGTGGAGTCTTCTTCTCTGGAGACTTTCAATACCCATCTGAATGCATTCCTGTGTGGACTGTCCTAAGTAATCCTGCTTTTGGCAGAAGGGTTTGACTTTATGATCTTTGGAGGTCCCTTCCAACATATAATATTCAGTGATTCTGTGACAAAGTCTTGATTTTGGATTTAAGATACCCTTATTGAAGGCACGACAATGTTTTTTCTAGATTATTCATGCTAAACTTTTTTCTTTCACATGAAACTTCATCACCTGAGGTGAGGTGGCTATGGGTAATGAATCTTGTATTTTATTGATTGAGTTAGTTGCCTGGATTAGACATTTGGGGAGTTAGGGTATTTATTTGTTTGCTAGTTTTGTTTTGTTGGGTTTTTGTTTGTTTCCTTTTTCTCAGACAAATGGGTGGGTGAAAACTCTGGTAAAGCCCTGGCCCACGCTGAAGTCCACATTCAACAACCTGTATTACTCAACTAACTTTTCAATAATAATGATAAATATACAGTTTCTTATTGTGTACCTTAGAAAACCTGAAAAAGGAGGGATTTCAGGGCCTGAATTGCCCCCATGTTAAATTAATTAAAGTGAGGGGGTTTTGAAATATAAATTCCTTAGACCTGATACGTAGGAGTAAAAATAAGCATTTCAAGTCATGCAACTTTACTATATGTGTCCTTTTATTAAAGTTATAACTCACGATCCTAAACTGTGGTGTTTTCTTTTTTTTTTGTTTTTTTTTTTTTTTTTTTTTTCCCCCCCCCTTAGTAGCAGGGGGAAAACTTTTTTTTTTTTTTTTTTTTTTTTAAAATATATGTTTCGTTGTAGCCTACTTGCACTCTGTCTTTACTTTTTCCTCTCAGGCTCTCAGGCCTTTACAAACCTACCACCTTCCCATTTGTATTTAGATGGGTTTATTTTACGTGCCTAGATCAAAGGTACATGCTCAAACCAAATGTCTTTCTGTGCATTTTTTTAGGCTGTAATGTAAACTGTACCTGTTACCTATGGGTAAGAATAAAGAAAATGCAAAAGAAGACTTTTTTCCTTGTTATTTCCATTACCTTAATGGAGGTTTTCTCAGGAACTGTCAACTCTTGGTGAAGTGTGGTGCAGACTCTTATCCAGTATAACTTAAGCCAGAAGACAAGGGTTCAAAAATAAGAGTACGATACAGAATTAAAACAAAAGTCATGAGCAAAACCAAGGGCTGAAAGTTAAGTCGTTTGCTGTATGTGTCCTAGTATATTGAATGCTGAGTTTGGTGTAGTTGGTTTTTGAGGGGGTTGTTTGTCTGGGTTTGTTTTTTTTGGTTGGTTTTTTGGGGTTTATGGTTGGGTTTTGTGGGGTTATTTTTTGGTGGATGTTTGAGGGGCTTTGTTTTTTTTTTTTTTAGTTTTGTTGTTGGTTGCATTTGTGGTTTTTTTTGGTGGAGGGAGAAGAATAAATACATAAAAAATGGAAAACAAACCAAAATGAAACCCAGAATCCTCCAAAAATGACATTTTGAAACAAGACCAACAGAAATGCAAAGGCAAAGAAGAAAAGATTTTTCCCTTGGTTCTTCAGATCACTGTCTTCATACTAACATAATTTTAACATCTGACTGAACTATGGGATGCTCCAGTTTGACAGCCATTGGTATGCTCTAAGACTCTTTTCAATGAACGTGACTTAACTAAGCCTGGCAAACACAGCTGACATTTGATTTCACATGCAATGTATAGAAAAGACTGTGCTCATAGTCCCTTTTCAAGGAAAATGATTTTATGATTTGATATACTTTAGTACAGATGATGCTTTAATACAAATACAACCTTAGTAAACAGGTATCTGCCATAATAATTTTAAAAAAAAAAATGTTACCACAGATTCTGCAGTGGTCTTTATTGTTTTCTTCAGGATTATATTTACATGTAAGAGTAGCAACTAACAGTTGTAAAAAGATGAATGCACAGATTTTTACTATGACTCTAGAGGAGCAGAAGGAATGAAAGAAAGAGGGACCATATGTGTAGTATATTTGTTGTTACAGCTTGCACTGATTAAAACTGTGTTTGTTGTACTATACATCATTGTACTGTAGTTGTAGTAAATGTTCCTTGTAATGCATTTTCGAGTACAAAAATTGCCTCAGAAAAGAGCATTTAGGAAACTAATTCTATTGAAACCAATGAAGTGTTGACATATTGCCTGATGTGGATTTGTTTAAGGAGGCGTATTTTAGGTTATAAAAGTGCAGTCCTTAAGGCAAAAAATCAGTGACTGCTTGGTATAGTGACTGAGAGAACACTGCAATAGTATGTTCAGCAAGAAACCCCTCATTAATCCTTTCCTGTAATTTTACCCTATTCACCTTCCCCCCTTGCCTGACTCCACAGAATTTAAAACCTACTGTCAGCACAGTAACTAACCCAGAACCTATTCATTACTCAGTCAAGGCATTTGAAATGTTTGCTGATTTGTGCATGAATGGTAACACAGTGTAAACCTGGACCAAGGAGAGGGTTTTTTCTCCTTGTCAGTTTAATTGCTTTTGTATGATGTGTTCAAGTGTTAGGAATCATCAGAGGTTTTGACAGCTTCATCTGTTTGAATGACCATAGTATTTCATTACACCCAGCCCAAGAGGAAACCCAAATGTTTGCAGCAGAGAGGAAAAATGCATTACTTATTAAAAGTTGCTTATTCACATCAAACTGGGCCACGCAAACTTCTGCTGACTGAAACCTTTGCTAGAACTAATCGTAAAGAAACAGGCACCCTTCTGCATCCTGAAAAGCACTCCAATGTGACAAAATTAAGCAGTGTAGTAATTAGAGGAGGAGACAATTAATTCAGTGAACTCAATTGTTACCAGAAGGACACATACCATAACTTTACAGGACTTCTGTTGAATGGAGAAAAAAGGCAAACAGCAATTTGTATTTGCATGGTGCCTAGTAACTACTTCCTCAGCAAACTGCCTATCTTGGCTCAACAACCAGTAACAGAGTTGCAAGCAAGATGCTTACCTCCAGGGAGGGAGCATCCACAACCTCCCTGGGCAACCCGTCCCAGTGCCTCACCACCCTTACTGTAAAGAACTTCCTCCTAACATCTAGTCTAAATCTCCCCTCTGCCAGTTTAAACCCATTGCAGGACCTTGTAAATAATCCTTCCCCAGCCTTTCTGTAGGCCCCCTTCAGATACTGGAAGGTTACTATCAGGTCCCCTCGAAGCCTTCTCTTCTCCAGGCTGAAGACCCCCAACTCTCTCAGCCTGTCCTCATAGGAGAGCTGCTCCAGCCCTCTGATCATCTTTGTGGCCCTCCTCTGGACCCGCTCCAGCACTTCCATGTCCTTATACTAGGGCTGTTTGCTGATGAGTTGTAAGAAAGGCAACAGAGTACGCTGGGACATCTGTGATGAAGCTCAGATGGCTACTCCTTTTGGCAACACCATGCCAGGTTGTGTAGTGTATCCTGCCTACCAGTCTTTGATAACTGATAGAGGATGTTGCTATTTCAAGAGCTCATAGGGCAGAGGGTAGGTAAATTACCATTTCTAATTTTGATCAGATAATTAGCTGATTCAAAAGAACTTTCCTTCCTTTGGCTCTTCCACTTCTTTACTCTGCTTAACAAACATTTATACTTTTATTTTTACCACAGCTCTTGCTCTGAAAGTCTGTCATTATTCTCTTTCTAACACTATAGGCTTTGCTACCTGTGGTACAATGACATTCACACACATGTTACCTCCACACACATCCCCTAGCCTGCAATATTGGCATTGTCCAACATCAATTGCTCATACAAAGTATGCTGCATCAATGGATCACTGAGACAAGCAACAAATGTGATGCTGCCAACCAACAGAATAAATCACTGGGGTAATTCCTTGCACCTCAGGGGAGCTCGTCCTGGGCTGAACGTGACTCAAAATCTAAAAGTCCTCTCTTGTATGGTACAAAATCAGCAGTCAGGCTCTCAGCTGCCTCGGCATATATCTGAAATTGATAGTTCTTTCTGCCCTGCCAGTGAGGGCTTCAGGCTGCAGAAATTCTTGTCCCTTTTGAATCAGGGATCCTGGTTCTGCTTTCATAAATCTCAGGTAATTGCAAAAGTGACTTCTGACTAATCTGAGCAGCTAACACATTCCTAACTTCCAGTGGGAGAGACACTGCTTCCGTTAATTATTGTCAAGCTCCATGCTGAGGATTTTTTTCACTGCAGTTTAAGGTTTCATGCTGATCCAGTTGACATAGCTTGGATCAGTTTGACCTGCTACTGCTGTTGTTATCCTTTGATCCAGAGCAGTTTGTAATTTGACCCATTCAGATGACTTTCTTATAATAGCCCTAGCAAGACAAAACCAAATCGACTCCATTTATCTTAATAGGTTTTTTTGGTTTGTTTTTTTTTTTTTTGTCAGGCATGAAGCCTTGCCAATCTTTTGTACAGAAGAAAAAGGAATCTGTGTATCTGATGGGCTTTGAAATACCATCTGGTGTTTAATGTTATTGTGCTCTGTTCTCATAGTGCTGTGCTGAATCATATCTTAAAAGTTCAACAAGCATTCACTCACAGCCACTGTTCAATATGATTGTGTCATTATCAAAGATTTGGATTTACCAAATGCAGCCTCCAAACAAAGCAGATTTTACAGATGCTTCTCCCTGAGGCTCTGCTAGCTGAGAGGACTTTTCAAGTGTGAAACCTGTGTACCTTACATCTTTAGCTGCCATTTGGATGGAGAGCAGTCCTGTTTAACCTCTAAAATCGTTGTCTGAGGCATAATCACATGTATTACAGGATAGGAAGGACAGGATATGTAAATCTCCTACAGGTTGAGTTTTTGAGATCCTACTTACTTAGAGGTTACTAAACCAGACACCCTCCACCTCTCCTCTTGAAACGATACTTCATATTTCTTTTAGTACTCACTTTATTTAATATTTATGGTATTACATTGAAAATAATATGAAACTAAACAAAACTAAGCTAAACTAAATTAAACTAAACTATAATAAAACAACTGAATTTTGTTTTTAACTAAAGAAGTTCTTGTAACATATAGGAAATCATCTTTCTCTCCCAAATGAGATTATCCACCAGCATATAACCTAAATATGATAGACAGCATATGTATCTTTAAAAGCTGTTCTCTCTTCCTGCCTCTTTTATTTTTGTATTAGCAATCTCTGGATGGAATCTTGGCTTCCTTGAAGCTGGTGGCACAGTGCCCAGTGACTTCAATAGGGTCAGGATTTCACCTTCTGTGTATTTAGTTTTCCACTCGGTTTACTCTGAACTCCACTTTTCATTGCCTTTTTTTTCCTCTTGTGCCCTCTGTCTGCTTCTTTCATTCTTTCTTCCCCTTCCCCCATCTTTACAAAAGCATGATGTGAACCAAAGGACTTCTTAGATGAACTTGCAATCTGTCATCTCAAAGAAGTTATTTCACAAGATAGAAATACAAAAGTCTAATCCATATCTTTAATAAAATTATATTGCTATCATGCTTCTATCATTGTACACATGATCTCTTTGTACTTCTGGTTTTCTGTTTTAATAGAGGTAGATATATATTAGTAGTTTTTTCTTTAAAATATATTTCAACCTGGCAAATAATTTCCTTTATTTAATTTAAAAAAACTTAAAAATTATAACAATTCTTTCTGCAAATAATTATCAATTGATCTTTCCAAAGTGCTTTAATTTCTGAGCTTAGAGTTTTCAGAAAAGCAATACGGTATTGTTTTTATTTAATAATGATTGGAATGTTTTTGTATGAAACACAACTCTAGAGCATTTTTTGCATAATATTCATAAACTAGCTATTTCCCCCCAAATGCATTTTTGCTTTTATAACTCAGCAAACAGCTCTTTTTGAGTAAATGATCCATCCTTGACTCATTTTGTATACAGAGAGAAGATCTGCCTTTGATTGTTGCTTTAATAAACTGGAAGTCTGCCAATGTTCTCTGGGAAGATGAAGAGAGCATTAATGATAGCACTGTGAGGCTTGTCCTTGTTTAGTCTTACAATAAATTTAACCCCCACTGGCCATTTTTTCCGTACTGAATTGGCTACTCAGGCACAGACTAATGACTGCTGTGATTTGGAAGTGAGAAAATTTTACTTGGCGTGTTTTAAATTCTTATGGCACTTAGAAGACAGTGATTAATGAGTTTGGTATCTATCAAAAAGCTTCAGTTTGTGTTATCTATCAAAAAGAACCAGTTTATGTTATCTATCAAAATGTTTCTCTCATGTTGCCTAGTGTGGGACAGGATTTATGATGAAGAAAAACCTACCATACATCCTACATCCATAATATCTAAATCTATCAACTCCACACATTCATGTAAATAAAGTTAAATAATAAATCTGTATCTACATGAGAC
>VWZE01022939.1:16840-40277 GCA_013396675.1 Eubucco bourcierii | reverse complement strand
CCTATGTCAGGGGGTTGGAACTAGATGATCCTTGAGGTCCCTTCCAACCTTGCCATTCTATGATTCTATGATTCTAAACAAAACACCCACAAAGAACCAACACCACCAGAACTGTCAGTTCTGTGAAAGTGTTTTTTAAAATCATTTCCCTCTTTATACATGGGCATAGGGAAATTTCTGACAAGACCTGCTGGGTTCAGAAGAACGGTGCTCTTTAACGGCTACAGGCACTGGGTAGCATATCTAAAGCAGCTGCCTGTCTGTGATGGTGAGAATACTGGTTGGACTATACTCTGTTTTGACAAAAACAGCCTGGCCGATTGTCTACGGTTAAACAGATCTGTTGACTGAGGAGGTGAAGGACAGCCCCACAGTCCCAGAGGAAACTGAAAAGAACAAAAGAGAAAAATTACCGTCTGAAGACTGGACATCCTATCAGATAAGTGAAGAGCTGTTGAGATAGAGAGCGCTTGCAAATTTACCCTGCTTGGAAGTCTGACTGAATAGCTAAATTTTCCCTTGTTCTTGTTCAGAAGTGCTGAGCAGTTAGTGGTTGTACAAAAGATTTGTGGGTTGCGTTAATGTCTCTTTTGTTCTAGGTTTGTTCCTTATGTTGACACTAAACAATACTTTGCTTTGAAAAAGCTGATCAATTACAAATACCTTGTGTCCAATGAAGAAATACACTACAGAGAAAGTGCATAGTAGATTTCAAAGGACAATCTTTAAAAAGAAACATTGCCAAGTATCAAAGATACAGCCCATGTGCTTTCCAGTAGAACTTTGATATACAAAAAGAGTCAGAATTTACTTTCCTTTCTCATAGTTAGTTCTCCTTTCTTACTTTTTTTTTTCTTTCTTAACAGAAAATGCGTAAATGTGTGCACTTGTGCTGCATATTGAGTTGACAGTGCAAGTTAACCATGTCCCTTCTCAAAACCAGACACAGACTAAATAAGGCAGAATAGATACCAAATTAAACCCACTTTGTTGTAGAAAGACTCTTGCAAACATGAAACCTTTTCTAGACCTGAATACTCCACACAGAAATAGTTTGAACTTGGCTGCCAAACCACTGTGTTTCGGGAAGCAGTTTTTAATACTTACCATTATTGGTGGCAGGGAAAGTTACTGACAGATTTCATCTGGGTCAAGTTCTGATCTCCACAAAGGAAGAGCTCTTGGAAGTAATTGTGTGGTTTCTCAAGTATTTCCTGTGGGCAGAAGGAAAGAACCCTCATTGTTTCCACAGGAGCTAATGTAGGTGTGATTTCGTGTGTGTGTGTAAATATACAGAATTCAAAACTTTCTATGAGACTGAAAATAAGCTCCTTCTTCTTGAATCTATTTATGATTCCTACATAAATAACATGATGCCTGTTCACTTAAGTTATATGTTGTAAATTGCATTTGTGTGACAATAAAGGGAGTTTGTAGCTCTTGCTGTATGGAAGGAAAGCTTTTTAAAATAAATAAATAAATAAATAAATAAGATCTAAAATCATTAATATTCTGGAATTACTTCATCCTTCTTACCTTTGATTTATTTAGGGAACAAAGTAATGAACTATGAACCTTTTAGTTAGCTCTGGTTTTGCCTCAGGAATGCCTCTACCTATCACAAATTAGTGTTGTTGTGCATTAGGAACAAATTCAGTTCTATCTATTTCTGCCCATTTTATTGCCATCTTTCACTGCGAAAGAAAATAAGGGTGGGAATTTCTAGTTTTCACCCATTGCTCTTTCAGACAATTCTACCTTTCTCATTGTCCTCAGTGCTTGCTCTCAAATCAGTGATTATATTGATTTATTGACAAATGCAGTTTACAGTAGATGTCGTCCAAGGGTAACATTACCTGCAGTACATGTTCTTAGAGACTGACTAGGTGTTGTCATACATCAAAAATTAACAAACTGACTACGAAGATTTTTTTTTTTTCAGTATCCTTATCAGTTATCTTCTTGTCTCAAAAGAATGGAATGGGGAATGCTAGTGACATGTCAAAATGACTTGCATACACTGTAAAATAATTTTTTTACTTCACAGAATGGGTTCAAGGTCAGACAAGCACAAAGGTGATCTTTACAATTGTTCTTTCTAACCTGTGTTCTATCTGAGTCTGCCTTTGCATATGCTTGCACAATTTTATTAGGCTGTCTTCGCGTGATAATTGAAGTGTCTAATGTGGATTAGGTCTTTCTTCCGCTTGAGTCCAGTCACACCAGCTCCAGAATTTGACTGTAGACTTTCATGTATTCTTCAAATATTGACATGCTTATACTCCCTTTCAAATAAGGAAGTAAGAGTTCCTTAACCCTTAGCAAAAACGTGATTGCTTTATTTAAAATTTAAAAAAAAAAAAAAATCACATGCTTAATAGCTGGATTTTGCTCCTCAACCCTTTTCAGACTGGTTTTAGCAACAGATGCATATCAGAGAGATAGTCGAATGTGAACTTGTTTTGTAAACCAAGTAACATCTCTTCTATACAAGAGGAATTTTAAACAAAAGCATTTCCAGCAGCTAGATAAACAAGTATCTTGCTGAGAAAGATGGATATCTCATGGTAATTCCTCTGCAGAAAGCAATGAAAAATAAGAGCTCTCATCTAGAAAATGACAAAGCCATTTCTAGTCCCTTTAGATTAGCACTCTATTTTTCACTGAGCAAATATGCTGCTACAGGTGCTGGCCTGTAAACCAAACAGAAAAATGTCACACTGGTACCAGTGCAAAACTATTCATCTTTGTTTGACATTATTACATTTATTAAATGTATTGTATTAGAAGTGATGTTTCCTAGAAACTCTCTTCTCAAAAGTGAAAGGCAAACCACTAAACTGTTATAAACAAAGTGCTCTTTCTGTGGAGCTTGCTAGCTAAACAGACAAGAGGTGGTTCAGAGGCATAAAGACTCTTGTCCTGGTGTTGATTAGGTCAGCAGCAGAACTAGAGATAAAACATATATTTTTTCCATCTCCCAGTTCAGTGGTCACAAGTGTTGACAAGTGATGACATTGTCACACACAAAATTATTTGAAATATTTTCCCTGCTTCCTTTGCATCTTTCTGTTCTACAGCTTTCCTGCCACCCCCAAAAGTGCCTGCTTATGGATGGTTAAGACTTTAGCACTACTATTCTAACAGCTCTTTAGACTCTCTCATTTTCCTTCTAAATTGCTTATTAAACAAAATGCTATATGAAGCCAGTCTGAAATCAGCTGTCTATATAGGTTTTTCAAGTGATTCCCCTCCCCCTTCCTTCTATCTTTTGGTCTAAAATGTATAGTTTCTATCTTATTATAGCTGGCCTCTGCTCAACCTTTTGTGCAAGGCTGATTCGGATTTTCCAGCTCAGTCACAGCAGGAAAGATAAACCCTGAACCACATGATGATGTTGGCAGTGTCAGACAGTGGAAATGAAGTCTCCGGGGGATACCAATTGACATTTCAACAGTTTGGCTGCCAAAGAAACAAGCTTTTAAAAAAAAAAAAAAAAGTGTTAGAGGGGGAAATTGCTAAAAATTTTGAAAGTACAGAAAGAAAACTATAATATATTTATACATGGAAAGTGACCATTTATTTTACTTTTGTGTGCCTTAACACATAAAGAGAGACCAACCTCCAACCTTAGGTGATTTGTGTTCTCCAAAAATACCACTTTAAATTCACAGGACTTGTAAGTAACTCTAAGTGAAGAGCTATATTTAAAGAGGGACTATGATTGCTTTGTTCCAGTAGGAATTACATGGCTGCAGAGCTTACAAATGTAATTCTTTATAATGAGTTTATAATGCAGTAGGCTTGTTTTTTTCATGTGCTTTACACTTGACTTACAGCTACACAGCTACACAATGGCCTCAGTTAATGCTAATTCACACAAGTGGCAAAATCTTGATAAATGCTTCTGATGAAGAGAAGTTTTTTTCTCATCTGATTCCTGCATTTTAATTTTTTAATTAAAGCTTTTATTTCTCTTTAGTATTTTTTTTTAAAGGTAAAAAACCAGAAGACCATATTCAAGACATACTAAAACCTCAGTTTGATGTCTCCCACCCCCTCTCCTCTTTATTTTTCTTCTTTCTTTTCAGTGACATTTCCTATGATGAGCACTCAGAAAGAATAGCTATTGCCTCTCTTGTCAGTTTTGTTTTGTCAGCTCTGAATGCTGGGTCTTGCTTTGCCATTTTCAAGGTCTCTTTCAATCCCTTGAACACAGCTGGCGCTTCAATCAAGAGCTCACACCGTGAAGAAGCTGGCAGTTGATCCCCAACCAACTATGTGGAAGATATATAATATATTTCACAGTACACAGTGGAATACCCTTTTCATTTCATCATTGAGGAGACTGTTTTCACTCAGGAGTTCTTCTATACAAAAATATTAATAATGTCCCATTCTCCTCAGGGATGTGAACATTTGGGATTTGAACCTCAGTGACCCCAGCTTGTCAGGTTGATGTGACTAACAAATTCAGTAAAGGAAGCCTTTTCATGCCTTGGTTTATGGTTTTACTAGATTCACGTTTGAGAATGTTTTTTAATCACTTCTCGGAGGAAGTTGTGGGAATTGAAAGCTACAAGGAGAGTTTGTGGATACTCAAAGATCACATAATTGAACTGTACTGCAGAGGGAATGCTGAAAGATCTGAATCATGTTTTTCAGTAATTATATTTCAGTTAAGAAAGACAGAACTGTACGCTCTTGTTTTTTCTTCTGCTGTGTGTTTGCTCTTTAGGGTGTTAGCTGATTTATTTTAAAATGTTCATGCAAAATTCCCATTAGCAAAAATCCCCATGTAGTAGAGACTACAGTGTGAGTGCAAATCTGGGAATGTTTCATGAACTTTTACAGTAAGTCCTCCCTGTAGAGGAGAAAAAATCATGTCAGTGAAATACAAGAAGCAAGAGTCACACCAAGTAGGGCTGATGTTTAAACACAGTTTGTGAGGCAGTGCCTTTTGCAAGAAATTGGTTTGATTATGGAAAAAAAAAATAAATTCCTAAGACTGGTGTGTGCAGAAGAAACCTGACAGCAAAGATATCTCTTTTTAGGTAGAGAGTATCTCTGTGGTACTACTTGCTGTGTTAGTCCTGTCCTGAAAAGCATCTGGTTCTCTAAGGTGATTGAGTTTTCAGTTTCTACTAGACTTGCTGAACTAGGATCTTAGCATTCAAGCAAAAAACTGCATTCAGTTCTGCTTTCTCCTTATACAGTAACCTAACAATTTTGTAAAGCACTTTCTTGATTTACATGTACAGTCTAAACTAGTGTGCTTACAACCATACCTACTTTTAAAATGTGCAATTTTAAAAGTCTGTTCAAATACATTGGGAACCCTCATGAAAGAGAAACATTTGCCTTAATTTTTTACAGAGTATAAGCATTTTTACAATTCCTCATTTTAGGCAAAACAAAGACACTGGGGGATCTTAGAATTTTTTTAGGATATTGAAAAGATAACATCCATCTGAGTGTGAAAAATTTGAAGCACATTTATTTAGTAATGAGTTTGGGGAACCCTGCATTTTTGCTTCAAACACAGAAAACCTACCAGATGGATTCTGTTTCCAACAATGCCTAAACTGAGTGGAACATGCAATATTTACAGAAAACTAGCTGCTTAAATGGTTCAGTGTGCTAGTAGGATATATTTTTCTTCTCTTTAACTTTTTTTTATGTTCCCTCCATTTCTCTGCTCTTTTCCTTGCATGAAATGACAACTGCGGCTACTTTAGCAAGATGTTGAGTTTCCTTTATTACAAAGGAGACATGACCTGTCAGTGATTGATCTAACAGCAGGCACACTGGCCTGATAGCTGAAAGCTGTGCAAAGCTGTCCTTGGGCTTTTCTCCTCTTCACTTCTTCAAAGTAACCCTACCTTGCCTGGTTAACAGCTCCTCTTATTAACACTCAGATGCTCACTATAAACAAATTGCTCTCAGACAACTCGTTTTGCAAATTTTCAAGTGTCGTTTCATCTGGTGAAGCAAAAAAAGGTTTTGATGCAGCATTCTAGCCAGCATTTACGAGACTAAGATTCACCATCACCATAGTGAGATTGGGTCAGTCTAGGAATGCTTTCACTATAGCTAATGAATTGACATGTATAATTTTGCAATTACTTGACCTAAGGGGAGACAATTCTCAACTTTAATTTCTTTTTTTAAACTTAACAATTCCACCTACTTATACAGTTATGTATATAACTGATACAAAAAGAACATGATACACTACATATTCAAACTGCTTAGTATGTTCATACAGAACAAATATTTTTGTTATCTGGATGTGTGATGAATCATAATAAATTTAAATAAAGGACCTAGTTTTTGTAAAATCGTACCCACAGCTGACATAGATGGAAAATTCTGATTAATCAGGAATTGCAGATGCCTCATTTCCAGGCATTTTAAACTTCAGGTTTTAAATAGCCAATAGCTGAAACACCTTATCGTAAAAATAATAGCTTTCCTGAGAATTTAATTAGGTCATCTACAGGGGTTATCTTTGGCACTCTGAAATTAGCTTTGTTGCAGACACTTGGGAGGACAATTAGGACCCATCTTATTAGCACTGAAGGTTAAAACTCCAGTGCTGTCTTGTATCAGGACATAATCTTTCATGCTTCACAGCTCTAGTTTTCACAATGAGCTGCAGTGGAAACAGTAGAGGGAGAAGAGAAAAGTGCAGACCTGAATTAGCTAAATAAATATCCAGTTTAAGGAAGTTCCTTAAGGCTTTTTATTCAATGAACCTGATAAACATGACTCAGAAGAAGAAACACGGCTGGTGGAAATTGGTGAACTACAATTAGATTAAAAAAAAAAAAAAAAGTTCACTTAATTTAATTTTTAATGTTATATTTTAAGAACAGAATATTTATATGATGTCAAAGCACAGGTTTTCATTTTTTTTCCTTGGTGGAGAAGTGTTAAATAAAAAACTACAGTAAGAATTCTTATGGTAATCAGACAGATTTGCTCAGAATGAAATTGTTTCGTTTTCATTTTGGTTAGAAAATATCACACTTTGACAGCTGTACTGGTATTAAGCTTGAAAGACATGAGAATGAATTTCTGTTCCCATAGCTACGAAAAGATTCTACATCACACAATCTCTACTTCAAAATACACAGTCTATTGTAATACTGTTCAATGCAGCCTGTTTCTAGATTCAGTGTGATTATTGGTGAAGATTTTTGTTTCATGCAGATAAGTATTTTATAAACCTGCATTTTTCTGTGATAAAAGGAAGACATGATATATTGCTTGCTGACTATACACAGCCTTTTCATAGGAAGCCTCCTTCCCACATGTATTGTGCAATAACAAGTAAAGTGACCCTTCAGGGTCATGGGATAACACTCGTGGGTTGTTGCTTGCCCTTTTTTTTTTTAACCCCCTCCCTCTCTNTTTCGGTTTTTTTTTTTTTTTTTTTTTTTTATTTTTTTTTTTTTTTTTTTTTTTTAAGTGGCACCTGCTGTGTTCTTCACAATATAAACAGAGACTGCTTGCAGATGTTTTACATACTGGAAAAATGGACAGGAAACAATTACTACAGAAAAAAAATGGAGCAATGCAGGGAGGCAAAACATATGATAAAATAAACTTTACTTTACATTTTCTTGGCATTTTCTTACATAGCAAGGATCTGATGTTCTATGGCTGTCATTTCTTAGTTAAAACCTCACTTAATATGCAGGAATATTTTTCTGTTGATATACTCTCCATTCATGAACATCTAGCCAATTGATAACTGGTCTTCCTGTGGAGGTGCGAAAAGCAGGCAATGCAGTTTTGTTTTCTTTTTAATGGATGAATTAAAAAAATCCCACAGTAATACGATGACATCTGCTTGTATTTCTAATTTTCTCATTGTTCTTAAACCTCTCTTCATACATTTGTATCCAACTGAGTCATATTTCTAAAAAACTATGAAACACAACAAGCTGTGGAGATCTATTTGAGAGTCAACCAACAGCTCTGCCAACCAGGAGAAGAAAATGCTTTATGAACCGCCTTTTCAGACACTATTGTTTTTATTTTGTGTGAAACTTTCTCTTGTCTGCTCTTAACATCTCATGTTTTTTTCCATGCAAATTAGCTTTGGATATGAGATGGGTATAAATTACGGCTTTAAAACCCACAGAAAGGATAAAGTAAGTTGATGGGGGGGGAAGAACTATCATTTTTTAAATGTTACTTTTTACAGTCTGATGAAATCTACAGGCAGATGGACGTGTTCTCTGAAAGCTTAAGAAAGAACTTACCCATTTTTCTAGTGATGGTAGAATCTCGCTAACTATATTGACTTTGTGAGGGAATGTCAGATGTTGAATAACTATGAACAGAAAACCAAATACAACAGAGACCGTTGCTAAACTTTATGGAGGTTTTGATGTTTTGGGTTTGATTTTGGGGGATTTTGTTTGTTTGTTATGTAGGCTGTGTATTTGTTTGTTTGAGTGTTTTTTGCTTTATATTCTAAGTATTTAATTGTCTTTTCAAAATAATTGAAGTATAATTTCTCTAACTCTTTTGAGGAGTGTTTCCTGTTTACATGGGAATCCTGTGTCTTGGTCAAACGATCAGGATAAGTGGGGTAGGCACAATCTCAAGCACAAATCCAGGCTGGGTGGTGAATGGCTGGAGAGCAGCCCTGAGGAAAAGGACCTGGAGGTCTGGGTTGATGGAAAACTCAACATGAACCTACAGTGTGTGCATGCAACCCAGACAGCAAGAGAGTCCTGGGCTGCATCAAGAGAAGCATGGCCAGTAGGGCAAGTGAGATGATTCTCCCTCTTTGCTCTTGTCAGACTTCATCTGGAGTACTGTGTGCAGTTCTGGAGCCCCCAGCACAGGAAGGACATTGAAGTGTTAAAGCGAGTCCAGAGGAGGGGCATGAAGATCACCAGAGGACTGGAGTAGCTCTCCTATGAGAACAGGCTACAAGAGTTTGGGCTCTTCAACCTGGAGAAGAGAAGGCTTCGAGGAGAACTTATAGTAGCCTTCTAGTATCTAAGGGGGCCTACAAGAAGGCTGGGGAGGGACTATTTACAAGGTCTTGTAATGACAGGACGAGGGGCAATGGGTTTAAACTGACAGAGGGAAGATTTAGACTGCATGTTAGGAGGAAGTTCTTTACAGTGAGAGTAGTGAGACACTGGCACAGGTTGTCCAGGGAGGTTGTAGTTACTCCTTCCCTGCAGATGTTCAGGGTCAGTTTGGAAGAGGCCTTGAGTGAGCTGTCCTAGTGGGAGGTGTCCCTGCCTATGGCAGGGGGTTGGAACTAGATGATCCTTGAGATCCCTTCCAACCTTACCATTCTGATTCTATGATAAGTTCTGTAAATAGATATTACCTCAGCTCCCTAGCAGGGAATGTACCCCAGAAGGCTGTGAATACAAGGTTGTGACTATAACTACTGCATAGCAGAGACCTGTTGAATAGGTCTGGAAGATCATTAGCAATGGTTTTCTGGCTAAGACTCGCTATTTCAGTAGATTTTTACCAGAGCTGTCTTGTGGCAGCACATATCAGTGCTTGGAAAGAGCACATGTTAGAACAATTTAAGGGCATGGAGAACATATAATCAGGGTATTACAGAGTTAATAAAGCAATAGAGTGAGAAACATCTAATCTATAGATCCAAAAGATCCAGAACATGTCCTGAAGTGTGAGTTTGCTTTACTTTTTTCCGTACCCTGATCCTGATTATCTTTCATTAGAGTTTTTTGTTTGTTTGTTTGTTTGTTTGTTTGTTTTACTGTTACGTATTTCTGTGTCTAAGACTAAGACAGTGTCTTGCCTTTAGAAGGCTCTGGGGCGGTATACGCTTTACTGCTCCTCTGTTCTATCAGGCATCAAGAAACATTGGGACTACTTGACAGGCAAGGCTGATGTCTCTTGCAAGGTAAGAACATCATGATAGGATACACCTAAACAAATTACAGGAATACATGAAACAAAGGTGTCACTGCTTTTGATTTTCAATGTGATTTCCAGTGTGCTCTAGGACATACTTGACCACTGATTTCAGTGGACTATCCATTTAGAAAACCTAATACCTAAAGTGTTGCCACTTGTGAGATACAATCACTCTCAGACTTTTCTTAAACCAGGTAAGATCTACGGTAGTGATTTACTTCAAGGTAGAACTGAGGTTGTAACTCTTTATGCACACAACGTCTGTGAGTATAATTTGCTAAGCATATAGATTACTCTAGCAATGATTAACATGTCTGTGAAGAAAATATCCATTGTTTTAGTAGCAATATACTACTCTTTCACACTCTGATTTCTGCATTCTCCTTGGTTTTCTTCAGAAAAAAAAACCCACAACTTTCTTTAAGATTCTGAGATATGAAGAATTCTTAACAGATCTCTGTATATAGAGCAAGTACTGAAAACACAAAGGCAAAAAACTGTTCTGATTTTTTTTTCCATTTTGCTCCAAGTAACTGAGATAATGAAGTCATCAGCTTCATCTTGGATGAAGTTTCAAGAATCTTCTTCAAGGAGGCTTCACAGAAAAAAAATCACATCTTTACCTTGACTTTGATAGAGTAAACTCATGAAAGAAAATTACTGACTGTCCCCACACAATGTGATAGCTTTTCAAGAAAACACAGTTAACCAAGTGAAAAACATTCCTGCAGAACTAATGAGGCAGATGACTGCTATAGCCTTCTCATCAAGTTATGTAAATCCAGCATTTAACAATCTATGTAATCATTAAATAAATGTTCAGCAATATAACTGTCAATACTTCTCTGTTTGAACAGTTAAGTCTAGTTTCAGGTAAATAAATGTACATGAGAGAGAGCTGCACCATTCTGAAAGAAGAATCCAAAACAAAACAGGTCTTAAACTTGTACAATTCTAGTATAGAATATTGCTTCACGCAATAGTGTGCACATCTTTGGTTTCTCTTGCAACACTGGAAATCTTCAGTGGAGAGTAGATGAACCAACAGTTTATCATAAATATTGAATCATATTTTGCTTGAGGCTGTAAAAATATTAATTTTACTGTGGGAAACCTATATACTCTCCTTTGGTTAATAAAATCTTTTTACATAATCTGACTTGCTTATTTGTTTTGCTAACTTTACATAAGAATTTTAACATGCAGTAAAAATAGTTTCATTCTTATCCATCTTTAGGTGAGAATAAGCTGGCTTTTTGTGCTAAAAAGTGACAAAGGGTGGTTTTGTCAGGCCATATCTACACAGTAGAAGGCAGGCAAATGAAAACTCGCTCCAAACCAACTACACCTGAACTTGGTCCAAACTAGAAGCTGTGTAACCGCATTAGAATGGCACTGAGCCCAAGCTAATAAGCCCTACTAAGAGGCACTAAAGCAGTTACACAATTTTGGGATCAGAGATGGCTTGTCTCCAGCTAGCTTGGAGCGTAACATGGGTGATCTCAGGTTTGTCAGGAAAAGGCAGCATAAACAGAGGTTCAGAACACTGAAAAATGCAGGGTTAACGTGTGCTCTAAGCTTGTTTTGTATCTTAGTGTAAGAAAGATGTGTTGAGCTGGTAAAGGTGAGAACTGCAGATTTTAGGACAGGCACTCACATATTCCATTATTCTTTCTACTTGTTCCAACAATAGATCCATCTGGGAGGTTGCTTAACTGTGTACATGAAGGGAATGCACAGAGGATATGTCCGTAAGACTTAGGCATTAGTTTAGAAAATGTTGTTCAAGTCTTCCATTTCCTTTTGTTATATGTTTAAAAGAATGATTTCATTTGGGTTTTTCCTCAGTCCAAAGTCACTCTTTGCTTCATTGTCTCCTGTCATTTTTCCTTGTGCCAAAATCCATTCTTGTATTAACTGCACCTTTACTTGTGGTTAGACTTTGGAATGAATTTCTGTTAGCTTCATAAAGTAATTCTTCATAAACTGCAAGCCTTTCTTGACATTTTTTTTTTCCCTATTAGGCATAGAGACTCCGTTTTTTGATTCCTCTTTCTCTTTTGAAATCATTGGTGTGGGATTGATGGCAGAGAGACAGAGTCATCTGAACTGGAGAGGCCTGTTACATTAGTGTAATTATGTCTGCTCCTTCTCTAGACACTTGATGATGTACTTTTACTCAGTTGGCCATTAAAAAAGCCTTTGAAAGAGACTGATTCTCTAAAACGATACCAGCTGAGCAAAGCATCATGTTCCTCTGTTTGTCTCCCATCCACTGTGACTTCTAGTGTATTTTATCTTAAGTCCTGTTTGGTCTACTCTAAATCAAATTCTTTAATAGCTAGTTCCTCATTTAAATCACATTAACAATATACTCATAAAAGTATTCTCCTGAGTTTTCTGGGTTTTTTAATAAATGACAGTTTCTCTGTAGAGAGGAAAGAGCATTTGAAATAATGTGGGATATTTTGCCAAGTCTGTCAAAAGAGTAACACTTCCACTTTCTCAGCTCTGTCTCATTAAAATTGTATTCTAATTCTGTCTCAACTTGGTCTCTTTGCTTCATAAGTCATTGCCTGCTCATTACTTGTAGTGTGAGAGATGAAATTTATTCAAACCTGATAGCAGGGATAAAGAATTGAAAAGCAGGCAGCTGGGAGAAATGAAATTAGCTTATTCTAATATTTTTGACAGGATTTTTTTCATTTCCATGGGTTACTATAAGTGTCAGTTTGGATTTGTGGTACTGTCTTTGTTAGGTTGTGTGAGATTTTTTTTAAACAGTCCTAAATGCTAAACTATGCTTTCCTTTGCAACATCGATCAAAACAGTATTCACTGTCTGTGTAGATAATATGGTCAAATATTACTTGCTACAATAATCTGTAATTACTTTATCATTATATTTGTATCACAAATATTATATTTTTGCCTTTTTTTTTTTTAATATGCTTTTCAGCCCAGTATTTAGATAAACAGGGTACATTCAATAAGGTCTGGACAAATGATAGAAAATACAGTATAACTTACTTGCATTTTCATGTAGAATACAGGGCAGCTGAGCTTCCTAACGCAAATATTCTCTCTCAAGCTTTGAATGTCAAAAGAATACACTACGGAATTTCTAATTTTGAATATAGGAGAGTATTAGAAGCAAATTGACTTAAAGCACAGCACTTTTCCATTATAGAATTGAGTTGTTAAGGAATTATATGGTCTAATTACTGAACTCAGTATTTTTGACTACTTGGATTATGAACAGATATTGTCATTAACTAGCTAATTAAATTGAATGCAATAACAAGCAGTAATTTAGATATATGTTCTAAATTAGTTTTTTATATGAAAGCAAAAGTCTTTGTTGATCTGTGCATATGATTAATGTCAAGTGTCATGAATTAGCTCAGGGATCTCTGGTGGAGGAAGGGCACTATAAAGAGAAGTATGTGTATTTGACAGAAACAGATGTAGTCAGAGGAGCAATTTCTATTCAATTAAAATTTCAAATTAGAAAATGTTAATAAGCACTCATACGTGTATTTTCTAATACATACAACATAATGGCTCAGTAGGAAGAGAGTGAGTTATACATTTCTCTCTAAAGGCAGAACATTATTGAAACTGCAATACAACTGAGTCTCTTACCTCAGAATCTTTCTACTTGAATTATTTCTTATTTTGCTACTCATAAAACAAAGCACAGGAATCTTAATGCTTATGTGCTACAAACATAAGCATTGGTTGATGGCAGTGTCAATGGCATGAGTTTCAATAAGGCCAGATGCCTTAAGGCCTACACTTGGGCCACAACAACCCCAAGCAACATCACAGACTTGGGGAAGTGTGGCTGGAAAGTTGTCTGGCACAAAAGAACCTGACGATTGTAACAGACAAACAACTCAATATGAGCAAGCAGTGTGCCCAGGTGGTGAGGAAATCCAATGGCATCCTGGGTTGTATTAGAAATGCTGTGTCCAGCAGGGATAGGGAGGTGATTTTCCCCTTGTAATCAACTCTGGTGAGGCCACATCTTGAATATTGTGTTCAGTTTTGGGCACCTCATTAAAATAGGGAGGTTGAGGTGCTGGAACAAGTGCCAAGGAGGGTAACAAAACTGGTAAAGGGCCTGGAGAATAAATCTTATGAAGAGTGACTGAAGGAACTGGGACTGTTTTGTTTGAAAAAGAGGATGTTGAGGGGAGACCTCATTGCTGTCTACAGGTACCTGAAAGGATATTGTGAAGAGGCTGGTGCTGTTCGCTTCTCACAGGTAAATAGCGATAGAACAACAGGGAACGGCGTGAGGCTACAATTAGGTAGGTTTAGACTGGATATTAGGAAATACCTTTTCTCAAAAAGAGTGGTCAAGAATTGGAATGGCCTGCCCATGAAGGTGGCTGTGTTACCGACCCTAGATGTGGTTAAAAGTCATTTGGATTACAGTTAGGGTTTACATTTTAGGGGTGAAACATGCAGAGTATGGTTATCACTTGGACTTGATGATCGTGGTGGTCTTTTCCAACCAGAATGTTTCTGTGATTTTGTGATTGCTAACATCCGAAATAGCCTGTTAATTAAAAAATGGTGTCTTAAAATCTTCTAATAATACAAATATGTATTGCATTTATGTTTGTGGTATTGTATTTGTTAGTTTGGTTAGCTAACTTAAATGCTAACATATACTTTCTTTTGTCACATGTGGAGTAATATTCAATATACGTGTTCAACACATTCCTTGGGGGTACACTGAGCATACTTCCAAGGCAGAGCATTTTGACCAGATTACTCTGCAGAAAATACATGCTGTCAGGAAACACAAACTTGATCAGTCTTTGGAGGCTTTGCTTTATCTTCCTGTGTAATAGTCACGAGACACTATTCCTGTATTCTTTGTGTATTGTTTAGATGCTAGATGCTTTGGATTAAATGGTTTACACAGAGATTTAACTGTAAAGGCACAAAAGATAGAGATATAGTGGGAAATAAAGCTAGGTGTACAGTGGAGAAAAAAAAAAAACAAAACCAAAACTATTAAAGGTGTGCCTATTTATTAAGACACCTGAACTGATTTCCTAATGATATTTCTAACCAATGAGTTAACAGGAGATGAACCCCAGAGGACCAGTCATCTCAGGTATCAGTCCTCTGTTTAGTAACAAAATTCTGTATGGAAATAATGGAACAGTAAGAACTAAATTTTATTTTTCAGCCATTTATAGAAACATGATCATCCTTGGTAGCTTAAGATTTCTAGATTTGATTAAGATAAGGACTGATAGACAGATGTAAACTTTCTCTTTCAAAGACCACCTTAAAATAGTTTTAACAGAAAAGCTTTGCTTATAAAAATTATTTTATATTATCCAGCTATGTAAGCTCACAACTGTATATCATAAATTGGGCAGAAAATTATAATTTTATTTACCTTGTACTGATAAATGTGAAACAGATTTTGTATTTATCTTATTCAAATGATATCTTAGTTAATAACTTGTTCTTCAATTTGACCATAAAAAGATCAAAACATGCATACTTGGTGCTAATTATAATGGAAATAAGTCTCTGAAAGAAATAATTTCCTGAAAAACATTGGAGCTGACCAAGGCATCCCCACATGGAAGAAAATCTCACAGTTGTGAGACTGGAGTACATCTTAACTCTCACAATTCTCAAGATAAACAGGCTAAATACTCTCCACTCTAAGTCTTGAGAGATCCTGCCTGGAAATTGGTAGACCCATTACTAAGTGTTTTTTTTTAAACTAGTTAGCAAACTGGAGGAATGGTTGGTACACCAAATATTTGTATCTAAGAAGAGTGATCAAGACAAGAATTAGTCCCCAAAACTTTCAGAGTTTCAGAACAAATTCTAAAGGAATATTTGAAGGTACAGAGGTAAGTAAGAGATAAATTTCAAGCGGCATTTTAAAGTTACTTCCTGATGGATTAGTAAATATCTCTGTTTAGAAAGTTACATCTACTATATCTAGTAAAAGATGGATAATCTCACCTATTATGACTCATAGTTTGATGAACACATGGAAGCTTACAAGTAGTAGGAGAAAGAACTTTAAGGTGTTGATAAATCTGCACAAGGAACAAAGGAAGAGGAGACAGTGGGCAAGACTTGATGACCTAGAGGGATGCAGGTGCATCACATGTGCTCCCAAGTCAAACCAAAAGACCTACAAGAAAATGTAAGCGGAAGGTCTCAACAAACTCTTGGAGAGTTTCTTGAGTACACATGCTACCTGAACTTTCCATAGTCCTTATTCAGAGCACTATCTGTGAACTGAGGAAGACAGCACTGGCTAAGTGCATAACGAGAGCATTACAACTCACATACTTTAAGACAGCTGGAAAGTGTAAAGGGATGTCACGTCTGAGTCATTTTAAAGTTACATGCCCACAGGATCTGTTCTTTTGACAAATCAACTGCAAATGCTTCTTGAACCCTTTCTGTAGCACAGTAAGACTATGCTGTAGTTGAGGGGGGGAAGTATGGCAATTGTTTATGATTGTGAGCAACTTCATGAACGTGTTTACGAGCAGAAATCAGTTGAGGTAGAAACAGATCATAAATCTTAAGAAGATGTGTTGTAGAAAATTATCACAAAAATGTGTGTTTGCTAGAAGTTAAATACACTTCTGATGAGAAGTTTCTTAGAGGTGACATTTTCGGGAGTACCTATAAATAGTGGAGTCAAAGAGGAGAAAGGAGTGAAGTAATTGTGTATTGTCCACTTGTGAAATGCCGTATGACTGATTTAAACACTACACAAAATACTCTGTCTTTCGTAAATCTTACAGAGGCAAGGCTAGATAAACAACTAACAAAGAAACCATTAAACACTAAATTATGTTTTAATAGAAAGTACAGTTTTAATAGAAAATATAATTCTTGCATGGATAGGAATCGACAGCTTTTTTTGTAGAGTTTTAAAAATATTTACCAAATGGAAGTGCCAGAGAGTAGTAATTGAGTTGTTTCGGGGTTTTTTTAATTGGCTTGTTTATTTGTCTGTTGGTTTGGGTTTTTTGTTTGGTCGATTGGTTTTTGTTTGTTTTCACTTATTTGTCTGTTTGTTTGGGTTTTTGTAATTATGCAAACAGATTTTCAGAGTTGTAAGAAAAAACCCACCAAAGCGGTTTAGTTTGAGTGTACCACCAGCTACAGAAACTGTTTGAAATACACAGTGGATAGAGTGAAACCAAAGTTTCAGGCAATCCATACATCAGGTTCAAGGTATCTGAACTGAAGGAAATGTTCTTTCTTAGTAGACTCTGAAAAGAGATTTTTTTTTTAGCCTATTGTGTAGTCTTGAAATAATATTTTCAACCACAATTAACAACCCATGAAATACCAGGTGAGTTGCTTAATGAAAAATTAATAGATGCCTCCATTCATCCCTTCTCCTTTCTATTTCAAGTACACCCAAAACACTTGCTATGTACACAGAGAACAAGTTGAGATTACAATTTTATAAGCATTAGAAAAATCCTGTCACATTCAAAGACCTCCTCCCAGTATCACTCACTGTGGCAATTTGTTTCTTCATATCCTTTAGTGGGATTATCTGGCCATTTAATTCGCAATAGAAAAGTCCACATACTGCTAGACAAAAGGCTTTGTTTCAAAGACGTGGGAGCTGTTATCTTCATAGCAATCATGACTTAACATAAAAAGCTTTTTAAGCATTAGAGTTTTTTTAGGATTACCTCCTAGTGAATTACAACAGAAGAAGTGCTGTTATGAAAGTAGCAACTATCCCCATAGCCAGAGATCTGGTCCTAAAGAAAGAAGATAGAGAAACTTTCTGTAACCAAAGGAATAAGCAGGAGATGTATTGATTATGGATTGTGCCTGATCATTCTTTTTATTTAACTAAGGACAGTCCCATGTTCCCTTTCTTGGCTAGTGACATTATCCTCTTGGTAATCTGCAACCGTTCAACCCATAAGGTCTGCAATCAACTCTGAATGCTGAAATCCTGGTTCTAATATAAAGCCTAACCATAGTTAGAAGAGCAGTTGCTTGTTCTTTTTTGTGTCCACAATGCTGTGTATAGCTACCCACTCACTGTGCACAACAGAAGGAGCAATATAAACATGTTTCAGGTGACTGAGTAGATGAGTAGTTGTACAGGTCACTGTCACAAGAGTTGGTCTATATAAATGCCTCTGAAAGCAGAAAGGTATAGTAAGCCACGACAGTAATTATAGATAGCTCTGCATTATGAAGCAAAATATCTTGTTGTCTATCAGGGCAGTGAGTTGTCACCACTGCCTCTGTCTCCTTTCCCACCTGTGTCCTTTCAATCGACTGTATTGCTTTGCGGTTGATGTGTTTTCAAAACACATTGATTGATTTGTTGGTTGTTTTTTTAAAAAAAAAAAAAAAAAAAAAAAAAAAAGGAAAGAAAAAGAACAAAGGCACCTGCAGATGCTTACCTTGCCATATAACCTATAGACAACCTCCAAGGTCCCTGGCTTATGACTCAGAGAAGAAGTGAAGGCAGTGAGAGTTTAAGATGCCCTTACACATCATACATTTGCCACAGGAAAGATAGGTTTCTGAAAAGGCTTGGTTCTACAGTAAGTTTTTCTATGACTTCAGGAATTGTTAACCTCTTGCCTTTGCTAAAGTATGTTTGCTTGTCAATCTTCTGGATATATTCAGAAGGGCAGCTAGCCTCTCCTCTGAAATGATGACTAATGCTTTCTCAGTTTTGCCAACCCACTCACTAAATTTATTTCAGCTCAGTGGACCTGTACAATTTTGGCTCCTTGTATAGTTCCCAAAGGTTCTCTTAGGTGTAAATCTTGCCACAACCGTGCAGCCAAATATCATTCATCTGGAATGACAGCCACACATTTGCTCTAGCTGTCATTCAGTCAGCTGCTGTTGCACTTAAAGGCCACCAGCATCAAGCCACTCGGAAGGCAGCCAAGCCTTGCTCACTCTTCCTCCCCCTCTGTCTTTCTGCTAGCTCCTTTGTTCCTGTTTTGCATTTCAGCGTAGCGGTATAGAGAGACATATGGTGGAGCTGCTGTTGCCAGCCCTGTGTTTTGTTCCTCATTCTGTTTCTGACTTGGAACACGATCTCTGTGCCTCAGACTCTGTGCTTCAGCTTTTACAGAACATTTTACAAAGTCCTTTGGGATCTACAGATGTGAAAGATTATTCAGATACAGCCTAGAATCCCATGTTTTCAATTAATATATAAATGACAGACACGCACTCTAATTTTATTTTTGGAAAGCGTTGTAAAATATCTTTGGAATGTAATTTGTGACCTTGTGAAAACTGACACTTGGGTTTAAAAGCAGCTTTTGCTTTTGTCTGTTTAAGCAGAACTGTTTCTGTTGACAAGTAGTTATTTAGGGAAATAAACACAACTTCGAATGAGTTAAGCTAATGCAGCTTTAATGTGAAGGGAAAGAATTGCAGCACACTGGTAATTTTGGTAGGAGTAGAGCTACAAAGAAGTTGCCACATTTGATTGAAGTGTGGTTAAAACTCTGGTTTGGGAAAAGACAAACGAGCATAGAATTGGATACTTACTTTATGAATGTGGATGTAACAGAGAGAGCTCATTGGTTTAGTAGATCTGTGTTAGATTCCCACAGCCCTGAACAAACAGCTCTCAGCCTTATGTTTTCTAAGCTTTTGTCTTCCCACTTTGGAGTTCTGACTACAGGCGCATTACCAAGCCAACTGGATTCACTACAAAGCTCCAGTGTAGCTCTTTTTATCACAAAGATCAAGACAACAATTGTGTGCCTACAAGAAAAGAACAACTAAAACCATCGAGCAAACATTAAAAGAACAATTCTAGAGATAGTTGCCTTTGAACTGCAGTAATGGGCAACATTCAATCCTGAGATTTGAATTCCGAGTAAAAGGAATTCATTACCAACTGCCTTTCCTTGTAATTATCCAAGCTGCTGGCAACATATATTTTCAGCAGCATTAATTTTGTGCAATGTAATATTTGGTAGCTGTGCTGAACCCCACACAATGGCAGCATTGTTAATCGGCTTTATGGAGTTAGCTTTGATTATTATAGAGTTCATATATGAAAAAAGGGAGAAATCTAAATTTTGTGTTGGCTTCCTCCCAAACCACAGAAAATGGAGTATTGTTTTACAAGAGCTTATTCTGAAATATCACTTCCCGAATATAAAAGTACAGTATTTGTCCAGATGCATTCCACAAGCATGCACAAAGTCCAGCTGAAAAAATATAGTAAGAGGTGACCCCTGACCTTTTTTTTTTTCCCCTCTGTTTCCAGAATAACNAGGGAGGGGAAGATAACTACATTTTAAAATAAATACTTCATTTTGCAATGACTCAAAAGTAGTTTAAGTTGGAATCTACAAGACACCGGTAATTCAGGATAATTCTGCTTGAAGATCTTTGACCACTGTTATTTTAGTTCTGGCACTACAATCCTAAACCATAGAAATAGTTTCAATGAATCACCCGGCTCTCTTTTATTCCTCCTTCCCATGTTTCCCTTTTCTTTTTCAGTACATTAGTTTTCAGATCATTGTTAATCAGCTACCTGATTCTTTAGTTATTCTTGGAAGGAGGTTTCATACTTGGAAAAGTCCTTCCCAGGTATGTTAGTGTTAACAGAAAGCTCACAAAATGTAAAGTGAATTGGAAGCATCTGATTTCAGACTGGGCTTCTTGCCTGTTGTGTGGATAGGCAATGAAGCATACATGGGATGTGCAGTCTAAGCAAACTGAATGTTATTTATGACCTGTAGGTGATAAAAAGAGCAACATTTTCCACTTCCATCCATTGAAGTATGGACAAACACGCAGTCCGTCTTTGGTGTCTTCATCTGCTTTTGCTCCAAGAGGGTGGTAAGGATGCAATGGCAGCAGTTTCTGTGATTTCTGAGGAGAAACAATTAGCTGAGTAGTCATTGCCACATGAAATACCTGTCAGGCTATTTGGTTTCTCACCAGCATAGTTGAAAGATTACAGATTGGCGATTCAAAGTGTTTCCCTTACCCACCACCTCAAGGTTGCCCTAGAGCTGGCACAAATTTGTCATAAGAGTTCTCACTGATTAAGCTGGAAAACTTAGGAAGAAATCACTGCCACTTGCCCATGACTGAGACTACCTCAATTTAACGTGAAGGTTTAAAAGGGAGTTCTTTAAGACTCAAATAAAAGGAGCACTAGCATCCTAGAAAGATATGGAGGAGGAGATAATGTGTACTTCACAGTGCTACACAGTGCCCTGGATGATTTCAGAGACTTGTTCAGTGTGACTTACCTGAAACTGGGATTTTACCTTGCAGATCCAGTAAACCTCCAATTTGAAAAGTATTTAATGTTTCTTTTATTTTCTCTTTTCTTTTTTCTTCTTTTCTTTTCTTTTATTTTCTTTACTTTTACTTTTTTTTTCTTTTTTTTTTCTCTTTTTTAAGTGATTTTAAAATGGGAACTACCACTTACATGTTTACATAAAAGCATATCTATTATAGAGAAAATATGAACTCAAATAAATTGTTCATAAATGTAAAAATTTGGGGGAAGTGGATCATTTTCTAAATTTTACTGAGTTAAAGCCTCTCCAAGTTATGATATGGCAGTATGATAACCATTCTAAAACAAAAGAAGAGGTGAAGTCAGGAAACAGCAAGTCAGTAGAGGTGGATTACAGCATTATCAGAAATGCAAACTTTGCTTTTTTTTTCTTTTTCAGTTTACTAGCTTAAGTGTCTTTGTACCAGGCAAACAGTCCTCTTCATTTTCTCCATTATGATCTAGCCAAGCCTTATAAATCATGCTGATGTGTTGAGGCACCAACAGCAAATAGACTTTTTCTTTGATCTGAAACTGCAATAGGTCTGTATTTGTTGTCTCCTCTCATTTTAGGGACACTCACATTCAGCATTTCCAAAAACTTTGGTACATTAAAAATAAACAAAAATAATATTCTGACACTGCAAAGGCTCTCTGGGACAGACATGGCTAGCATGTACATCTCTTCTGCTGTTCCATTAGTAGTTTGTTCTCCTCATAATTTGATTTTCCAGTACAGTCAGTCCAAAAGCCACTTTCCGGTTATTACACACCTCGGAGGTGTGTTCTGAAACCTGGCTCATTAGTGCTCATAAATTTTTGTGAAAAGCTAAAATGAAAAGTGCTGCAAAAAGCTGAACGTTTATTTTTCCAGTCTACTGTTTCAAATTACATAAATCACACAACATCAATAAACAATTAAAAAAACAAAAACAAACAAACAAACAAACAAAAAACAAAAACAAAAACAAAACAAAACAAAAAAAAAAAAAAAACCACTTTCCAGACAGTCAGCAGCACTGGCAATGATACCGCACTAAGAGATCTGTCGTACAAGCATTAAATGTACATCAAGTGCAGTTCAATAAAGGCAATCAAAATGAAAATAATGCGAAAGTGATGAAACCACACTGTGTCTCTACCTTTACATTTCAGTAGGTATGTCAAGTTACTTGTTTTAAATTATCTGAACTTAGTAAGAAATTGCTAATTTGGAAATACCTACGGATTCAAAAGAATCTTAATAAAGTTCTAGCAGGAAAATTAAATATTATTCATATATATACTGTAGATTTAATATGCAACTCTAAGACATGGAATTGCCATGAAAAAGTGATCATACAATCATGCATTATTTATAGACTTATAAGATATCCTTTGGGTAACCTGAGTTGTATAGTGCTATTGTAATATTTACCTTGAATTGCAAGTCTTTAGTTTATTAAACATAAAAATGTAGGTTGCTGTTTTCAAAGAATAGTGTCTTAAGAAGACTAAATTTTAGATTAGCTTTTGAAACCTCTAAAAACCCAAAAGGCAGCTATAATCCCCTCTACATTAATTGCTGTTTTACTAAATCAACTTTTCTCATTTGTTTTAAAGCCTCCAACCAGAAATCTCATTAAAATAGTACTCAGCCTCCAGTTTGAAAGTGAGATTGGGGTGCTTCTGGGGGGGAAAAAAATAAATTTACATTTCCCAGTATGTTTTGGAGAAGTATTGTACTTATTACATCTGGTTACTAATAAAACTGGGAGCTAAGATATTACAAATTTGACCAGTTTCCTCTTAATTATTGCTTTCTGTTCATCAAAATCCTGCTAGTACTGGACATTACTAATATAGGTTACAAATTAGATTTATTTGTACCTAAGTGGATAGCATATATATAAGGTGCTAGCTGTTAGAGCAGAAACAATACCTGTGCAGCCCTAAATCTAAAATTTTAGTTTAAAAAACCAAACAAAGAAACAAGCAAACACAAAACAAAAACCAAGGCACAGCTCTCAACACTGTTTCTGGCAAGGGAAGATCGGTTTGGGTCAGAGGTGCTAGAAAATAGATTTTACCATGTGTGGAAAGAAATGGCTCCTTGTTACAGGAGAATAAAACAAACTTTCTGCCATTTAAACCATTTAATGCATCTGTGTCTTTTGGATGTTTCCTTATTAATATTTGTCAA
>VWZE01022938.1:78558-90089 GCA_013396675.1 Eubucco bourcierii | reverse complement strand
GGGTACTTTCAGATTCCTTAGGAGCTCACAAATGTGATCTTCTACTATAGCAGGCAGATCTGCCTGCTCCCAGTCCATACTTTTGCCCTCTGGAACTTGGACATTGTGGTCAGAGCCCTTGCTGTTGAAGACTGAGGCAACGAAGCCATTGAGCACCTCAGCCTTATCCATATCCTTTGTCAGCAGCTCTCCATTTTTCTTCTGGAAGGGTTCCACATTCTCCCTAGTCCTTCTTTTCTCACTAATATAGCTGAAGGAATTCTTGTTCCCTTTAATGTCTCTGGCCAGATTAATTTCCAGCTGTGCTTTTCTAACCTGATCTCCGGCTGCACGAACAGTATCTTTGTACTCATCCCATGTCCCCTTTCCTTGCTTCCACTCTCTATGAATTTTCTTCTTGCATTTAAGTGCATCCAGGAGCTCTCTATTCATCCATGCAGACCTCCTGGCGTTCTTACCTGCCTTCCTCTTTTCTGGGATGCATTTTTCCTGAGCTGCATCGTTCCTGAGCCTGGAGGAGGTGATCCTTGAACAATGACCAGCCTTCCTGGGCCCCCCTTCTTTCCAGGGTTATTTCCCATGGCACCCTAACACGGAGATCCCTGAAGAGGCTTAAGTCCACTCTTCTGAAGTCCATGATCTTGGAGGTCTCTTCCAACCTGGCTGATTCTATGATTCTGCAATTCTAAGTGTTGATTACATGACACTAAAACGCAAACTACTGTACAATTTCTCAATTTTCCTGAGTGGAAGATCCTTACAGGCACCCAAAACTGCCCAACTTGTGAAGTCAACATTGTCCTACTTTGAAAAATACCTTTCAATTTGTTCTCAACAAGCACTGCAGCGTAAGAGTTTCCCATTCATGTTTCATTTACATCTGCAATAACTAACCTTAAACATATCAATCTGCAAAGAAGCAAAACTGAATGGTTATAAGGAATCAACCCAAACATGATGCTCAAATTCTAAACAACGTCTGCAGAAATATGGTTTTGCTGCTTACTCAGCTCTCACTAAGATGATCTTGCAGCCTTACTCAAGCTTTCTTGAACTTGAACACTTAGATTGGCTCCTCTTCATTTTCAAACATACTCTATTCTGAAAAAAAAGTTTTTAAAAATATCATTCAAATTACACTTTAAGGGGAGGGCATGGGAAGATGGTGAGCACTGGACCATTTATTTGTTATCACAGTATCACCAAGGTTGGAAGAGACCTCAAAGATCATCAGGTCCAACCTGATACCACAGACCTCAAGACCAGACCATGGCACCAAGTGCCACGTCCAAACCTGCCTTGAACACCTCCAGGGACAGTGACTCCATCACCTCCCTGGGTAGCCCATTCCAGTAGTCAATGACTCTCTCAATGAAGAACTTTCTCCTCACCTCGAGCCTAAACTTCCCCTGGCACAGCTTGAGACTGTGTCCTCTTGTTCTGGTGCTGGTTGCCTGCACCAATCAAGTAGTTCACTCTCTTCTGGGATAAGCAGGCTTTGGGTCATGATGGCCAATGTTCTGCATGTGCTCAGAAGGCAGTATCTGCCTTGCAGAAGAGGGCTGCTGTAAGATCAGGTGGTGTCAGCACAGATGACAGGCTGTCCAAAACTGTTCCTCAGTGAACACAAAGCAAGAGACAGCTTACTTCCCCTCCTGAGCATCAACGACTGACATTTCATTACAATTTATATTAGATTACTTAGCAACAGTGAAACTGATTCCTTTCATGTATTTGCCACAGAAGTAATTTCAGTGTCTTTCTCTACAATCCCTGCCTCTGGAGAACTCACAAACTTTACACATCCTTGGCCTTCAGCAGAGATCATAGAATCATCATTTTGTGATTCTGTGATCATGAAATCACAGAATAGTTTGGGTTGGGAGGGACCTGAAAGATGACCTAGTTCTGATCCCTCTGCCATGGGCAAAGACACTTTCCACTGGACCAGGTTGATCAAGGCCCTATCCAACCTGTCTCTAAGCACTTTCAGGGATGTGGCACACACAGTTTGGGGCATCCTGTTCTCGCCATCCTCACAAAAAAATAATTTCTTCCTAATATCTAATCTAAATCAACCCTCTTCCAGTTCAAGACTGTTACCCCTCATCCTATCACTACACTCCCTGATAAAGAGTCCTTTCCCATTTTTCCTGTAGGCTCCTTTAATGAAGTGAAACGAAGTACTGGAAGGTTGCTGTAAGGTCTCCACAAAGCCTTCTCTTGCTCGGTCTGAGCAACACAAACTTTCTCAGCCTGTCCTCATACAGAAAGTGTTCCAGACCCCTGATTATCTTTGTTGCTCTCCTCTGGACCCATTCAAATAGGTCCATCTCTGTCTTACACGAATGGTCCCAGATCTGAACACAGTACTCGATAGATTAGAATCATAGAATCGTTTTGGCGATAAAAGACCTCTAAGATCATCAAGTCCAACCATCATGGACATTAAACCATGTCCTGAAATCCCATGTCCACATGTTTCCTGAACACCTCCAGAAACAGTGACTTCATCTCCTCCCCAGGCAACCTATTCCAATGCCTGACCACTTTTTCTATAAAGAATTTTTTCCTGATATTCAATCTAAACCTCCCCTGGCACAACTTCAGGCCATTTCCTCTTGTTTTATCACCTGGTATGAGAAAGAGAAGACTGACTCCCACCTCACTACAATCTCCTTTCAGAGAGTTGTAGAGAACAATGAGGTCTCCTCCCAGCCTCCTTGTCTCCACACTAAACAATCCCAGTTGCCTCAGCCACTCCCTGTAAGATCATCACCATCTTTGTTGTCCTTCTCTGGACATGCGGCAGCAACTCAGTATCATTCTGTATTGAGGGGCACAAAACTGAACACAGTATTCAAGATGTGGCTTCATCAGTGCTGACTACAGAGGCACAATCATGTCCCCATTCCTGCTGGCCACACTATTCCTCATACAGGTCAGGATGCTGCTGGCTCTTGAGATGGCTGTCAGCCAACATCTCCAGGTCCTTTTCCACCAGGCAATTTTCCAGCCACTCTGATTCAATCCTATAGCATTGCATGGGGTTGGTGTGACCCAAGTGCAGGACCCTGCACTTGTTTCTGTTAAACATCACACAACTGATCTCAGATCTCCAGATCTCTTTGCAGAGCCTTCCAACTCTCAAGGAGATTAACTCTCTCACCCAACTTAGTGTCATCGCAAACTTACTCAGGATGCACTTAACTCCCTCATCCAAATAACTGATAAAGACATACCTGCAATTTAGTAAAGCATTTGACACCATATCCCACAGCATCCTTCTGGGAAAAGTGGCTGCTCATGGCTTAAATGGGTGGATGCTACTGGGTAAAAAGCTGTCTGGATGACTGGAACCAAGGAGTGGTGGTGAATGGAATTAAATCCAGTCTGGTCACAAGTCTGGTGCTCCCCAGAACTCAGGTTTGGGGCCAGTTCACTTTAATACCTTTATCATTTATCTGTGTGCAGGGATTGAATGCACCCTCAGTAAGCTTGTAGATGACACTTAGCTGGAAGGTAGTGTTGATCTGCCTGAGGGTAGGAAGGCTCTACAGAGGGACCTTGACAGGTTCCCTCCCACATGATGCCTCTTGCACTGGAGATTGCTCCTGCTACCTTCTGCCAGATTTCCTTATACTTGCCTCTATGGCAAGTAGGAAAGTGCCCTGTACTCGTAGATATTTGTACTGTAAGAGTTACCAGAGATGGTCACACTAAAACCAAAAGTCTGGCTGTTTTAGTACAGCAGATTTGAAAACAGACACATTAATTGTGAAACTGGTCACAAAACTGATTGTAAAACCACGAGGTTTTGCTGAAACAGCTGAAGCATGCACTGCAGCAACACTGAAGCATACTGAAAACAGCAGTATTTTTCTTTTTTTCAAGCTGCTGCACATCGTATTTTCAGAAGTTGTTTCAGCTTCTTCATACTTCACCAAGTATGAAGCCTTTTTCCAAGGTACCTTCTCTACTCAGTTCTTCCTTTATCAACAGTTTTACCACTTTTGATCAATTTGCTTATCTCTCCTCTCTTTTTGTAACATATCCCTGGATTTCCTAACTTTGCAGCTTCCTATCACCTTGTAATATTCAGATCCTGATTGTTCACATGGCCTTCTGTGATGCTGTAATTTATTTATTAGTATTAAAACAGCATTAGCACTTCCTAAACTCAGGTCTTTTAGGGTGATATTCACATATTCTCAGTCCAACTTCCTCTTTTACCAAAAATTCACTCAAGACTGTTTCTTAGCAACAGATTTATCAGAACAGATTTGCACGGAAATCAAATACCCTCAAAAAGCAACTGCTGAAGAAAGCTGACAACATAGCCTTATTCCTGATCACTGTTAGAAGCAAATCCTACAAAGCAGAATAAAATGGTTTTATAATCTTTATTAATCTAATGAACACACGTAGAACATCATCAGTAACTGAAATAGGAGACCACGCAAAACTTCCCTAATTAGTGTATCTTTGAGTTGATCTAAAAAATAATCTTCCTGTTTTCAGAGGCTGCAAAACAAATCAAATCATACACAGCAACCACCTTCACTTTCACTGGACTAGGTTCAAAACCAGAGTCTGCAACATTCACAAAAAACCAGGTCTCTAAGAACCAGACTGCAAAAGGCAGACTCGTGCGCTTCGCGCTTGCACAAAAAATGCACACCCTCACTTCACACATATCAATACTAAATAACCAAGAACCAGACTTCAGTATAGGAACATAATCGCTTAATATTTAATTATCTGGAGTCCCCACACTCATACCATAACTTCAGTAAACTGCAAGTTTTTCATCTTCACATCATTTAGAAAGAATCCATTTTCCGTCAAGATCTTTCTACTCCTTGCTTGGATTTGTCAAATGAGGTTTTAATTATTTTATTTAAATCAAAGTAATGCACCAACTTCCAACTTAGCCAGTTCCCAAGAAATGTTGTGAAATGGAAACACCAATAGTATAATTCCCTTCATCTTAATATCAATCAAGAGTAATTTATGGAATTGATAATGGTGCAAAATCTCTACGAATGATAGTGGAATTGGGACTGCTGTCTTTGTATCAAGAATGATGACAACCTTCTTTTTGGCAGATGAAGTCCTGCGCTGCTGTGACACTTGGTTGTGTCACTGAAAGGCAGTATCTATAATAAATGGCTATGCATCAATTATGTTTGGAATGGGTTAAAGTAACAGATCTATATTATTCTCACGAGGCAGTGCCAAAAAGGTAATTGCCCATATTTGTACCACTACATTACAAAGAATGACAGTTTCATGTCTTAAGGTTTAACTGAAAATCTATATAATCCATTTCTCTTTCTTGCTGAGAAATTAATATAAAACCAAAACTTGCAATTGCAACTCTGGTCATGCTCAGACAAAACTCCCACTAAAGGTTTGCTAGGGAGAGGATTAAAGATGGTACAATTCGCTGCATGCTAAAAAAAATGCAAAAGGTATGGAGCTACATTTCATTATGGTGCTGCTGGACTATTAAAATTATTAAGACTTTGGTCTTCCACCTTTGCAGTCATATGGACTTGCAGAGGATGGATGGATGTGAGGTGGTTAAGATGGCTTGCTGGAAAGCATTTAACACTGGGCTGGAAGCCAGCAGAAGCGAATCCCTCCTGCAGTATCTCCTTACCCTGTTCCTCTTTAAGGCTCAAGAAGCAGCAGGAAAGAGGCAAAGAAACAAGCCAGGATCCTTAGTAAAAAGCACTTCTTGGAGGCAGTGCAGCACACTCATTAACAAAAAAAAACCTACCAAAGCCATCCACAGTATCTGTGCCATTCCAGCACTGCAAGCATGCCTGGGCACACACCCTTTTGGGAAGCTTAAAGCTGGGCTCTGTGCCAGAGATAATACGTCTCTGAAGAGTGATGGCAGGAAGAAGCCAACACTTAACAGCTTCATTTGGCTTCTGCTAGGGGCAGCTGGACCACAATGCTAGCCAAAGGAGCCTGTTATCTCCAGTGGGGTACTTGGCTAAGCAAAGAGAAGGTGCTGCACTGCCTTTGATAGCTGCTCCCTTTCTTTTCCTTGGCCATGTTACCTTAGATACATACAGAAAGTAAAATGTACATGGTCCACCAATGGCATGGTTGGGACAGTTTAGTTCTCCAGTGTAGCTTCCAGAAGCATTGGAATTCGGTTTGTTCAGACAGTACCATTTTTTCTTACTTTACCAGTCATTTCTCCAAACATTTCCCCATAGTTTTACAATGTAGTATCAAAACCCAAGGAATGAATATACAGCATCTTGAAACACCTAAGTTATACAACCAGATTGCAAAGTGAAGTAAAAATGAAGTCTTGAGCTATTCACCTATTTAGATTTGTATAAGGAAGCAAGGATAATGTAGAATATTGCTACAGATGTAATTTTTAAAATGAAACTTTATCTCTAAGAATATGATTACAACAGATTTCTGATGTTTAGCATCACTAGCAATGCCATCTGTCTCAAATTTAATTTCAAATTGCCAAGCAATTATTGCTAAAAAAAATAATTATTATTCATATCCAGGGATATCTTTTATAATTATTAATGAAAAAATATATGCCTAGAGACCACCATCGCTTTGAAAACAAAGATCAATATAGTGCTAATGACTCAAACACCAGCATAAAGACACTGAGGTCCTGAAATTAAAATAAGCTACAATGTTGAACTAAACTGATTGATCTGGGTTATAAGGCAAGTTTCAAAGTATATATTATACATAAACTCTTTCAAAACTAGTAATGAAAAATAGTTTATTTTATTCATAACTCTCTCTTGTAACTCTGTTACTAACCTGTAACTGTAAGACAGAGCATTATTTTACACCTACATAATTTCATGAAGGATAATTTTGTAGGAAAAAGAGCCCAAACAAAGAACACAACAGAAATACAGAAAAAAATAGAGATCGTACACGGAATTTGGCTATTACAGATTAAACATCACAAAAGCCTTACAGTTTTGGAATTAAAATTGCATTGCTTCATTTTGTTGGCATTTCCTTTTTATGTGAAAAGTCTGGCAAAATTTGAGATGTTTACTTGTACAGATGTTCACAGACAGTGAATTTCAAGCTTTAAAATTCACCATTCCCAAATAGCAGGGAATATAAGGTATTATGAATGGCAATTATTTAAGTCAGTCTTTAGGCTGACGTGAATTGGTTAATGGATCTGATTCCTACCTTTCACAGATTTTAAGTTCCCCATGTTTCTGCATCCTATGCAGATAGATTCACTCCCAAATAGATTGATCTGTTCACATTTTACAGCTACATGGGGTAAACCTAAACACAAAGCAATTTAAGACGTGGGAATCAGGCTACACAAGCTGTGCACCTGCAATTGTAATGTGTAGGTAGCAAGGCCGAAAAGTTTCAGAATGCTAAAGAAAGCCATTTGTACACTCTGGGACTTGAATGCAGTACACTTACAGACTTCACTAGAACCATAGAGCAGATAAAATTACTTAAGGCTCCTCAACTCAAGGTAGATGTTGAGATACTGGAACATGTCCAGAGAACAGCAATGAAGCTGATGAGGGGCCTGGAGTACCTGGAGCCATGTGAGGAGAGGCTGAGGGAGCTGGGGGTGTTCAGCCTGGAGGAGTCTGAGGGGTGACCTCATTGCTGTCTACAACTACCTGAAGGGAGGTTGTAGCCAGGTGGGTGTTGGTCTCTTCTCCCAGACAACCAGCAATAGAACCAGGGGACACAGTCTGAAGTTGTGCAAGGGGTGGTCTAGGCTGGATATTAGGAAGAAGTTCTTCACAGAGAGAGTGACTGGCATTGGAATGGGCTGCCCAGAGAGGTGGGGGAGTCACCATCCTTGGAGGTGTTCAAGAAAAGACTGGATCAGGCACTTAGTGCCATGGTCTAGTTGATCAGATAGGGTTGGGTGATAGGTTAGACTGGATGATCTTGGAGGTCTCTTCTAACCTGGTTGATTTTATGATTCTATGATATGACTCCAGGCAGGAAAACACATATAACCACAAGTGCTGAGACAGCAGGCTGATACTGCTGCTGAGTATCAGCATCTTTGAAAGTCATGGAAAACAGGAGAGGTGCCTGACAAGTGGAAGAAAGCAAATATCATTCCAGTCTTCAAAAAAGGCAAGGAAGACCCAGGCCAGCTACAGACCAGTCTCACTTCCATCTCTGGAAAGGTGATCAAGTAGCTCATTCTGGAGGTCATCCCTAACGACTCAGAAGAAAAGAGGGTCATCAGGAGTAGTCAATATAGATTTACCAAGGGGAGATCTTGCTTGACTAACCTGATAGCCTTCTATGAAACCATGATCAAATGGGTAGATGAAGAAAGAGTAGTGGATGTCATATACCTTGACTCCAGCAAAGCCTTTGATATTGTCTCCCATAACATCCTCATAGATAAGCTCAGGACATGTGGCATAGACAGCTGGTCTGTGAGGTGGATTGAAAACTGCCTCCACAACAGAGTTGAGAGGGTTGTCATCAGTGGCAGAGTCAAATTGGAGGTCTCTGGCCACTGATGTTACTCAGGGATCGATACTGGGTCCAGTTTTGCTCAATGTCTTTATCAGCGACCTCGACGAGGGCATTGAGTGTACACTCAGCAAGTTCGCCGATGACACAGAACCTAGGTGGAGGTGGTTGACAGACCATCAGGCTGTGTTGCCATCCGATGAGACCTGGGCAGACTGGAGAGCTGAGTGAAGGCAAACCTCATAAAGTTCAATGAGGACAAGTGCAAGGTCCTGCATATGGGGAGGAATAACAATAGGCATCAGTACAGGTCAGGGGCTGCCCTGCTGGAAAGCAGCTCTGTGGAGAAAGACCTCGGACTCCTGGTGAATAAGTTCTGCATGGGCCAGCAATATGCCCTTGTGGTCAAGAGAGCCAATGGCATCCTGAGGTGCATCAAGAAAAGTGTGCCCAGCGGGTCTAGGGAGGTTCTTCTCCCTCTCTACACATCTCCCCTTTATTCCAGGTGTGAGACTACACCTGGAATACTGTGTCTAGTTTTAGGCTCCCCAGTTCAAGAAACACAGGGACCTGCTGGAAAGAGTCCAGTGGAGAGCCACAAGGGTGATCAGGGGACTTGAGCATCTCACCTGTGGAGAGGGATTGAGAGCCCTGGGGCTGTTTAGTCTGGAGAAGAGAAGACTGAGAGGGTATCTGATCAATGTGTATAAATATCTGAGGGGTGGGTATCAACTGAATGGGGCCAACCTCTTTTTGGTGGTGCATGGTAATAAGAGAAGGAACAATGGATACAAACTGGAACACAGGTTTCACCTTAACATGAGGAGAAACTTCTTTACAGTGAGGGTGATGAGCACTGGAACAGGCTGCCCAGGGAGGCTGTGGACTCCCCTTCTCTGGAGACTTTCAAAACACACATGGATGCATTCCTGCATGGACTACATGATCTTGTTTAGGCAGGAGGGGTTGAACTCGATATCTGGAAGTCCCTTCCAACCTCTAAAGTTGTGTGATTCTGTGAACTTCTCCTATCCATAACAGCAATGACAACAAAAATCTCAGTTTAATAAACCTCCCAGAATTTACCAAGGAATACAGTCCCGTGTTCTACCTGGGGTCCAAGTCAGGATCCTGGTAAAACCAGGCAAGCATCTGTACAGACTTGTCCCCTCCTATAGCATGCAAATGGATTTCCTTATGAATGCAGCAAGTCAAAATTATGTTTATTTTCTGTATTAAACAAATAAATTGCACAGCAGCATGATTTATGGTATCCAAAGCAAGACAAGTTCATCTCTAAGTAGAGAAATACTTCAAAAGTTTTTCAGACTTTCCACCCTCCTGCTACAGACCGTTAAAATCCCTGTAGTTACACTGATGATGGGATAACTCAAGGGTCTTTGCAATCAATCCTCTGCTTTGTCTGCCAAAGGCTGCCCCTTCCTGGCATGAGTATTTGTACCCTGGCAATTACCGATCAAACTGCTATCGTGTGGGGCATCTATAAATCACTAGTGATTACAGCTGCTCTCACCACGGGCAAAGTTCAGACCAGAACCCAGGAGTAAAACACGCAGAGCTCTGCAGTTAGGAACAAGTCACCCTAGAGGCAATGCCATCACCTCCTCATGACAGATAACTGCACCTAGGTCCCAGGGTGGTTGAGTTCAACAGTAAGAGGGTTACATATACATATGGATTCCAATAAAGTCGCAGCAGGGAATGGAAGCTTGGCATTCTCTTTAGAAACAAAAAGCAGCTATGACAAATCTTTGCCTTCCTCTTAAAAGAGGCACATGGGCACTCATAGTTTTTTTTCACACAATGATGAACAGTGGCAAGTGTGACTCAATCTGGAAAGGGATTATGCCAACTTCCAAAGGAAAACTAATGCTGACATACAGGAAAAGGTAACCTTTACCACTACACAAGCTGATCTCTGGGCATTCTGCTTGAAAATCAACACCTCAATTGCCTTGTGAGTACTAGAGAAAGGAAACAGGCAACTCACAGTCAGCTTACCTGGTTTTGATTCATACTTTCCCAAGAAAACAAATGCAAAGTTTACGATTTCTGTCATATTAAAAACCCCATTACCTTTTATGTATTGAACAACGAGACAACTGAGCAATTAGTGAGTTACTGTTTGTGTGGTAAAAGCCTCCATAAGGCCCATCAGGGACTGAGGTATCTGTCATTGAGCTACTTGGTACCCAGAAGACAGACACTACCAAGATATGAAGACAGCTGTAATACAGCACAGAGGTATTGCCTCACATTACAAAAAAAAAAAAAAAAAAAAATTACTTTTGGCTTATAAAATACAAAAATAACAGAGAAAACAATTTCTTAGGTCTTCCATCTAATCACACAACATTAACAGAAAAACCCATAAGAAGGGCTTACCATGAACAAGCCAACACTGTCATTCTTTCATACTTCAACTCTTGTCTTGTATTTAGGACAACATACACTGTTTCGAATGTGAATGAAAATGGGACTCTTGAGTGTTTTCTTTTACAAAGCACAGACTTATAAATACTTCCCATTTTGTTCTAATTGTATGAGATGATTTCTATAGGTATCACAGTATCACCAGGGTTGGAAGAGACCTCAAAGATCATCAAGTCCAACCCATCACCACAGACCTCAAGACCAGACCATGGCACCAACTGCCACGTCCAAATGCGCTTTGAACACCTCCAGGGACGGTGACTCCACCACCTCCCTGGGCAGCCCATTCCAGTAGCCAATGACTCTCTCAGGGAAGAACTTTCTTCTCACCTCCAGACTAAACTTGAGACTGTGTCCTCTTGTTCTGGTGCTGGTTGCCTGACAGAAGAAGGTTGCCACCTTTCAGGTAGTTGTAGACAGCAAGAAGGTCCCCCCTGAGCCTCCTCTTCTCCAAGCTAAACAATCCCAGCTCCTTCAGCCTCTCTTCATAGGGCTTGTGCTCGAGGCCTCTCACCAGCCTCGTTGCCCTTCTCTGGACACATTCAAGCACCTCAATGTCCTTCTTAAATTGAGGGGCCCAGAACTGG
>VWZE01022938.1:32020-69838 GCA_013396675.1 Eubucco bourcierii | reverse complement strand
CTGTAGCTATGGTCTTGGCAAAGGCCCCCACCTCACACAGCACAGCAAGCAGATGCAAGCAGCACAACACAACACTGTATTCTTCAGGAGATCACTGAACTTGCCTGCAACATTGACCTGGCCATTGGTTAAAATTCCACTGAATTCAATGCAAACAGTTTTAACAGACCAATCACGCAGTTTGCTTTACACCGTAACACCCCCAGCTGTGCTTTTCTCTTGAATCTCCCAACTAATCTGTCCATCAAACTCTTCAACAGTTTATCTCAGTACTTCTCTATTAAACATCAATTTAAAGTAAATTCTAGTATAAACAAACACCTTAAGCAGAACATTGGAAATGCTTTTTAGTGTAATGTCTAGCACAGTGAAAAAAAAAATAGCAACTCTGCCTTTAGACATTTCATAGCCTTTTTTTTATTGCTCAGTGAAACAATACAAAAGCTTTTTAATATCAAATCCTGGATGTTCATCAACTTTTACCACATTAATGGTGCCTACATGATTCTTAGTTTGAATCACACTTTATTTCAAGATGGTCAGAAACTGTGAATTAATTAAGCCCTTTTGTAAAACACCGCCATTTGGGCAGATCAGAATCTCCAGTCTACAATCAACATCACTTACAATCAAGCTGAAAGATAGGAGATAGCATGTATTACAATTTCCACATTAGAAGTTTCTCTTCCTTAGCTTTAAGAGGCTTTGTCCACATACTGAAAAGAAATCTTTTTAGGAACACATAGTCTTTTTTTTCATCAAGCATTACAAATCTGCAAAAATACATTAGTAGTAACAAATCATGTGCTGTAATCCATAAGGCTCTGTGAATATCTGCACCAAGTAATAGTGCACTGAGTGGCTAATATAAAAAGATACAGTACAAAATATGTAAGAATGCTATTCTATTATATATATAAATACATGTATTTCGCTGGTGCATAAATCAGTTGCAGTTTATTAAAGTTACCTCCACGATTACATAAAATCCAAATTACTATGTCAGTACATGCTGAAATATTTGAAGGTCAAACCTGCTCCTACACCATAAAGATGAACTGCAAAGTGCTACAAAATAAATTACAAAATTACGTAAAATCCCCAATCAATTACTGTGCAAGTTTACGCATATAAATACTATGAATCAGAAAGAACTACCTTTTAAAATTAAATATTTCAAAGATCAACTGCCAAATTTCAGCTTCGCAAGTTTACCTTTTCCCCACCTAAAGGAAAGCATTCAGGTTCTCAACTCATTTACTTGGCAATAAACTGTGAATATACATAATTGAAATATGTTGACTTTGTTCCAGCAAAACTTCAGACTCGAGTCTGGGCTACTGGGTCAAGCTCTGCTTATGATCCAGCTTACATTTTATGTAACTCCACTGACTTCAGCTAAAATATTGCTGACCTAAAGGATTCTCCATTGATTTAGAACTAACTCAGTGGCATAAGATACTATTTCAACACCTGAAATTACAGGTAAGCAAGAAGTCTGAAAAGAAAATAATTGAAAGAGAATCAGTAAGCAGAAGACAGTATCTCTCTAAAATAAGAGAGATACATATGCCCACACAGACTTACAGAGGAAAAAAGCAAACATTCCAAATATTGTTTCTGAGGAATAGCAGAATACTTGTTGACATCTAACTTCAAACAGGAACTATGACGGATATCCTTAATTGCTGCCATCCCTCCCCAAATCACCACAGTATGTGCAGGGCGACAAAGACACCACAATTCCTAGGTCATCAGTAGACTTCCAGCTCTGTCCTCTTCTTTAATGTCAGGAGAAGAACACATCTTTGGGACATATTTTGGAGAATGGAAGAAAGAACTTTAGCAACTGCAATTCCCATTCCTCAGCCAGTGTCAAGAGAAAATAAATTTATCACTACACATGCCTAGAAGAATGCAAATCTGGGCCTATTTCTTGACTAATAAGGATTTTTCAAAACTTCAGCACAGCAGGAATAAAGAACTTGGATGTGAGAGACTGAGGAGAGTGCAAGAAGAAAAAAATCAGAGTAAGAATCTTAAAAGCCAAAGGGCAAGCAGTCTGGGGACAAAGAACAACAGAGTCAAGACAGCATTGTAGAGGGATGATATATGTTGTAAAAGACTGCAGAGGGATGATGTATGTTGTAAAAGACCATCACAATAGAAAAGACAACAGTGTTTCAGTGAAAGAGTGAAAATGGCTGAAATTTAAAAGCAAAAAATTAGAGCAAAGCAGGACTGACAAAACAACACAATCTCTTCTTTTTAACTAAGCTTGATTGCAAAGAATTAAAATCAAACCATAGCTCATAAATGTAACCAAAACGCATAGAAATGCAAGCATCTATCTCAAGTCCTTTGCTGCTGGTCTTTGTAGCTAACTCTCGTTTAAGTAGAAACCTAACAAGTTCATCTTTCTTATTATTCCCTAAAATGAAATGATCAAGATACAAACTCAGGATAGGTAAACAGTATGAAAACGAATGCCTCGCACTGTAACTAAACGCAGTCCCTACTCTTGCAAACTGCTTTGCCTTTTCTTAGCTTTGCTTCTTCTTACAGTATACTCTTGGAACTGAAAGAGTAGACTGAAGTACACTGAAGTATACTATGAAGTATACTTCACAGTTAAACACCAATGGTTAAACAGGCCTGTAAGGATACAGTCTGAAGGATCAACTGCATAGTGCTGTTATTCTTGTTCTTGGCATTCCAGATTAGTAAAGATTTGTACACTTAGTCAAACCTAAGGACTATATTGAACAAGCATGGCCTAACTGAATGTGCATGTGACAGCACTGGTTCAACACCTAAATATACTAACAAAAGCTTTGTATTGTCACCCTTCTCTACACAGCTCTCCTGGTAAAGTCAGTGGAACCACATACTTTAAAAACTTTCAGGGCCAGCTCTGCAATTTACTGATTTAGGATTTAACGTCATATATTGAAACTATACTAGAATTCTAAAAATGTGAGCATTTCCACTAACATCAACGATTTGCACAAACACTCAAATGAAGCACATGTCAAAGTTTTGCAGAGCTATTAATGTAATAAAATAAAAGCAACTTTGCAGTTCACCTTTGATAAATATTATTTATAAAAACATTTTTCCAGTTACGTTCAAACAGAAAAAAAACTGACAGACGAACCAACATAATGTAATTTCATCTTAATGTCATTTTGGAAGACACAGTGAGGACAACACAATAGGAAAAGTGTCATAGCTTATTTCCGGACTTTCTTGAATTTTATAGCTGCCTCAAGGCTTGGCTTAGCCCTGCTCTTGCAAAACAGCTGCTGATTTAAACATTTTTCTACAGTTCTCCAAACACAACCAATGTCTAAATGAGAATTCCAAGGGAGATGCCACTTCACTGGGCAAGAACACTGTCCACTCCCTAGTGTGCAGCACACAGCTTCCACAAGCTCAACAGCCCCTCTCTCTTTTTTTTCCTTATTTCATTTACCCATCCAGTGGGATCTTATGAAATAAAACAAAACCTAAAAGAAACAAAATAAAATGTGAGAAATCATGCATAAAAAGAAGAAAAAAAAAAGAGTTCAACATAAAATACAAAAGTCCAAATACAAATGAATACTTGACAATTACAAACATAAACATAAAATGCATTGAAAGCATACATAAAATGTTAAATAAAAAACTCTATATGAATTTATGAAAGTGACATTAGCTCTCTTTTGTGGCCAGTGAATTTCCTTGTTAACTAAAGGTGTACAAGGGCTGTTACTCAACTGTCTTTAAGTTACCAAAATATTTGTATTGAGCTGTAAGCCAATAAATCAAAAATTCTCCAATCAGAGACTGTACTATGAATGAGTCAAAAAATGTGTTCAGTGTCTTGCTTTGTGCAAAGGCCTATGGTGATCAAGCCCAGATGCACAATCAAGTTCTTTTTCACCTGGTCCACCAGCTAAGTGAATGGAACACCACTATATGGCAGAGTTATTGTAAATACAACACCGAGTTCCTCTGTATCCTTTGTTTCGTGTCTTTCTGTCCACATCATACTTTTTGCTTCCTGAAACAGGCTTCTGCCCTTAATGTCATTAAAATTACTTTGTAATGGCTGAAAAAGGTGGAGCTAGGGGAAGTATTAGTTAATTGTCTTTAAAACTATTGTTTCTAAATAGCAAGAAAATCTTAAAAAACAACAGCTAAATAATTGGATGCCACACTGAAATACAAGTGAAAAACCACAAGTCCTGCTCTGTTCTGAGATGAAGAAGAAACTAATCCCCTAAACATGACCTGACCATGTAAGGCTAAGAACCCTAAAGAAGGTTATGTTTGATCCTGTGTGAAATCCAGCTACCTGACTCTATGGCATAAATACCTCCTAAGACAGCATTCTCTTACCTAGTCTGCTGTTATCTGATGCAGTTGAGTTATTATGTACATCACTGTTGACAGTCACCATTACTTGTTCTAATGACATTTAAAAAAAAAAAAAAAAGGTGAGAGTTGCACTATTATCCTGCACATGTTTTATCAGTAGATTTTGTTTGGCTAGTTTTGTTGGTTTTGTTTACCTTGCTTTAGTTAAAAAAGAGCAATTCAGAGCCAAATCTTGATTTGCCTTAAATGAAAGGGACTTTTATCAGTTTGAAGAGAAGTTGAATTCGACTGTTGGTAATTAAGTAACAATGACTAATTCATTTACATTGGATTTTCTTACTTGTTCTAACCTTGAGGCACTCTTAGTACTTCTACCCTGAAAGTAAGTAATCGCACATTCATAAGATGAACATGCTAACTTTCAGTTACTGTGTATTTCCAAAAGGGTGTGGTAAAATTCCTTTTCTCTGAAACAATTGACAAGGTTTAACGTAAGCTGTCAAGAAAAAACCAAAAGAACCTGGCTAATTCACAGACAAAAATACAGTGCCGGTTGAAGTCAGCACCATTTCTGAACAGCATAGGCTTCTGCAGAGGGACTAGATTGACATTGAGAAGACAAGTTTCTTATGGTCATGTCCACATATAATGGTACATATCACAAGTTAAGAACTTCTAAGGAACACTCCATTAATATTGGGAATCTTTGCTTTTACCAAAGTTTGTATCATTCATGGCCTTGCTATTTCTACTGCCCCCTCTCACACACATAAAATATCTTAAGGTGAACTGTTTTCCCATACTATGAAATTCTCAGTGACAGAATTCAAAACTAAAACCGTGTCATTGAAAATCCAGTTCATGGCACAGTATATTAACATCATAGCCCTAAAAGGCTACTACAATCCCAAGAAAAACACAGAGCTGTAAAATACATTGACCTTCATGACTGTGTATGTCGCAAACTCCACCTAACAGACTTTGAGGAAGACTGAGGATCTGTTTCTGCACATGCTACAAAAGTGGCAGGCTTTTCTAGGTCTTTCTGCAGTACTGAGTCACTGTAGTTAATCACTATTTCCTAAGTAATTTTCTGAAGGATGTTTGAAGTTACAGGTTAGACAGTAAAAGGGAAGTATCATCAGGGTTTTGGTATTGTAAAATTGAAAGCTACTGCATGGTTGCTACACTCTCTTCAGATTTCCTAGGCCATTGAGACCTCCCCTGTGAAATTTTAGTTCTTAAATCTGTGCTACTCCATACATTCTGGGAGACTAAGCCAAAGGGTAGACACATGTATATACACAAAGAAACACAACTACACCACACTTTAAAAAAAAAAAATTAAAAAAAAAGGCAAATCATTGAAGTGAAAGCTTTCTGGCTTTTTGGGTTGTTCCTTGCCTACCTACTGTAACTGCAGTGAAATCACACTGCTTTGTTTAAAATCACCTCTGAATTTTCATATGAGAAGCTGTTAACTTATCAACTGCTATTTAGTGTATAGTACTATGCAAAACATAGGCAGAAAATAAATCTGCTTATATTCTCAGTAGCAGCTGCACGTATGTTAGTAACTCTAATAGTATTCAACAGTGATGGCTAGAACAACCAGCACAGACAAGCTCCAGATCTAGGACTGTAGCATTCTGGAGGACTCTGGAAGCCCACAAGGGGATGATGCAAATCCTATTGAAGGCACAAGAATCGATCACAGTAAATACATCTTTTAAAGAGAAAATAGTTTAACAAAATTAAGAAAAAAAAAATAAAGTCTATAAACTTTATTTACTGAAACATGGAAAGTAACCAGGTAAAGTATATGAAAAAGGAAAGGACACAGAAGTACAGAGTAACTGCAAGGGTGTGGGGGATAAGGAGTGGCAAAGATAGGAAGGCCCTAACAGCACACTGGTGAAATGGTGCAAAGAATAAAGAAAGAAATCTAAAGATACAGAAAGTTAGCAGAAATGCCTTTTTTAAATGGTTTCAGAGAAAGCAGAAAAGGCTACAAACCTGTTAAGTAGGATGCAACCTGGACATAACTGTACATTAAATTTCTTATTACTTAGAGTCATTGAGCTAATAAAGGTAAAATATTACAGGCAGTGGGTATTTAGAAAACTATTTCTCTTGCCCTAACTGGTAACATATCATCTAGTTTCTCAGAGTTAAAAAGAAGTCAGTTAGGCAAGTTGAGGCACAGTCTGATTTTGGCTTGAGTTGCTACTGTGCAACTGTATTCTAAGTTTAATATCAGTTTTAAAAAAACACTGCTGTTATGTAAGCTGCCACTCAGACTTGCAGAGGAAAGTACACTAAAGAATAAAAATAAGAAACCTAAAATAAAAATGGGAGAGAGAAAAAAGCTATCCATCTTCCCTGTGCAATAAATGACAGAAATTCATTCATCTTGTAAGAGAACATTATGTATCTGTCTCTCTCAGATGCAAAGTAGTTTAAAATGTAACCTGCTAATACTTTATTTCCAGTATCAGCTCTTCATTCAGAGAGTTTTGAATTGAGCACATTATTATTAAAACAAACATAATGATTTTGCAATACACCACTCTGGGGACATCAGATTTAAGCCTAAGTGCTCTCCCCAAAAGACAATGTGCCACAGAAAAGTGTAGAATGAATTATGTTATTAATCTCAATACTGTTGAGCCAAGAAGAAGGACTTTTTGTAATCCTACAACTGACTTTCTGGGATAATAAAATCTGACTATCTCAGATATTGGATAATTGGTAACTTCTAGGATCTTACTCCCATTGAGCACTGGATACGATGCCTGTAAGACCAATTACTGTAAGCTTTTCTATTCATTACAGCAGAATGCATGATAAGAAAAGTATAACAAGAAATGTCATATGTTTAGACACACTTAAGTTACTCTGAAAGAACAGACTTTCATAAACACGATCGTTTTCATAGGTAAGGGAGTCTTTTTTTTTCCCTCCTTTAGTCAGCACACCACACAGAACTGAATAGTTAGTGACATCATAAAATCTAGTGCATCATAGTATCTGTGTTATTATATTTGGGAACATCACTGTTATGGGGACAGTCACACTTCCATGGGCTTAATTTCTACCTGACCCAAACAACCACAGTCACACCTCTTCTCACTGGCTCTTATCTAAGTCACTCAGAAGGAAAATGTTATGATGTGGTTGTCTTCTGAACTTTTTTGCAAAGATCAGGATCTGGTCTGCATCAGGAATAGTGTGGCCAGCAGAAGCAGGGAGCTCATTCTCCCCCTGTACTCAGCACTGGTTAGGCCACACCTGGAGTACTGTGTCCAGTTCTGGACCCCTCAATTTAAGAAGGACATTGAGGTGCTTGAGCACCAGAACAAGAGGACACAGTCTCAAGCTGCACCAGGGGAAGTTTAGGCTGGAGGTGAGGAGAAAGTTCTTCCCTGAGAGAGTCATTGGCTACTGGAATGGGCTGCCCAGGGAGGTGGTGGAGTCACTGTCCCTGGAGGTGTTCAAGACGGGTTTGGACGTGGCACTCGGTGCCGTGGTCTAGTCTTGAGGTCTGTGGTAATGGGTTGGACTTGATGATCTTTGAGGTCTCTTCCAACCCTGGTGATACTGTGACACTGTGATTATATGCTTTAGTTGTCTGGAATCCTTTTCGTTCCAACAGGATTTTAAATAACACAGTTCAATGAGATCAACACTAATTGGAGGTCTGCAGTCAAAGTTTCTTGGGCACTACAACCATGACCTAAACTCAGACGGAGTCAGTAAGTTTAACGGTGACTTAGCTGAATTCAAAACTAAGTTTCATACACTCACATCCCACTCTCCAAATGTCTCTTACACGAGCTGCATAAATTTGTAGACCATGTATGTAAATCCAAGCTTTCAAGAGAAAGCACAAGCAAAAGAAGTACCGAGCAACTGAAAGTTTCTATGACACTAAGTCTCATTACACTTTTTTCTCTCCACCAGCTATATCGTTCCTACTTGCTACTTGGGGAGCTTGATTCAAACAGTATTTTGAAATAGAAATCCACTTACTTTTTCACTTTTTGCATAACGCAGTATGTATCTCTGGTCTTGTTAAATGAACTGTAAAATATTATTGAGAGACTTCAAACTGCTGAGTGGAAGGGAAGAAAGCAAAGACGAGATGTAGTTTCGTCACCTAAAAGTTATTAGTACAAAATCTGCCAGTTTCTGGTTTCAAGTAGAAAATTAAATGAGACAATTAATTCCCAGTTTTGCTTGCTTCTTGGATCTGAGTCACTTCTTCAAAGAGCTGTGCTGGCTAATACCGTGGCAAAACAGGACAAAATGTCACCTCATTTTTACTGGAAAGCAAAGATAGTCTCCTTGATAGATTTCTGGAGAATGTTGCACAAAGAAGAATAATGCCTTGCTTTATGAAAGCAATGTTTATACAACAGCAGAAGATGTTGTCTAAAAGAAGTTGTCTAAAGAAAGCCATCTATTTCTTAGGATTTTGTGTGCACTAAGCTCAATATAGCCTTGTGTTTCAGACCACAGTAACATAAACATTTAACACGTTTTTTTTCCTTATTTCTAAACATCACTTTTACCCCAGAAGGCACTAAGGCAGTATTTTTCATTCAGACTATTAACAGTTTTAATGGCGTAAGTAAATATTACTGGTTTTTATCTGAAGATAAAAGCATGGGTAGGGGGCAAGTGAAAACCAAAGAACTTACTTGGACACGTTCATACTAATAGCTAAGGTTTCCCAGAAAATTTTCCAAACGCATTTTCCAATAGTGGAATTTACTTAACAATTGGAAAAACTAAGATGAGAAGTGATTAAACATTCAACCCATGAAGCCATTGTTGAAGACAGGGTCTTGGACCTCTTACATGCTCCAATTGTTTACAATAGGAAGGGCAGTACACATTACAATATCGTATTAATCTCAGGACTACTTAGAGTAACCCCATATTTAAGGAGTTTTTGTTCTCCTTCACCATACTTAAGAACACTGCAATATCTTGCAATATCTTAAATTTCTTTTTTACTATCACTAGCTCTTCCACCATAGATAAGGATACACAGTTTGTCAATTTTATGGATGCTACCACCTGTATGAGATCTACAAACGGGTTTAATAAAATTAGAGTCATTAACACTAGCATTGCAGACAGTATTCAATCTATTTAATGGTTTGTACCATTGATCTACAAAGTTCATAAAATAAGAAAGGGGGTCAAACAGAATTACAAAACCCTATAAAGCTGTTCTCAGTGTGAAATGAGATAGAATCAAGAAACAACAACACCTGAACTGTCTAGCGGGCATTTTGGAGGCCAAAAGTATTATAAGTTAACAGTGATCATTTAATATCTTAATTTGATTTTTCTTATTTTGGAGTTTTTATTTTATTCCTGGTGTGATACATTGGAAGATGTGCTTATTTCCCAAGAAGGCAGCAGAAAATTAAATATTTGTGCTCAGCATTCTTAAGGAGAAATTGTTGAGTATTTCTCAAGGAGAGTGATTATCCTTGTATCTTCAGCACAATATACAACAGGTACTTCCTTTTACAGTACAGCTTCTGAAGCTGTATTCGCTTTGCTTGCTATTGAGTAATGAGAGCCAAGGACATTAAAACTGAAGCTCAAACCACATGTTCAGAGCTACTCAGTTCACATATTTTGCGCAGTTTCTATATCAGGGGCAGGTTAAAGTGTAAAAAATGTGTGAAAAAGTGACTGTTCAGACTTTGAAACAGAACTCTCCAGTAACGGCAGCTCCCCACCGAAACACAGAAAACCATGTTAATACAAACCCAGTTCACAGGAAAGGGCAGAGCAATTACTATTTACACATTTCAAAACATGGACGTCTGCATGCTATTTTACACTTCATTTGTATGAAATACTGTATGCCTGAAAGATCAATCAAGAAATGCTTTCTCAAACCCTTCTGTAAGTAAGTTTGCAGATGACACCAAGCTGTGTGGCACAGTCGACTTGCTAGAGGGCAGGGATGCCATCCAGAGGGACCTGGACAGGCTGGAGAAGTGGGCCCAGGCCAATCTCACAAGATTCAACAAGGCCAAGTGTAAGGTCCTGCACCTGGGTAGGCACAATCCNGTACTGTGTGCAGTTCTGGAGCCCTCAGCACAGGAAGGACATGGAAGCGCTGGAGCGTGTCCAGAGGAGGGCCACAAAGATGATCAGAGGGCTGGAGCAGCTCTCCTGTGAGGACAGGCTGAGAGAGTTGGGGGTCTTCAGCCTGGAGAAGAGAAGGCCTTGAGGAGACCTTGTAGTAGCCTTCCAGTATCTGAAGGGGGCCTACAGGAAGACTGGGGAAGGATTATTTACAAGGTCCTGCAATGACAGGACAAGGGGCAATGGGCTTAAACTGGCAGAAGGGAGATTTAGACTGGATGTTAGGAAGAATTTCTTTCTAGTGAGGGTGGTGAGGTACTGGATCAGGTTGCCCAGGGAGATTGTGGCTGCTCCCTCCCTGGAGCTGTTCAAGGCCAAGTTGGAGGAGGCCTTGAGTAACCTGTAGTAGTGGGAGGTGTCCCTGCCTATGGCAGGGAGTTGGAACTAGATGATCCTTGAGGTCCCTTCCAACCATATCATTGTACAATTCTACGATTCTATTTATGAATGTCACCTCTTATACCACCTTTTTGAAAGAACAAATCACACACTATATTTAAAAGGCTAATTGCACCTTAATTACAGCTGAAACCCACCACCTGAAGACTCAGTGCCTTTACAGGAGAAAGTAAACAATTTTACCAAATGGTACTATGTAACTATAATTAACATGAAATAATTTTGAGATGAGTCTATAATGGATACTATGTTTAGATGCTTATTGTCATAACTGCCAAGGGAAGCTATTAGGAAGTGAGTAAGACTGATCTCTTACTTGAAATTGAATTTCTGCAGCTAGAGCTGCTGGATTTCTCATCCATATCTGGCACACAGAATGCTATATAAGGTATATATCAATTACCTGACTCCTATTTATCTACTGCCACTGATGCACCAAGGACAGAAATTTCCAAGATGTGTGAACATCAAGAGAAACTTCCTTTTCGTCTGTGCATTTACATGAAATTCCTGTTCTGTTACTCAACCAAAGAAAACCATTCCAAAGCCTATTACCTTTACAGAATTTTGTAGGGACAGCAGCAGGAAAGGAATAGTACTATTGTTCAGTTATTTATGTGCCTTTGTTGAGGTGGCATTGCTGAATTTCCTCCTCTCTGCAGAAGAAACGATCTTGCAGACATATTAAGGTTACCAAAATTATTGAAATGCATTTGAAATAAGCTATTTCTTCTATAAGATGAGAGATCAATGCTTTACTTGGAGACAAGGAAGATCTTGGTGACAAGGAGATCTTGACTGGCTGGTCAAGTGGGCAGGAAGGAACTGCATGAAGTTTAATGAAGCCAAATGGGAACCTGAGAACACATACCCCAGAAATGCAGCTCTGGTTGGGAGTCACCTGGCTTGAGAGCAGCACTGTGAAAAGAGACCTAGGGTTCTTGGTGGACAAAATGTTTAACATGAATAAACAGTATGCTTCAGGGGCAAAGAAAGCCAACACGACTATGAATTGCATTAATAATGGTATCATAAGCAGGGCTGTAAAGATGTCATTCTCCCACCCTACTCAGCACTGGTCAGGCTGCACCGTGAGTACTATGTACAGTTCTGGTCCCCACTATACAAGAAAAATGCAGACAGGGTGGAAGGGGTCCAGAAGTAGGGCCACAAAAATGATTAGAGGACTGGAACACCTGTCATATGAAGGAAGACTGAGAGAACTGAGTTTCTTCAAGCTGAGAAAAGAAGGCTATGGGCAGACCTCATAACCATGTACAAGTAAGTACATAAAGACTGGAGAGCATGGGGAGGGAGACTCCTTTTTATTACAGAGTCACGTGGTAAATACAAGGGATAATGGACACAAGTTGATATTGGGGAGATTTGGACAGATGCCAGAATAAAAATAAAATCACCATTTGAACTATTACACATCAGCATAAACTCCCAATGGAGATGGTGGATTCCCTTACACTAGACAGTTTCAAAAACCAGCCTGACGGTGAAGGGACCTCAGGAGATCATCTAGTCCAAGCCTCCGGTAAAGCAGGTGCACCTAGACCAGTCAGCACAGGAACATGTCCAGGTAGGTTATGCAGGTGGACAGAGGAGATCCAGTTTCTCTGAGCAACCTGTTCCAGTGCTCCATCACCCTCAAAGGAAAAAGTTTCTTCCTAAGTTCAAGTGAAACCTCCTGTGTTTGTACCCTTTGTCCTATCACTGGGCATCACTGAGAAGAGCCCAGACTCATCCTCTTGATGTCCACCCTTTATTTACATGCCTTTGCAAGACCCCCTCTCTGTCTTTTCGAGGGTAAAGCGCTCCAGGTCTCAGCCTATCTTCCTAAGAGAGAGGCTCCAATCTCCCAGTCATCCTTGTGGCCCTCTGCTAGACTCCCTTTGGTAGCTCCCTGTCCCTCTTGAACTGGGGAGCCCAGAACTNTGGGGAGGGAGACTCCTTTTTATTACAGAGTCACGTGGTAAATACAAGGGATAATGGACACAAGTTGATATTGGGGAGATTTGGACAGATGCCAGAATAAAAATAAAATCACCATTTGAACTATTACACATCAGCATAAACTCCCAATGGAGATGGTGGATTCCCTTACACTAGACAGTTTCAAAAACCAGCCTGACGGTGAAGGGACCTCAGGAGATCATCCAGTCCAAGCCTCCGGTAAAGCAGGTGCACCTAGACCAGTCAGCACAGGAACATGTCCAGGTAGGTTATGCAGGTGGACAGAGGAGATCCAGTTTCTCTGAGCAACCTGTTCCAGTGCTCCATCACCCTCAAAGGAAAAAGTTTCTTCCTAAGTTCAAGTGAAACCTCCTGTGTTTGTACCCTTTGTCCTATCACTTGGCATCACTGAGAAGAGCCCTGACTNGCATCACTGAGAAGAGCCCAGACTCATCCTCTTGATGTCCACCCTTTATTTACATGCCTTTGCAAGACCCCCTCTCTGTCTTTTCGAGGGTAAAGCGCTCCAGGTCTCAGCCTATCTTCCTAAGAGAGAGGCTCCAATCTCCCAGTCATCCTTGTGGCCCTCTGCTAGACTCCCTTTGGTAGCTCCCTGTCCCTCTTGAACTGGGGAGCCCAGAACTGGACAGACTACTTCAGGTACAGCCTCACGAGGGCAGAACAGATGTGGAGGAAAACCTCCCTTAACCCGTTGGTCACACATCACTGTCCACTCATCCAGCCCACACTTCCTAAGCTTACCCATGAGAATGTTATGAGAGACAGTGTCAAAAGCCTTCTTGAAGTCGAAGGGAACAACATCCAGTGCTGTCTCTTCTTCCATCCAGCTGGTCACACCATCATAGAAGAATATCAGACTGGTCAACCATGAATTCACATTGACAGTTCCTAATACTCTTCCTCCACATGTTTAGTGATGACCTCCAGAATGAGCTGTTCCATCACCTCTCCTGGGACGAAGTGAGGTCAACTGACCTTAGTTTCTGACGTCTTCCCTCTCGCCCTTTTTGAAGATTGGAGAGACACTGGCTCTCCTCCAATCATAAGGCACCTCCCATGTTCTCCATAACCTTTCAAAAATGATGGAAAGTGACTTAGCAACAACCTTAGCCAGCTCCTTCAACACTCATGGGTGCATCCCATATGAGCCCATGGGTCTGTGGGGTAACCAGCTTGTCTAGATGATCTCTAATTCAGTCCTCATTGACTAAGGGAGAGTCTTCCTTCTTCCAGTCCATGGACTGACAAACAGTCTTAGCAGTGAAAACTGAAGCAAAGAAGGTATTCACTAACTCAATAACACTAATTCACTGAGGCCTTGAGTAACCTGTCCTAGTGGGAGATGTCCCTGCCTATGGCAGGGGGTTGGAACTAGATGATCCTTGAGGTCCCTTCCAACCTTACCATTCTATGATTCTATGATTCTATAACTCCACCTTCTACGTATCACCAAGTCACCCATTTCATTCATCAGTAGACCTGCATTTTGCCTGGTGTTCTTTTCCCTGTTGATGTGCTTGAAGAAGCTCTTCTGGTTATCTTTTAAATCCTTTGCCAGATTCCATTCCAGATGGGCTTTAGATTTCCTTGCTCCATCCTCACATGCTCTGGCAACATTTTGATATTCTTCCCAAGTGGCCAGTCCCTTCTTCCACATACCGTGGACTTCCTTTTCCATCTGAGATATTCCAAAAGCTCCTTGCTCACGTGTGCAGGTCTCCTTGATTTCTTTTTTGATGGGGATGCAGCAATCTTGAGCATGGAGGAGGTGGTGCTTGAACATTAACCAGCTCTCTTCAGACCCCCTATTTTCTAGAGCCCTAACCCATGGGATTCTTCCAAGATCTCTGAATTTTCTTTAGAGTTGGCTCTCCTGAAATTCAGGGTTTCAGTCCTACTTAATATCCCTTTACTTCCTTGCATGATTCTGAACACCATCTCACAGTCACTGTAGTTAAGGTTGCCTCCAGCCTTCACACCCCTGATGAGAGTTTCTTTGTTCATTGGCACAAGGTCCAGCAGGACACCCCTCCTTATATGGTTTTCCACCATCTGTGTCAAAATGTTACCATCAATGCACTGGAGGAGCCTCCTGGACTGTTTGTGCTTCACGATGTTGCCTTACCAGCAAAGATCAGGCAGGGTGCCTGAAGTCCCCATGATAATCAGAGCACATGACTGCGAGGCTATTTTAAGATGCCTGTAGACAGCTCCATTGAGTTCCTCTTGTGATGAGGTGGCCAAGAATTAACACCCACTATGATGTCACCCATATTAGCCTGACACTTTATTGATAACCACCAACTTTCAATTAATTTGTCTTCTCCAATCAGGCAGAGCTCAATACACTCCAGTTGGTCTCTCACATAAAGAGCTACTCCACCATTTCACCTTGCTGATTGAGTCTGGTTTGTAAATCTGGCCCTCAATGCCCTTCAGAAAGGAACTGCCCATGACAATTACCCTCATTTTTCTCTTAGTAGAGGCAGTCATAATGCATAGAACTGACTGACTCACCATAGCCAACCCCCTGGATGAACCTTCAACCGCAATCTCATTTGCTTGCCCCTCAAGTTCCAAAGCCCCCTATCTGTTGTACAAGGGCAACTGGGAAGATGAGGGAGAACAGGAGGTGATTCTCCTGCAACCCAGCGCAAGGATATGTTTCCAACCTCCTTCATCTCTTAGGTCCTCCCTTTCTGCCTGATGGAAAGAAATCAGGGTATCCTTTGCCTCATGTGGAACCTCTATCTGCTCCCTTTATTTCAGGGATGGTAGGATGTGGCTCCAATAATCTATCTCCCTCTCACACTTCCCTATACTCTTGAACCTTTCCCCTTGTGGTCATTTGAGCTAGATTTCTAGCTCAGATATAAAAATACTGGAAACAGAGAAATGTAGAAGAGTATTGGAGTCTCTGAGTAGAGAGGTGAACATTCCAGGGATAGGCCATAAAATGGCAACAATGGGTAAGTTAATATAACTTCATTTGAACATCAAAAGTTTATGTCTGGAAGCACAATTTGTCTCTGTCCCTTGCTGCTTCTGATACTTCTGCTGTACCCACTGCTATCTTCCCCCACCGCTGTTTTGGTTTGCTCCTTTACTACTTTGCCACCACTTGACCTCATCCCCATTTCCATTTTCTTTAAGGTTATTATATTATGTAGTAGTTTATTCTCTTTATGCTGCTATGAAAGTATGTTTTCATTTTCTTTCCTTCAAAAAAAAAATACTGAGTTGTAGTGAATTTACTCTACTGGGGGAGGGATCTGCTTTAACCCATCACACCACTTCATCTTCTAGCTCTGCCACCAGGCTGAGCAGATTATTCACCTGGTCATGCCATACATAGGTGGTTTCTCTGATGCCCTCTGGTACGAGTGACAGGTGCAGCACTCCGGGCAGCTGGAGACCTGGACAGATGTACACCTGCATGGAAGCCCCATTTGGGTTGCCAAATGATTTTGATGCTTTGGAAGCATTCTCATGCTGCAGATCCTCTGTCTGGAGCTCTTCACCTTCCAAATCTTCCTGGCCTTTTCAACCAACAGGTAAACTAACAGACTTGGTTCTTCTTTGGTCAGCCAAACAAAATGGTTGTCTATTTTTGCAGTCTAGAAACCAAACAGGTCCCAGCCTACAAAAATTGCGCAACAGGTGCCCCTGGAATCCTGCACTGCTTTGGTCATGATGCTACTGGCATCAGTCAAGCTGATGTTCTCCAATTGTGCTACTGTCACCACTAATAAACAAAGAAATAATCAGCAACAGGACTTTCATCCGCCTTCCTTTCCAGAGGTGGGGTTCCCACTTCACACTCACATCTCTCACTTCCTCCCAGAAAATAAACTCAGATTTACTTGGAGCAAGGCTGATGCAAACTAGAGCTTCAATGACTCCACTTTAGCAGAGTAATAGTGAGAATTCAGACTTGGAATTGACAAACAACAAGAGCCAAGCATAGTTAACGAGACGTTAACTTTTTAGTGGAAATGAGATGTGCAAGACTAGCTAGTAAGCTAAAAAACCTTAAAGGCAAAAAGGTTCATGGTACATTGTGACTGGTGTCCAGGACTAACCAAGGGTGTATCCTCTATTTTATCCCCAATTATTTAGTCTATATTAAATTACAGTACCATTTTCACCCAAGATAAATAGCACTTTCCTAGACAATGTCCCAGTATGCTTCAAAGGAGAGTATGAGTCACAAATTATTTACAATACAGAGCACATATGAGGCCACCTTATTTGAGAGATGGGGGAGATAATGATGTGACCAATGTTCTTCCCTTAGAATGAGAATGCACCCTACCTCATTTGCTTTGATGGCATATTGGTAGCATCAACCACTGCTGTACTTTGCCCGGAACCAAGTGAAATTACGTAGTACATACAAACCACACTCCTACTCTCCACAGAGACCACTTAATAGATAGTACAGAACTGAATTCTTTCTGATTAGTTGAAGTACAATGGAAGAGGTGAGTCAGTTAAGTGAAACACATGCTAGCACTGCAACTGGTTAGATAATTTTCAAAATAATTGTACCAATTTTGTTAACACAGGATGCAAAAGCCTAGTATTTGCCCAGTTCTAAGTACTTAGGCTTGGTGCCATGAATCAATATTGATGGAACAGAAAACAATTTTTTTACATTCTGTCTGAGAAATGTTATCAACAGGCACTTGAGAGCTCTTTGTGATTTTACTCTTGACTGGACTGGAAAATAAGATGATTGAAAACATGTTAACAAACTTTTAAAAAGAAAAAGAAACAAAACTCACTTATCTCAAGACACCGGTCTAAACATGGTATTTGGGACTTTTGCTTACACCAAATGTATTCTTACCAGTTGCTTCACAATGTATTTGTAGATCAGTTTTGACCAAAAACGCATGTATATGTGTACATATATACATAATAGGATCAATACATCCCATAAATACAACTGTAAAAAAGTATAGTATTTTAGAACTATGTCTATTCTAAGTATTTCTGTTAAATTCACTAGGTATTTTTTTAAAACAACACAGTCTTTGCTCTTTATAGGTTAGGATTCTGAACAGCTTTATTATCTCACCTTCACTGTCGCAGTCTTGCAATGAAAGCCATATTTGATCTACCAGACCAACTCCTTTTACTTCACCATGAACTGGAATGGAATGCATTACTATTAATGCAATTGTCAAAGATTTGATTTGCAATTGCCAATTCTACTCTTTTTATTTGTTCACAAACTGCTTTACTTTCAGTCCTACTCTGAAGGACAGGAAACACTCGTGATGCTTCTCAATTGTTCTCAGTTCACATTATTCACAGTTAATCCCATGAGAAAGACTTCCACTATTATCTCATATTTTTTTTGGACTGGACTTTATCAGACACAACTTGTATATGTGTTTTTAGAAATATTAATGGTTTAAACATATTTATGGGGGGGAAAAAAAAAAAAAGTAGTATCAGGAGACATTCTTCAGTCACTGTCCAAATCTTTGGCCTGCAAAGATGAACTCAATATACAGATAGCCCCTCCTAAAGTCACAGGTCAATACTTATGAGAGCACTTTTTTGCTTGGGATTTTGTTGGGGTTTTTTATCTGGGGTTTTTGATTTTGCAGGGGATAGCACACAGACAAAACCCCAACTCAGTGACAGCTAAGTCAGTAATTCACTGTATTAAACAATCCTCAGATGACCTAACATGAAAATAGCTTGTTCAGCACCTGGCGCAACTCCTTACTCCAAGAACTGGAAGTAACCTCCACCACCCTTCAGTCCCTAAAGCTTCTGCAAGCTGCCATCTGTTGTGTCAGAGACCCTGGTGATCACTCACTGCTACCTGTAAGGCAGGAGGCATCAACGCAGAAAACCAACAGGTTTCCATGTCTTCTGTTCTAGTTGAAAGTAGTTCAGCATGACGCATGGCAATGAACGTAAACAAAACATTTCCAAATTCAAGCCTCTATGTCCCAAGAGTTTCCTGGTATCAGAACTAACTATCTTTTGTAAAATGAAAAATTAACTTCATGTGCAAAAGCAATGGATCTGTAGCCCATAAGCCTGGACGACCATTACGAATTTAATACAGGGATAAATATTTAAAATACAAAAACTTGCAAAATCAAGTTCCAACCAAACAGCAGAGCTCAACTTGTATCACCTACTTAAATGTACTATATATATACACACAATATTAAGAAAAAAGTTATATATACACAAATTCCCTCCAACATACTTCACGTGAGTCACTGAACAGTTTCTTCTCTGGAAATTATATTCACACCTACTACTTCCAGACAGAAAAGCAAGATTAGAACAGAAACAGTTTTTCTATTATTACCATTTTATGAAAAGCATAACATCAATAGAATATATATAAAACTGATTTGACCCACATTAAATAGGATGTTAGTAGAATAAGTAAAGTGAACTATGGATATTCTTTGACTGATTTGGGATTCTGACCCACAGCAAATTTGAATCCATCATGTTCAACAAGCATTCATTACATGTCTCCAAAATATCCTAAAACAAGGCTGATGTCCACAAGTTCACTCTTGAAATTATTGTAATTCCAAATTCTGCCGTGACTTTCCCTGTCCAGTTTTTCCTAAAAATTAAGAAGGTAGAAATGATCTCCTAAATTTTAGCTCCTACAAATACATCCAGTTCACTCTGCTCAAGCTAGGAGATCTTATTTTTATAATACAGAATATAAATTCTAAAAAGCAGACCCTATTTATTAGTATGATGTCTAACTGAAAACTGAAGCATATTCAAAAGGACAGGCAGCCTTGCTTGCTCTCCATATAGCATCAAACCTGTTAGCAATCTATTCAGAAAGACAATACCTGCCTAAAAGAACATCTTAACAGGATTCCAAACAAATTATGTAAACATGCTCTTCTACATTTTTGAGTGACTGCTTATGGTATTTCTTCAAACAAAGAAGAAATACTAAGGTTTTCTGTCTCATTAGAGAAATGTTGTTTCCTTTACTGCAATTAAAATACTGTATCTGGTACTCCTCTTAGTATTTACAATCTAAGTGCAGAAAAATGAGGCTAGTTACTGAGTATGTAACAAGTTTATTATTTCTTGAATGAACTAGTTTCTCATTAAAGGAAAAAGATGTACTCAGAGATATACCAATAAAAGCACACAAACCCCTTATTCTAGGGGTTGGGGGGTTTTGTTGTGTTTTTGGGTTTTTTGTTTGTTTTGTGTGGGTTTTTTTTTTAAATATACCTTTCACTTGCAGTTCTGGAAACAAATTACCAAAATACATTAAGAATTACTATTACCCAAGTAGTGGAACCACCTTTTTTCCCTTGAAAAGACAGAAACTCAATTTTTTCAATATCAACTCTTTTTTTATCTTGCGAAATAAAATATCTGAGAGATGCTATACCATGGTTTCACAGCTTTCCTGTCCATAATGTAACCACAAAATTACAGGAAACAGGAAAGGGAGGGGGAAAGCCCCTTTCACGAGTGACACAAAGACATTCATGAGCACAGCACCCCTGTACTTAAACCAGAGTAGATCCCTGTCCTGTAATAATACAGCTTTCTCTCTGAGCCTGACTTTACTAAGAATTATTAATGACAACTTCAATTAAACTAGTAATTAAATCATCCAAAACACTCATATGGTTGGGTAAGGGTTCTGAGAAGGACAAAGACCAAGTAGCAATTGTGACCTTGAAAGAAAAGCATTGATCGGATTTTGCCCAGTGAAAGGAAGGAGGGGAAACTGAAACCAACCATCTTGAATTATTAATGAGCACCCAGAGCGTTCTCCTAACTCCATTTTATTTACACATCCAAGTGGATCTTTCTTCAAGCTTACAAACTATTAATGCAAAGAAAATGGAAATTGATTCAAGACAACATGAAGCATCTCTGGGTGACAAAGGTTTCAGTTTCCGTGTACTTCAGACTATGTAATGTAGAACAATACACATATTATCTGTTTTTATATATATATATATACATATATGTATGTGTTCATACATATTACATTCAGGATTAAAGGAGGACTTTGAAGACATGGTGAAGCTGCGCAGAGAGAAAATTAGAAAAGCCAAAACACAACTAGAACTCAATCTACCTACTGCTGTAAAACTTAATATAAAATGCTTCTACAAATACATTGACAACAAAAGGAGAACAAGAGAGAATCTTCATCCTTTATTTGGATGCAGGTAGAAACATAGTGACTAAGGATAAGGAGATGGCTGAGGTACTTAATGCCTTCTTTGCCTCAGTCTTAAATAGCAGGACTAGCTGTCTGCTAAGAAGCCAGCCTCTCAAACTGAAAACAGAGATGAGAAACAGGAGACCTCCAAAATCCACAAGGAAACGGTGAGCAACCTACTGAACCAACTAGACATATACAAGTTTACGAGGCCAGGCATGTTACATCCAAGAAGTGCTGAAGAAGTTGGTGGATGGGCTTACCAAGCTACTCTTCATGATTTATCAGCAGTCCTGTCTAACTGGGGAAGTCTCAGCAGACCCATCAGTCTGACCTCAGTGCCAGGGAAGGTCAAGGAACAGATCAGCTTAAGTGCCAAACAACACCATTTACAGGACAATCAGGCCCAATCAAGCCAAATAGGCACAGGTTCACGAAGGGCAGGTTCTGCTTAATGAATCTCATCTCCTTCTATGACAAGGTTGCCAGCTTGGTAGATGAGGGAAAGGCTGTGGATACTATTCCCCACAGCATACTCATGTTAAAAAATGGCTGTCCTAAGCCTAGACAGGCATACACTCTGGTGCATCAAACACTGCCTGGATGATTTGGCCCAGAAAGCGTAGTGAATGGAGAGTCAAACCCAGTTGGTGTTCCCCAGGGCTCAGTGCTGGGGCCCCTCCTGTCTCATAGTTATCAATGATCTTGATGAAGAGATTCAGAACATGCTCAGTAAATCTCCATACAATGTGAAGTTAGGTGGGAGTGTTACTCTGCTTGAGGGTAGAAAGGCACTTCAGAGGGATCTGGACTGGATGGATCAAAGGACTGAGGCCAAACATACGGGCTTCAGAAGGTCCAAGCACTGGATCCTGCACTTGGGTCACAAACACCTCATGCGATGCTACAGGTTTGGAGTAGAATGGCCAGAACACTGCCTAGCAGAAAGGGACCTGCAGACATTGACAGACGTCTGGCAGAATATGAGCCAGCAGTGTGTATAGGTGGCAAAGAAAGCCAACAGCATCCTGGCCTGCATCAGAAATAGTGTGGCTGGCAGGAGTAGGGAAGTGATAGTGTCCCTGTACTTGGCACCAGTGAGGCTGCACCCTGAGTACCGTGTTTACTTTTGGGCACTGCAGTGTTAAGAGAGACACTGAAGTGCTGAAGCAGGTCCAAAGAAGGGCAACAAAGCTGGTGAGATGTGTTGAGAATAAGCCTTATTACAAGTGGCTGAGGGAGCTGGGACTGTTTAGACTGAAGAAAAGGAGGCTGAGGGAAGAGCTCATTGCTTTCTATAACTACCTGAAAGTAGAAAGGTGAGTGTTACTCTCTTCTCACAAGTCGCAAATGATAGGACAAGAGTAAATCGCATCAAGTCATGGAGAGGTTTAGGTTACACATTAGGGACATCTTCAATACTGCAAGGGTTATCAAAGAATGGCACAGGCTGACCAGGGAAGTGGTTGAATCAACATCCCTGGATGTATTTAAAAGCCATTCAGATATGGTGCTCAAGGAGGTGGTGTAGTAGTGGCCCTGGCAGAGTTAGATAATGGTTGGACTTTATGATCTGAAAGGTCTTTTCTAATCACTGTGATTCTGTGCGATTATGTGATTATTGTGAGCAACTGAAAGATTGTCTGCACCACTTCCCAGGCTTTCGCTAGTACACGTTGATACCAAAATGATTTTCCAGTCTTTGAATCTTTCCCAGGACTGAAGAGCTTCTGAGTACACTTTCTGCATAAAATACCCGTTTGGCCCTAAAGAAAAGAAGTCTGTTTCATCTGTTGGTTTTGTTGTTTTGTTTTGGGGTTTTTTGAGTTTTCTTTTTATAGAATGAAATAAAATAAAATAATGTGAAAAGTTGTTAATTTGTGCAACAGAAAGAACAACTGCTCTTCTGTATGGATTAGTACTAAAACAATATGGAAGTGCAAGTGTGGAGCAGAAAGTCAACTACTCAATGAGACACAGAAGGTGCATAATTTTCTCCTATTTATCTTTCATTAAGCTACATCCTCCTTCTTTGTAAGTTTTTCTCCTCAATACATTTTTCAGTTCTTCTTCTAAAGCCTCCTTTCTTACAAATTATTGCCAATGTACTTCTTTGGGTAGGTCCAAATAGTACTTATCGTAACACAAGGAAAGTCTCCTCCTCATCTTGTCACTCTTATTACAAATCATTCTTTAACTGTTAATATATTTCCACAGAGAAGTCACAACTTACTATATAAAACTGCTTTTCTGATTTCAAAATGCATGTATTATACAAACCAACCATGTCAAGCAATTTAAAAAATTAAGCCACATTTTTTTGTAATACCAAGCCTCTTAAAAGAGTCTGTAGACATCTCATCTTAAAGAGACGTTGCTCAGCAAAGACAGTTACACCAACAACATGCAAATATGGAAAGACTTTTCTGTTTACCAGTCACTACAGAAAGGAGTAAATGCAACACCTTTTGTCCCCATTGCCACACAGCAGTGCACTGGTAGAAGTACGTAGGATGCATAGAATCATAGAATCATAGAATGGTAAGGTTGGAAGGGACCTCAAGGATCATCTAGTTCAAACCCCCTGCCATAGACAGGGACACCTCCCACTAGTACAGCTCACTCAAGGCCTCATCCAATCTGGCCTTGAACACCTCCAAGGAGGGAGCATCCATGACCTCCCTGGGCAACCTGTTCCAGTGCTTCACCACCCTCACTGGAAAGAACTTCCTCCTAACATCCAGTCTAAATCTCCCCTCTGCCAGTTNCTGCACACAGTACTCCAGATGGGGTCTGAGGAGAGCAGAGTAAAGTGGCAGAATCCCCTCCCTTGCCCTGTTGGCCACACTTCTCTTGATGCAGCCTAGGACTCGGTTGCTGTCTGCACTGCATCTGCACAAAGCAGTGCTCAGTCCTGTTCAGCGAGCTCACACAGGTAGGGAGTTGGCTGTTTTCAAAATATCCATGTGATTAGTTTCCCTTCAGTTGCCTATTTACTTGCTAATATTTCCACCATCTAGATGTTTCACAGAAATACCCTCTTTTTCAAGAACAATATGAGAAAATTGTCAAATGAAAGAATTATTACTACTGGAATTAAACTCAAGTACCTTACATAGTAGTAGGATATAAAACTCCACTAGAGTAGCAGTGCTGCTTCTGTACTTAATGATTACTGAATTAGTGTCATGAAATAAAATGCCATATACAAAGTATATAGGTGATTAAAAATCATATACTGTAACACCACATTCAAAAGGACAGTGATTCTTTTTGCCCAGACACTGAAACGCAACAATTCTGTTTACCAAGGAAAACTACATTTTCGTATACTAGCTAAAAAAAGCTTCCAAAAAATATTCAAATACCACAGGTGAAGAAAAAGCAAGCTAGCCAATGACAAAAACATTCATTTTAACTATGAGAGAAAGACATCAGACGAAGGACAACGTGCAAACCTACACTATGACAAAGCCAGAAACTGATGCAGCCTCAGTTTTAGTCCAAAACTGCAGTTCCACCGCAGTGCCAGTTTAGCAAGAATCCAGTGACCATAAGAAATTACAAGCTGATACACAGGAGAGAAGAATCATTCAGAATCATAGAATCATAGAATGGTAAAGTTGGAAGGGACCTCAAGGATCATCTAGTTCCAACCCCCTGACATAGGCAGGGACACCTCCCACTAGTACAGGTTACTCAAGGCCTCAACCAATCGGGCCTTGAACACATCCAGGGAGGGAGCATCCACAACCTCCCTGGGCAACCTGTTCCATTGCCTCACCACCCTTACTGTAAAGAACTTCCTCCTAACATCTAGTCTAAATCTCCCCTCTAGAATGTTATTGTCTAGTTTACATTTTCACTTCAGCACTGCCTGTTCCATAAGACACAGATGAACAGTGAGGCGTTGCAGCAACATAAATTGGACAATATCTAAATGTCACACCATGAGGTCTGTATAGATCTATGAATCAATTCTTTCCGATAAAAACAAAACCAAAAATTATTATTCCAAATCAAAAGATAATTATTAAGCATCTTGTTCCCTTTACATTTCAAAGCGTTCCAAACCTTCCCACCTTTGGTATCGTAGTTGTGTAAAGTCCAATGGTTCTTCTTCTGACTTTACACAAAATAAAGGAGAAATAAAATGTAGTGAAACACTTCGTTGCAAAAAAAAGGCTAAAATCTTAGATGCAGCCAAGATGCAAGCCAAGCAGATTCACCTAGCACCACAGAGGACCTGCAATGATTTCTAAATGATGAGCTGCTTACAGTCCTATGTATTAAGTCTGCAATTCACAGGCCAAGGGCAAAATTCTCCTCTTACATGCATGCTATCTGTGGAGTCTATCATAGTGCTTATTCTGCACTGTCTGCAAGCTCCTGTTCCCCCAGTGGCATTTGTGATGCTGGAAAAGCAGTAAGATACGGCAGACAGAGTAGGGCTAACAGTTTTGCTCTCAGTGCAGGCTGAACTCTCCTGCACTGATCACCATGACACAACTACTCATTCTTCTGATTTAACAGAAGTGATCCATGGTTATGATTGCTACTGCTATGTGCGCAATTATCTGCATGTGGTTGGTGGAAGAAATCTCACTTTTTTTTTGCATTATGATTCTAATTGCACAAATTGCACACACTGAAATTCACTGTATTGTTTGAAATATCTAGAGAAAGTCCTGCTGCTGCTTGCATTTGTTACTGTATTTTTGATGCATTCACATCCAGTCTTGTGACCACTTGAATGGCAGAGATTACACTATTAAATAAACTGGCACAGATGTCCCTGATGAGTACAACGCTGAGTGCCACTGTACAAGCGCTTGGTTCATCCCAAGATGCAGGCTAAATATTTTTCTTTTTTAACTTTGTCTTCTTAAAAAGGTGCAGTAAAATTCATAACTACACAGACTCAGTGAGGGACACCACCAAAGACAGGTGAGTGCAGGACAGTTATTAGCTATGGGGCAGGACACCATTCACAATATAAACACGTATATCTTCCTCCAGCCTCATGAGATGAATTTGAAACACACATACCTCCTGGAATCAAATTCCACACTAACAGACCAGCCTCACAACCACATAGTTCTACTGCAAGATTTCAGGTCGGCAGGCCTTAAATAGGTTTGAAATCATTCTGGCAACCTTCGAAAGACACTTGTAAGGTGTATATTCCCAATACTGGCCTAACCTAGAACAAACTCTTACACTGTGGTTCTAGAACATGTCGTCTCATCTTTCCCTCACTTCATCAGAGTTTGTCTGAGCTGACACTCTCCACAGCTATCCATCCTCTCCTCTCACTGCCTTTACCCTTTATTTCAGTGCACAGCATTAGTTCCTTCATTTGCTTTCTAATTACTTTCTTGTTCCTCTCCATGACATTGGGGGCTACCCATTGAAAACCAGATTGAGACCTCCCTTACATTGACAAAAAAAAAAAATAAAAATCACACTACCCCTGCTTCTGTCACCCTTCCAATCAGAAGCAACTCCTGTCATACTTTATCATACTTGGGCCCCCTTCAGATACTGGAAGGCTACTATCAGGTCTCCTCAAAGCCTTCTCTTCTCCAGGCTGAATAGCTCCAACTTTCTCAGCCTGTCCTCACAGGAGAGCTGCTCCAGCCCTCTGATCATCTTTGTGGCCCTCCTCTGGACCTGCTCCAACACTTCCATGTCCTTCCTGTGCTGAGGGTTCCAGAACTGCACACAGTACTCCAGGTGGGGTCTGACAAGAACAGAGCAAAGGGGCAGAATCCCCTCCCTTGCCCTGCTGGCCACAATGCTCTTGATGCCGCCCAGCACTTGGTTGCTGTCTGGGCTGCATGTGCACACTGCAGGTTCATGTTGAGCTTTTCATCAACCCAGACTCCAAGGTCCTTTTCCTCAGGGCTGCTCTCCAGCCATTCACCACCCAGCCTGTATTTGTGCTTGGGATTGTGCCTACCCAGGTGCAGGACCTTACACTTGGCCTTATTGAATTTCATCAGGTTGGCCTGGGCCCAACTCTCCAGCCTGTCCAGGTCCCTCTGGATGGCATCCCTGCCCTCTAGCAAGTCGACTGTGCCACACAGCTTGGTGTCATCTGCAAACTTGCTGAGGGTGCACTCCATTCCTCTGTCCACGTCACTAACAAAGATGTTAAACAGCACTGGTCCCAGCACTGACCCCTGAGGGACACCACTTGTCACTGCTCTCCAGGTGGACATTGTGCCCTTGATCACCACTCTCTGGGTTCGACCATCCAGTCAATTCCTTATCCAGCAGTGCTCCACCTATCAAGTCCATGTTTTTTCCAGTTTGGTGACCAGGATGTCATGTGGGACAGAGTCAAATGCCTTACTCAGGTCCAGGTAGATGACATCAGTTGCCCTTCCCTTGTCCACCATTGCTGTGACTGCATCATAAAAAGTCACCAAATTTGTCAGGCAGGATTTGCCCTTGGTGAAGCCAATACCACATGATGTTTCCGTGTTGGTAGCTACTAACTGAAGGGGATCTGGCTTGTCTCTGCAAGACTTTGACTGCATTATTTTGTCCTCAGCATGCTTCTGGGCAGCAGGTTGACAGCCCTTACTAGTCCCCCACTGTTCCCACACTGGTATGTCCTCCCACATCTTGCTTCATGGAAGCGTGATGACATTATCCCGCTCCTCCTTCAAATCCCATTTAAAGCCCTGTCAATTATTAGCCCTGCAATCTCCTCTGCAAAGACCCTTTTCCCTCTTCGAAGGAGGTGTCTCCTGTTTGGTGTCAACAACCCTGGTGCTGTATAGATCATACCATTGTCAAAGAACCCAAATTTAGGGTGGTGACACCATGCACAGAGCCATGTGTTAAAAGACTGTATTCGTCTGCTTAATCCGATGTCTCTGCCATCGGTTGGAATAACAGCAGAGATGATTTGTGCCTCTGAATCTCGTACCACTTGTCCCAAGGCCCTGAAGTCTTTTTTGATTGTTCTAAGAATACCAGTCATTATTTCTTCTCCTCCTACATGGAAGATCAATAATTGATAGTAGTCTGTAAAGTCCACCAGGCTAGTAATTTTTCTAGCAACATCCCTCACTTGGGTTCCAGGTAGGCAGCACACCTCCCTGTGAGGGGTCTGCCCAACATATTGGTCCCTCTGTTCCTCTCAGAAGTGAATCCCCTATAACTATCACTCTCCTTTTTTCATTTGTTGCATTAGTTTTAATTCTTGGGTCTGGCTGACATGCCCTGGGCAATAGAGCAGATGGACTTTCCTCTCCATCCTCCTCTGCCTGATCCTCAGTTTCCAGTGCCCCGTATCTGTTGTGCAAGGACTGCTAGTAAGACTGAGAAGATTGGGAGGGAGTTCTCCTGCCTCTGCAGGGCGGGGGCCTGCCTCCACTACCCCTCATCTCCTAGGTCTCTTTCCTTACCTGTTTTATCTGAGTAGCAAGAGAAAATGGAACCTTCTACTTCTTGTGCAGCCCTCACCTGCTGCCCCTCCCTCAGGGACAGTGTAGCCCGATTCCACCTGTCAATTTCCCTTTCACAATCCCATACAGACCTTAGTGTCTCAACTTCCTCCTTTAGCCCAGACACCATACTGAGCAAACCATTCATAGAATCATAATGTTGGAAGGGACCTCAAGGATCATCTAGTTACAACACCCCACCATAGGCAGGGACACCTCCCACTAGTACAGGTCACTCAAGGCCTCCTCCAACCTGGCCTTGAACACCTCCACGGAGGGAGTAGCCACAACCTCCCTGGGCAACCTGTTCCAGTGCCTCACCACCCTCACTGGAAAGAAATTCCTCCTAACATCTAGTCTAAATCTCCCCTCTTCCAGTTTAAATCCTTTGATATATATTCACCTGCTCACACCTCACACACGTTTCATACCGACCACTCTCCATTTCAAGTGCCAGGCTCTGGCATTCTCTGCAGCCAGGGGTCTGGACACCCACATATTTGCATGAGACATCAGTCTGGGTGCCCAGAGTTTCCTTAGCCACAGCATTTGCCCAGGTTGCAACCATGGCTAACACTTTGGTGTTTGGTTTTTTTCCTTGGTGGTTTTCTTCTTGTCCCATGTGCAACACATACTGTCAATCAAGATGATCTGATCCATGACTTTCCCTTGCACAGAAGTCAGGGTAACAGGTCTGTAGTTTCCTGGATCCTCCTTCAAGCCCTTTCTGTAGAACCAGTCGCATTTACTAAACTCCAGTCCACCAGGACGTCACCAGTCCTACTGGACTAGGACTACTGAAAAATGATGGAAAGGAGCTTAGCAAGTACTTCAGCCAGTTCCTTCAGCACCTTAGATGGATCTCATCTGGTCCCACAGACTTCTGTACATCTCAACAATGTACTAGGTCACTATTTCCCCTTGGAGCACAGGGATCTCATTTCCTATCCCTTTCCTGTCTTACACCTCAGGGAGCTGGTTACTCATAGAATAGCCATTCTTGTTTAACTAGAGACTGAGGCAAAGAAGGTACTAAGTACATCGTCCTTTTCCTGTTCCTTTCTCACTATGTTTCCTCCTGTGTTCATTAAAGGATGGAGATTCTCCTTGGTTCTCCTTCTACTGTTGATGTATTTATAGAAACATTTTTTATTATCTTTCACAGCAGTAGCCAAATTAAGTTCAAGCTGGGCTCTGGCCCTTCTGATTTTCTCCTTACAGAGTCTCATGACATCTTTACAGCCCTCAGTGGCCTGCCACCTCTTCCAAAGCCATAAACTCTCCTCTCACTCCTGAGCTCCAGTCAAACCTCTCTGTTCAGTCATGTAGGTCTCCTTGCTTGCTGGCCCACCTTTCAAGGAATAGGGATGGCCTGTTCCTGTGCCTTTAAGATTTTCTTCTTAAAGAGTGTCCATTCCTCCTTAAATCCTCCACCTTTCAGGATGGGACAAAGTCCCAAAGGACTTTGTCAATCAGTCTCCTGAACAGGACTAAATCTGCCCTAATCTACTAATCCCTCCTCCTTATTTCTTTGAGAATTTAAAACTGTCATTTCATGGTCACTGCTCCCAAGACAGCCTCCAGTTGTTACACTCCTCACAAGGCCTTCCCTGTTAACAAGCAGAAGCTCCAGGAAAGCACATTCCCTAATTGGCTCAATCACCAGCTGTGTCAGAAAGTTATCTCCCACATACTAGAGGAAGCTCCAAGGCAGTTTCCTCTTGACAATATTGTATTCCCAGCAGATACCTGGGAAGTTGGAATCCCCCATCAGAACAAGAAGCAGTGATTGTGAAAACTCTCTCAGCTGTTTACAGAGTATTTCATCAGCCTTATCATCCTGCTTGGGCAGTCTGTAACAGATTCTCACCATAGCATCTAACTTGTTGGCCTTCCTCTTGATTCTTGCCCAGAAACACTCAACTCTGTCATCACTGTAACCAAGTATTAGACATTCACGTCTCTCCCTGGTACACAGGGCCATCCCATCATCTCTCCTTCCCTGCCTATCCCTTCTGAAGAATTGGTCAGCCTGGAGAAGGCTTCAAGGAGACCTTGTAGTAATCTTCCAGTATCTGAAGGGAGCCTATAGGACGACTGGGGAGGGACTATTTACAAAGTCTTGTAATGACAAGATGAGGAGCAATGGGTTTAAACTGTCAGAAGGGAGATTTAAACTAGATGTTAGGAAGAAGTTCTTTACCGTGAGGGTGATGAAACACTGGCACAGGTTGCCCAGGGAGGTTGTGGATGTTCCCTTCCTAGAAGTGTTCAAGGCCACGCTGGGTGAGGCCTTGAGCGCCCTGTTCTAGTGGGAGGTGTCCCTGCCCATGGTGGGGGGTTGGAAATAGATGATCTTTGAGGTCCCTTCCAACCTTACCATTCTATGATCCTATGAACTGCAGCACTCCGGTCCTAAGAGTTATCCCACCACATTTCAACAATGGTTACTACATCACAGTTGTCTCATTGCACAATGGCTTCCTCCTGCTTGCTACCCATGCTGTGTGCATTACTAGAGATGCCCTTTAGCTAAGTTAGTGGCCCCACTACCTTTTTGGGGAAAGATGTCCTAATAGACACCAGGCCATATGCAAGCCATTTACTTCCATGGCAGCCAATCTATCAGCTCTCGTGTCTTTGCTGACACACAGATCACCACCCCCCACTTCCAGTAAGGTGACTGACTCCAAAACCTCACTCACACACTGTTCCAAAGGTACTAGCATGCCACTTTCAGGTTTTTCTCTAGCAAGCCCAGTTTCATCCCTATCCCTCTCCAACTGTAGTTTAAAGCCCTTTCAATGAGCCCCTGAGGATCCTTTTCCCTCCTTGAGACAGGCCTTCCTTAACCGTCATCATCAGGCTGCTGTCTTGTAAAGTAACCCATGGTCAAAGAATTTTCTCATTGAGTTCACTTGATCTTAAATCTTGGGTTGGCAGCCCTTTGGCAATGGTCTCCCTGGTTGCATCCAAGACCATAATTAGAGCAGCCCTGACTCATTACTTTATTTTTTACTGCACTTAGATATCATTCACCTTCCGTAATGAGGACTCATGGTTCACTGCTATTTGTTTTAATCAAACTGCCACACAATACACTTCTTTAAAAATAGATCCTTGAATTCCTTACAGTCAACCTCAGAAAGAAGAAAACATAGTTTTCTCCACAAAGTAGTGGCCGAGGTGACACGAGAATAAAGAAACTCCAACTACCTGTACTACTGCCAAAGACAGACAAAAACACACACAAAGAACTACAAAACATTGTTTTGCAGAAAAGAAAGAGTGAGTCTATTCATTCTGGATGCAGGAATGATAGAAAATCATGCAAAATTCACTTTTCTTATTGTACCATCCTACAATTTTAGACTTATTTTGCCCGATTAACAATCTCTTTTAGTGAAACAATGCAAACGTGTCAGAGCTACAATCACATTTCGAAAGGAGAATTGTAAGAAACAAAGCCATGACATATATTTTTTTTTTAATTACATATTTGGGTTTTAAGTGACTAAACTATGATTATACTGGGCAAATAAAAATATTCAAATACCATAAAGTTCTGTAAAACAAAGCAGGAAACTGCTGTGAGTCACATTTTAGAAGATACTTATCAGTCTATAGCTGACAAGCTGTACCAAGCCAGGAATGTGTAAGCACACATTGATATGAGCAGGAATGTGAGCGAACCCCTTAGTGTGTGTAAAAAGTATTCAATCAGTTCAGGCTACAACCTGTGTTCATACCTACCACTAGACATACACCGTTTACTTACTGGCATCAGCAAAATACTTTTTGCTATACCCCTGTGCTTTTCACACAGAGTAGCCAATGCATTTAGGTACACCGGTTGCAGCTAAGGGCATTATCTAAAATTTCCTTTTCTTAAACTCCCTCTTCCCTAACATATTTGTAGCTAAGACTGACCTAGGAGAATTGGTCCTGGTCTATATGTTTTTCAGCGCAGATTCAGGAGTGATATTACTAGTTGGGGATCTTTTTTGTTACCTTTTATTAATCCTTGCCATGTTGTCTGTAAGCAGTATTCCAGCAAAACAATGATCTTTCATCCCCTGTTTAACAAGCTATTTAAGAAACATTCTAAGATGCCTCCGCCATCCAGAGCCCACCACTGTGTTACAGTGTCAAGGTTAATTGAGGAGCTAAAGGCCAAGATCAAGTTTCACCTTTCCTTGGGAGAATTTAGTTTCCTGCATAACCATACTTTTTTAGATTCACATGGAAACTGACACAGTCAACCACAGCTATCTCTGCCTGCTACACTTCTCTCCCCAAAGAATGCTAACCTCCATCAATCTAAACGAGTTCAATTTCCATCTACACTTCTTTTCTGGCAGGGTAGTATAAAGGGGCCATTGTGCATAAAAAGACTCATGCTCAGTGACCCTCCAACTCTCCTTTTTTTTTAATGAAGGACGCCATCAGCATAGCAAAATCTTTAGATGCAAATAATCCATTCTATGCAGGCCATTTCCTCTTCTGCCTTCCAAAACCTCCCCACTTAGCAAAGACACCATTTCAGTTTTTAAACACTAAGACAGTTCTTTGACTAGTTAACATTAAGAAATACTGAATTCTGAAGTTTCCCTGGAGCTGAGGTTCCTCTTTATTTTCCTCCCTCAGAATGAAACTAACTAAACTAATGTCCAAGTTGTTGAACCAAATGAAAACATTCCAGTTAAAGCATTTCCGTAATACTGCTCACTGTCCTAAATATATTTCAAGAATGTAACAGAGCAGGAAGGTTATCAGTAGTTGGCTGAAATAGAGTTAAATGGAAAAAGATGGATATCTAACTAACTCCGAAGTATCTAATTAAAATTTAAGTAAATCTGGGAATTAGAACAGCTGGGAGACACACTGGGCAACTCTCAAAAGCTCCATGCATTGTACTTAAAAGACTAAGAGGACAAGTAATAAAGGGTAGTAATTAACTCTGCACAACTAATGGGATCTCAGTGGCAAAGACATCACTCTTCCAAGGCCATCTGCATGCAGCAGTGCGCACAAACATCCTTTTTGGACAGGTAGTGATCAGTGAGAACAGTGCTCAGCTGTAAACTTTACACAAAGTACCTGTCTGCAGAAGTAGATCTTGCACATAACCAAAAAAGCTGTCCTGGTTGCTGGGAGCAAGTCAAAATTTGCAAGTTACCATCACTGCAGTACCCCAGCACTCAAACACTAAGTGATGTCATTGTGATTCACAGCCTGTTGCTGCATGACTGGTTTTCAATGTACACAGCCAACTGCATAAATACAGCAAGCACATGGTAGGAATTCTTCTCCCTTTGCCACCACAAGGCTATGACTGTAGCTCAGGGCTTCCACAGTGTGATGGCTCAGGAGTTCCCTGCACCCCACACTTTGTAAAATGACCCAGACTAGAACTCAGTCAGCTGAAAGTTAAGGAATGAAGCTCTATTTACAGCTCAGCACAATGTGCAAGCAGAGATATACACTATAGACAGGAATAGTTACAGAAATATACAAGGTAATACAGAAACACAACTCCCCTCCCAGAAATCAGAGACCCCAGAAGGGGCTCCCAACCACCCTTCCACCTTCTCTCCACCCCTGTACCTTACCCCAAGGTTTGCCTTACACACAAGATGAGTTTGGAGGATCAGCCAGGTGGGTTAGAAGAAAAGTGGTTAGTGAAGATTAATCTGCAAAGAAGAGCCAGAAGCTGTTTGACCACCCAAGATGCTGTTCTGCCAGAGACAGACAGACTGCGAAATGCCTTACCTATGTTTTGGTTATTTTTCCCAAACAATCTCAGCAAGCCTATGAATAAAATAGACATCACCATGTTTTCCTTTCACAGTCTATAGTGCATCTCTATTAAAATATTCCAATTAGCCTCAAACCAGCACAATCAGCAAAACTAGCACTGCACTAAGTTGCTGCCACAGAAGGAAGGTACAAGGAAGGCAGGATAAGACAGTCTCATCCTTTGCTCAGGAATAAGAGCTCCTCATTATTCAAATCTGGGACATTTAGCCTGAACCATGCAACCAGACAGATGCTTCCAGTTCCTGCAGAACACACAGACTCTGATCTGACTTTGACAACTGTATGAATGCACCAAAGGCAAAAAGCAAGGGTTCAAGTTACATGTTTCCAGGGACTCAGTGCAGTACGGTCCAACAGACTGAAAGCATAAGAAGTTTTGCCAAGGAGTGAAAGGAAGACTATTTCCTCTGCACTCAGGCTAGATTATCTCGTGAACTCTGTAAGAAATTCCAAACCTGGCTAAAATAAAGCCACATATACTTCTTTTAAATTTTTCTTCATCAAACCAGCAGAATGTTTAAGAGATTGTGAGAAGGAAATTTTCTTTCCCTTGCCAGTCCACCTGTGAGCAGCAGGCATGAACCAACATCCATGCTGGTTCAACCAAATGAACTCATATCACTCTACCTTTAGTAAGGGCCAAAACTGTCCGCCTGAGGGAACATGTAAACACAAGGCAAGCAGATAGTCAGACTTACCCAGCATGCCTTTGTAGCCCAAAGATTTCATATGCCAGACCTGATGCCTTCATGCTTAATACCTGTATCGCTCACACTCACAGCCTCTGGGCAGAGAACAGGCCCTGTGCCATTCACCTGACACACAACCTGCAAATTCACAGGGCACCTGGGGTTTACTATGCTACTGGCAGGTTGCACGACTTCTGATGGCAGCAGAAGAGCCTGCATTAATCTTTGCTTTGAGCATGGAGGGAGGGGCCACTGCAATGCATAAGCTTCAGGCATCATGAGAAGCAGCTCCAATACCTGCTTAGCTGGCACACTGGCACTCAGAAGCACAGGGAAAAAAAGAGAAAATTAGCAGAAGAGGTCATCTATTGCTCTCTAAAGTGACTGAGGGCTGCCGGAGTTCACAGGAAGCATCCAAGAAGATGGTAATGGGCAGAAATATTTAACTGGTGGCAACCAGTAACATAGATTTTGACTGCCAATTTTAATTTCATCCTCAAGAAGCTAGAGCATGATAGATATCTGACAAATGAGCAACTGCATCAGAGCCAGCTGAAAACTTAGCTAAAACACAGGCTGCTACTAGTACATATCCCCATGTGCCACAGGAAAAGTAGATATAACAGTGCAGATCCAAAGGTGATGGGACTACAACAGCCCTCTCCAAAAGGATTAATAGATGTCAGGAAATTCTGATTCAGATGCTACTGTGGAAAAAGAAGTATTTCTAAAAGGTACATTTCTGCTGCTGGAGAAATGCAACTCTTTGAAAGGGCACAGACATAAAGAGATTAGGCCAAACCTTTCTTGGAAACCCTTCGGTAATAAACATTTTATCTGTGGTCATCACCTCCTGTGCCTGAGCACTCTGAGATAATACAAACAGTTACTGCAACTCAACTCACTGATTTCTAGAGAGAGATTCTCTTCAAGTCTGAATTAATCACAAAGTCTTCCAACCAGAACCAAAGTTAACATTTGTCCTACTTTATAGAGCCACGTGGGGCTGGGCCTGTTGAATGTGAAGGCACATGTATGAACACAGGCACTTCTCACAAGCGTTCAGAGCAGGCAGTAAGGAAAAGTGGCTGACAGAGGGCGGAGAATCACAGTCAGGCTGGCTGCACAAACAGCTAGGAAGAAGTAAAACTTCACGAGAAATACTTTGTCATTCATCAAGGACACATGAAGGACATTTGATAAATACTTCTTGCATGTTTGAATAATTCCATTTTGTGCCCCTGGGCATTAAGCTACGCTTGCATTTGAAGAAACAGTGGCATTAATCTGTAACACTAATAACGAAACTGACCTAGAATAAATAAGAGCTACTAAGTAGTTTGTTGATTTTACTTACTTAGTAAAGTCTCTGTAACACTGCTCCCACCCCACTGCCATTTCTAAGAAGCTCCAAAAGATCAAACAGAGTAAACCAGAAAGATTCTGAATTCCACCTTACTTTTTTATTATTTTATAATCTCAAAGAATTAAGACTGATCTCACTTTGACAGATCTGGTTTCTCATTTATGTACTGTACTGGAAATGCCACCAGTTCTTCCTGTATCTTCAGATACAAAACAAGTGTTAGGAGAGAAAGGGCACTGAGGGCAGCACAAAATAAAGCTGCTTCAAAACAGGTAAGACNAGCATTATTTATAATGTATTCTTCTGATTCTCACACTGTATTATCATCCGGGCTGAGGACTGAATATAGCCCTAACATTTTAAGTAAATAGAAGCTGACATAGTAGCCACTGTGAAGCAGAAAGGCACACTTACATCACACCAGTGAGGAAACACTGGGAAGGTACAGGATCTCCAGGAAAAGGACAACTGGAAACGGCTATGAGTCACTTGGACAAGGTGTGTTCAGCATATATATACCTTTGGGAAGTCACAGTTCCAGTGGTGGGGCTGCGTCAACAGCTAATATACAAAGCTGCTCCCAGATTTTAGATAACATGGGAGATTATAAATATGCACCAGGGGGTGTGTGTGTGTGAAGAGATAAGAGAGAACTCATTCACCCAAAAAAAGCCCCAGTCTTATTTGAACTTCTGCCCAGAATTGCAACTAAACCTGAAGTGTTCCTTTACAGGATATTAGAGCAGATTGGCTAACTCTTGTCTTGCTCTTAATTCCTGTGAATTTGTGTCATCTCTCATTTTTTTCCTAAGCAGCAACAGCTTTACTGCAAGTACAGCTTTACAGCACTTCTTATTCAATCTTAAAGAAGAGATGCCATGAACCAGGCAAAAAAAATCTGCTTTGGTTATTTTTTTTTCCCCCAAGTGTTCAGATCCAAACGGTGTAACGGTAGGAGACTGTACAGGCAAAACAAAGGCTTCCTCAGATGCACTAAAGGAAGCTGTTGATAAAAAGCTACTCTTATGTGTTTTTTCAAAGTCAGGTAATGAAGAACAACTTGGTTGCCTGATCAAGGGAAAGTTCACATAAGCATCATAAAACTTTAAAACTCATATACAATCTTCAAGTAGTTTTTTGTTTGTGGGGTTTTTTTAGACACGTATTTGCCCAGAGCATAAAGTCCTCTTTTTTTGTGATTTCATCCATGCTACTTTAACAGACATAGCTCCACTGCAGCAGAGTAACAACAGCTGTGAGGAAAGCTATGGCACAGTGTTCTGTGGTAGCCAGCCTCCAAGCCCATGGTGAATTGTCTCCTATCGTGTAAAACTGAATACCGAATACAGGAAACAA
>VWZE01022938.1:17386-30875 GCA_013396675.1 Eubucco bourcierii | reverse complement strand
TGTTCTTAGTCTTATACATCTCAGCAAGCCTATGAGTGAAGTAGACATCACCATTGTTTTCCTTTCACAGCCTATAATTTTCTCCATTAAAATATTCCAATTAGCCTCAAACCAGCACACGATTATAATGAAACACATTTGTATTTTGCAGTAAAAGACATTTAAAGCACTAGAGAACTGGAGGCACTTAAAAACAAATATGTAAATAACATAGACCAGCTTTGCTCTTTGCTCCTTTTTTTTTGCTTCCTATTCACTCCTCACATCTGAAAGTATCTTCAAATACATCTTTGTGACTGACTGCACTGATTACAGGCAGACACTTAATTATTATGACCCACCTTCTCTCCTACTTCCTATTACTAATGCATTCCCAAAATAGTATGACCTGTATGCGGCAAAAGTTCATATAAAAGTAGGTAAGTGTTCACCCTTTGCACATAGGAAACTAAAAGAGAAAGTCTAGGCTCTGAAAATAAAGTTGTGAGGCGAATGTGGATGTAATCTGAACACAGGGTTTATACCTTTAAGACTGACTCTTTTCTTCAGCCACTACCTTGACCTAGGAACTGTGCTAATTCTGTGAGCCTCAGCCTCTACTAAGGCAGCTACGTTTCATCTCTCCTCATTTCCACTGCATCAAACATTACTACCCTTCAGTCTCTTTCCAGTTCATGTTTAAGCTGTTTTTCACTCAGCATGTCCCTAGATCTCCAGCTCATGTTGCTTCATGCACACCACATACATATTTAATTCCTCACCCCATCACCTGTCAGTATACTTCTTTTTGGGGGAGGAAGAGAGGAATCCAACAGGTACTTGTTCACACTTTCTTTCCACATATTTTTATTAGTAACCAAGATAAGGCCTCATATTATTTTCCTGTGTTAATAACATCCACCAGTATAGTAGTTTAACCCATTAAAAGCTCTCAAGAAGTTAATAACTCATTTTCTGCCTTGATCATTACAGTTGAGTTTGAATTCTGTAAGCAAATGAGATCCTACTCTGATGTACCATCTCACCATTGAAAATACTCCAGCTTCAGATTTGAGATGTTTCTCCGAATCCTTTCATATATATGAGGCATGTTGTCCACTGGCTTGTTCCTACTACAGAACCAGAGCTATATTGCTCTCTTTTGCCTTGCAGTTCAAGATCAGACATAGGAAAACCAAAAGCAGACAGAAAGAGAACACTTGAGACCTAGACAGCAAATTTTACATAAATAATAGAAATAGAAAGCTGAAAATGCCTAATACTATGTTCTGATAGGGTGACATAGACCCAAAACAATGCTTAAGAAACATCTCTTTCCCTAGAACATTGAGGATGGCTTAAATACTTTAAGACCTTTGTAAAATTCTTTCCACAAAACAACTTTCACAGTTTGTAAGAACTCTCATCCCTTGAAGTACTTACAGCAATTTACTTCTTCAGAATAAGATACTTAGAAGCATTAATAATTTTATCTTTGAAATGTTCATGTGGTGAGTAAATATTACTGCCCCCATTATACAAGTGATGCACCTGAAGCAGACAATATATATGATCTATCTATGACTACAGGAACTGAAATGCCAATGTCAAACAATAAAAACATCTTCCTTTATGTGGTTCAGATGAGCAACATCAGCATTGCCTTTACATGTCTACTCACTAAAAATACTGCCAATCTGAGCACATTCATTTTTTCTACATCTTATCTTACAACAGTGACTCACATGAATTAATCTCTCTTTTATATTCTGCTCATTGACTAAGTAATGAAACGTTCTAAAGACATTAAAAGATCAACGCCCACAGAACCAGCAGTTGGGTAGGTACAACACAGCAAAAAAATCACTTCTATAGGTACAAATGGCAACTCACAAAGCTCAGGTTCTCAGTGACTTGACGGAGGTCAAGCAGTTAAAGGTGTTTTCAAGTTACAAAACCGATCTTCTTAATTATCCATCAAATTAGGCAAAATTGTCCACGACACTTACTTATTGCAAGCTTATTGCAGACCAGTTTGAACATTAGCTGGTATTTGTCAAACAGCAGGCCTTTGCTGAAGATGCAAATCTTATAATTTGTACTTGCTTTAGAATCAAATGCAGTAAAAACTCAACTGCAATTCATTCTTCTCTTAATCCATAAGAAACTCAATTGCTTAAGGAAGACATAGTAACGCATGAGTTAATAAACAGAACAACTTTCTTTTCTCATATCAGTACTTCAAATCACTCAGTGTCATCTGAACTCTTCGGTCTCAATGTCAACTCTTCAATCACCAATATGAGTGAAGCAGAGTCTGTTTTGAAATCCCTTGCAATCAACCCCTCTCCCACAAAGACATGGAGTCAAATATTAAAGCAGAGAATACAAAGATCATTTGCTACACGTTTACAGAAAAATACAACAGTTAAGATTTCTTCTCCTGCTGGTATCAAAGGTATATCCAAAAGAATATACAAAAGCCTCAATAAGTGGTTTACACAATGGTAAAGTCCTCCACACTTACCTGGACAGGACTGTATTTAAAGTCATGTAAATAATACTAGTTGGGTAAATAAGGGTTAAAGACTTTGAGTTATCACAGACACATCGTGTCAGAATGACAATACTGATTTGTAAGAATGCTTTTGTCATGCAGTTGTGCAGTGATTCTTACTCACACTGTATGATATTTAAAAACATACTGCAGCTGAAAATGTGTTCCAAGCCCCCCTCTCCTGTACCGTCTTTTGGGCCAAAGCTCAAAATACAACAAGCAAAAAAACAATACAGTGAATGACACACAGAGGAAAAAAAGATTAGTGGTTTACTAACAATGTACTCCTGTTGGAACAACCAATGTTTTTAACTAAAAAGTTTCAAATGAAGTTCATGGCCTAGCACAAGAGTTACAGAAATTGCACAACAGGAAAATCTATGAAGAAGCAGGACAAAATATCCTGCATTGACTTTGGCAGACAAAATCCATGGGTGTGCTCACAGGCTTTTATCAGCTTGGTGAAAGAGCACATCATCCTGACAGTTCAGATTTTAAACTTTCACTCAAAAATTATGACCAGCAGGTAGCAAGGCCTTGAAGGAAAGGCAGTGTTTTGGGGTATTTGTCCTAAAAGGAATACTGTTTTCTTTCATAAACAAACACAAATAATCTCATTACCTGATCAGAGACAGACAGATTTCTTTAACCTGAACTACACAGACTCAATAGACTTTGAAAACGGTAAAACATTCATAGTCAGGACTTATGTTTAGACATGGTGGATAGTGCAGAGAACATGCAGCAAGGAGAAGCACTTTTCAAAATGCAACACTCAAGGTCAGAAACAGAAGAAGACAGTTGGACCTACCTAAGTGTGAAGGAATTTCTGACTGCCTGTGCTCTGATTTTTTCAATACTATACACAGCTCAAAGCACTGATCAAAAATTCATACATTTTTTTTTAATGTAAAAAAAAATGTAAAAAAAATCCCAAACAAAGATAATCTCTCACCCAGAGAGATTACAGATATGTTTCCTGCTACTTCTGACAGGGGTTGCTTTGGGGAGAGCTGGGTTGTCTCTTTCAGGTTTTGCTAAATTCTACAGAAACTTCATTTTATCTGTATAATAAAGCAGCCATGGTAATACTCTTGTCCATAACCATACATTTTCCACTTTCCCAGCAAGTAAGGAGCAGTAAGGATATTACTTTGTTGCTAGAACAAGGGCAATCTATGCTAAAATTTACTGTCCTTCAAATCACCAAAAATGTTTTCATCCTTTTAACTGAATTACGCTGTTTTGTTTTATCCACTGATTCATCACCCAACCTTTTCCTCCATACTTCAATTCATGTTTAGTGCCATGATGCTATGTTAATGTGTATCACATTGGCTGTGCTGCAACTAGTTGTTTTTTAAATTTACTTTTCAAAGTGAGAAGTAGGTTCAAACAAGACTAGAATTACTCTTCAATAAATCCATTCTGGGAATTCACAAACCTACCCTTGCCCTCTCAGCTTCAGTTTCCTTGTCATTTTCATAGAATCATAGAACGCATCAGGTTGGAAGTGACCTCTAGAGATCATCCAGTTCAACTCCTGTGCAGGAAGCATGGACATCCCCAACTAGATGAGGTCGGTCAGAGCCCATCAAGCCTGATCTTGAATGTCTCCAGGGATGAGGCCTCCACCACCTTCCTGGACAACCTGTTCCAGTGTTTCTTACCACTCTCATAGTAAAAAGCTTCTCTCTAATAAAATCACTGCCTCTTACCCTAGAGTTATGCACATTTGCAAGTAGTCTACCCTCCAGCTTTGCTGTAGGCCCCCTTCAGGCACTGGAAGGTGTTATGATCTGCCTAGAACCTTCTCTTCTCCAGGCTGAACAAGCCCAACTCTCCTTCTCTGTCTCTGTAGGAGAGATGCTCCAGCCTTTGGATCACTCTTTCGGCCCTCCTCTGGAATCTCTCCATCAGGTCTATGTCCTTGTATTGAGAGCCCCAGAGCTGGACAAGGTAGTCCAGGTGAGGTCTCACCACAGCTGAGTAGAAGGGAAGAATCATCCCACTCAATCTGCTGGCCATGCTTCCTTGGATGCAGCCTAGGATGTGCTAGCCTAGGTCTTCTGAGCTGCAAATGCACATTGTTGGTTCATGTCTAGCTTTTCATCCAACTAGTCTGCATATTTTCTCACTTCCCTACTAATACTGTGTATTGAATCACCAACTACAATGCAATGTTTGTATGCTAAATTGGGACTAATTTTGCTGTCATTGAATCCAATGGTGAATGACTCCAGGAGTTCACAGGTAGCTGGCTTTTATTCAGGATTTCCAAGAAACACATTTTCAACTCATTTTACTGAATAATACTGACTGCAAAATATTTCTCTTCACCTTTGCATTATTTATTCCTCGTGTTCAAATATCCCAGGTTGTTTATCTTCATCTATGAATTCTCAATACATACTTATGCTGCAGGCTTTTCAGAGAAGGTAGTATTTTATTATTAGTCTGAGTATTACATATCATTTTTTTTTGTTCCAATCTCAGGCGTTTAAGTACTACTTTTATATACATTCCATAATACTGATGACGAAAAAAGGAGACAGCTTTTCTGGGACTCTGGAGCATGGACAGATTAGACTGCAAAGCTCAGGTGTGTATGCAAAGTTTGAGGTCACTTCAGAAACAACTGAAGGTCACTCCTTTCTAATGAAATGTTCAAGAGTTGTGTGTAGTTCACCGTGACATGTCACCGCTACCATACATGATGCCTGTGATTAGTTTCTGAAGGAGTCCACCTGAACTGTGAACTCATTTTACTGATATTCCTAACCATCACTGAATGAATGTAAAGACTAAAATACACACCATATATGAGATTGCTGCCTTTTCATAATTTTCATAGCCACTTCCTCAAAAGTGCATCCTTACTAAAATATGATCTACATGCACAATTCCGCCACAAAAAAATACTGAAGTCAAACTTGCTGATCAGGAAAGAGAACTGGTTTTGTAAGAAAGATATTGAAGATATGAAAAAAAAACAACTTCCATGTAAACAGCTTCCTGGAAGGTAGCTTACCATGTTACTATGCAAAATGCAACTTTCTGATTTCCCCCTCAGGGCACAGTTTACTTCCTAGTTCCTCCAATAATGTAGTGTTGAAATATTTAATATAAACTTTGAAAAACATAAGCACTCAGTTTTAAAGAGCTAACATCAGACATTTCCCATTTTTGCACTTACCTATCTTGCACCTACCCAGTTCCCAAAATGCAATTCAGAAAGCTTTAGATAAAAATACAATTTACACTGCTGTTCAGTCACAGAAGGTCTTTTCTAGTGTTTGGCAAAAACTCTGCAGCTCTGTCCTGCTGGCTTTGTGTTGCTCTTCAGGGTATTTCACAGTGACTGCCCTCTTTTAATGCTACTCCAAAGAGCACAGACTATGTCGCATCAGAAGGAGGCGAGAGAAAATGCTACCATTTCTGCAAGCTAATCTGCACCAGGTTTTTGCTCTGCTTAAATCTCATTTGTTCCAGGAACTATCTTCTAAACATAATACAGAAACACAAAATATACAGTAGATACCCCTGAAATAAGTACTTGTCAAGAGCAAGTTAAGAGTTACCAAAAATACACACCCATGTGGTACTATGTCATGAGCACAGCTGAGAGATAGGATATGTGGTTACAGGAGATCCTTAAAAAAATTACTTACCACTCTTTTGTCAGATCCTCACCTAAAAGGAGTCCATTTTAAGAACAAAAGCCCACCTCCTTTATCATACAGCAAAGAACCTTTTAGTCCCTCCAACAAAATAGCAAGTGGATTTTTTTTTTCCTTTTGTGTTTAATATAATTTCACCCACACACTGATGACTTCAGTAAAATAATATGGTAGTGGAGCTGCCGCAGGTACCTCTGTGTTACACATACCTCCACCTGGTTGTAAAATAGATAAATTAATGAACTGAAGGTCTGAGATTTCCCCCTTCCACAGGGACAAGATCACTTGTCATTCTCTCCAGCTACTACTTCCCAAGATACAAAGAGAAGATCAAGAAAACGCATCTGTCAGAAAGTACCGGTATGCATCTTTGAGAAAGTACCAGCAAATGTACCTTTGGCTTTTGCCATTATTTCCCCTTAAATCTGTCACCTTAACATATTAATATGGACTGATATACCTCTTATACAAGCATATATTTCCATTGAATTTCTGAAATCAAACTCATATCAGAAGAAATTTCATTTCCTGTCTTTTTTTCTACCTACACTGACTCAAGAGGGAAGTGTCATGGGCAGCTTTGCAGCAGAAGGGAGAGAAATGGGATTTGTCCTAAGGGGAAAAAAAAAGGAGAGCTAGAATGGTTTGACCTACACTCTTCCAACTCTGCTTCTGCCCATATCTACCTGATGAACAAAAAAATACTAAATGTGATGGCAGTCATTTTAGTTATTTTGACTGTTCTCAGTGCAGAAATCTACAGTATCAGCTCATACAACCCACAATGAGGTATGAAAAATGACCCTGCTTACCTTTCATCCCAAACTTAGAGTGTCTTCCAAACTTCAGAATAATGAGCATTATTACTAAGCCAGTGCACACCAGTGCTGCAATTCCCACCACAACATACACCTGGAAAAAGACACAAAGAGACCTACTTGTTTTGGTTTTATGAACTACCTTCAAAGACATTCAGCACACATTTCGATTAACCCAGTTAGGTACAAAGATGCATTTTGACTGGGAACCATTTGCTGTCAAGGACTACAGAAAACAGCTGCTTCTTGAGGTTTCTTCTCTCTACAGAGAATAGAGATGCAGACAGCTCAATTTTTTTTCAACATCCTACAACATTCAAAGAAGGTGGGAGGGAGTGCACATCACCCCTTTCCCTTCCAGCAGAGTGCCATGTTATAAGAGAACACATTAAAAAACCATATAGGATTTTTTTTTACTGTAAGGGTGGTTAAACACTAGTACAGATTGCTTGGAGTGAGTGGCTGTGAAGTCTCCATCCATGGAGACTGAGTGAACATGCTGGTCGTGATTTAAGCACAGAGGACTGGACCAGAGGATTTCCCAGAGGTCCCTTCTAACCTCACCCATTCAGTGATCCTGCCCAGGGCACTCTCAATTTTTTAGTAGAGTGTCTCAAATGACAGTCCACACTCTGGTTCACAAACACACACTCTCCACTGCCTGACGTCTTACACAGTCACCAATGCAGAGAGGCTGCATTACTGAACAGGGTGGACACCCACTACCTGCTTCCAACAACTCAATTCAGGAGAGCAGGAGGCAAGGTGGTAAAGGAAGAGGCCCATCAAATCAGCTACTTAAACTAACATCTACTGCAAATTACTCTAAAAACCTACACAAAATGAGATTCTAAAAACACAGAATTAGAATTTGAAACTGGAGTTCAACAAAAACCTTCAGATTACCTGGGATGTTATTTATTTTGTAAATAAAGAGTTGCTCTCCTTGGATAAAATTAGAAGCAAACTCTTAGCTAACGAATTACAATTACATGTTCAGAAAAGCACAAAACAAAATAACAAGCACTTTTACATAGAATTAAAAGTCATTCCGTTTATTGAAAATGAGGGGAAGATTGGAGAGCACTGATTTTGCTGTGGGTTGGTTTGTTTTTTGGTTTTTATGTTTGTTTGGTTTGGGGTTTTTTGGGATGGGGGTTTTTTGGGTTGGTTTTTTTTTTTTTTTTTTTTTAGGCGGGTTGCTTTGGTTTGGATTTTGGGGTTTTGTTTGTTGGTTGGTTTGGGGGTAGTTATTTCATTCTGGTTTTTTGGTGGGTTTTTTTTTCTAGGTTTTTACCACACCACCACTTATAGTTGTGGTGTTCAGGTAGCTCAGTGTGCTATTAACAATCTTTATGGGTGAGTTACACAGTGAGACTGTCTTCAAGATTACAGATCAGGAAACAATGCATACACTTACAGTGATACTATCTTCATTCTCTTTGTTGGAAACATCTGTAGACGTTATTTGATTACTGTTATTTGTGGTGTCCCCAAGATCGTTAGGCGTGGTTTCATACTCTTAAGAAAGAAAAAAAAAGGTTACTTTTATAATTTCATATCCTTAGAGGGGAAAGAGTGTCTTTATGATTTTCATTCTGTATCACCTTAAGGCTACTAATAGCTTTCAGGACTTTCAGTTCTTTGGAAATGATACATAACTGCTAATGTGGCTGGAATGTTTGGAGAGTGGATCCTTGTGGCAGATAATGGAACAAATGTGCTGCGACTGACAAACCTGAGAAGTCATCTACACCATACTGTGTATCTCTACTGAAAAAACTAAAGAACTCCATCCATAATGCTATTTTTATGCACTCCCAACTTCCCATTAAAAATAAAAGACTGTCTACCCTGAACTTCTACAGCCTTGTATTCAGCCAAATATAGGATAGTCTTAAATATTAGCTAGGAGACCCTTCTCTCAGCTGAGAACTTATTGCTGGTTTTCTTCAATTAAAAACTAATGCAAAAGGATGTTGGGTGTACAGAGGTTACAGTTTAGCATCATAATTTATCATGCTGGTAAACCTTTAAAAAATGAGGTGCCTGAGATGGTATGAAGAAATTTGGTTTATCAATGTAATTCCACTGGCAGGTCTGCAGGGGTGAATCCAGATCTATTTCATCAAAAGAAGGAACACGGCTTAATTCTTTATAATCATTCCAAAACAAAACAGAGATATTTACAAAACACCGTTCATTATTTCCTGTCAAAATTGTTCAATTTAGATAAAATTAATTAAATAGTACATACAAAAACTTGCAGAAAGGTGCAGTACAGTAAATTTTTTTATGACTTTAAAAAAAATGTATTACATCTGGTAATTTACAGAACTTTTCAACTTTGACTGTAATTTATGCAGATGAAAGAAACAAATAAGGGCTATAACTGCATCTATTACAAAATGTGTTTCCAGCACTATATTTTAAATATGCAATTAACTGCCTATTTCTTTAAGCATTTAGATTAAAATCAGTGCCATAAGCCCACAAATGAAATTTTAACACAGTTCTTATTAACAACAGAGGTAGGAACTCCTCTGACCACAAAGTTGCTGTTAACCAAGGGCAGGGAGGGCCTTCTGCACCCCTCCTTAGAATTTATCTTCTTTAGCTCGCAAGGCCACTTCAGAGAGCAGAGCTGGGAATGCCAGCAGCAAGCTGCAGTAGGCCTTTGATCTTCATGCATGCAGGAACACATTCGCTTTCTCCAAAGTACTCAGTAGAGTGTAGATTTTTTAGCATTTGAAGCTGCACAGCTACCTCTGGCACCAGTACTACAGTCTCTACAGTAAAGCTGTCTAATCAGCTCGCGCAGCTTATTTTGGCTCTATACTATGCATGCCAAAGCAAAGGACACTCGTAAGCCAAAATACATATTCAGTATACAAAGGTTTTATGAGAAACAAAATTTAATTTTCTGGTCTTTCACCACTTTAATTCTCCAACTCAGCACTGCATCTACGTGCCTATAGCTTTCAATGCAGCAAGGTTAGAAGAGAAACAATAAGGCAAATGAAGAGCGCTCCTCAGTTCTCTCCATCACAAACCCTGCCTGAACAGCTCACCTGCACAAGCAGCCTGAACACTCAGACAAGGTGCTGTGCAGACCATCCACCACCATTACTACATCGCTTTGCTATAGCAGAGAAGGAGATATTTTATTCATTCATTTGCAGACACAACTCAGCTTACAAGTATCTCAATTTCCAAGATTGGGCTTCCTTCACAATTAACTGGGAAAATCTTCAGAATGATAGTTTTGACCAATTCTTTATTCATACCAGCTTTGTAACACCATTTAAATTATTTTTTTTAATTCTAAAAAATTAAAAAATCAGAGTCTCCACTGCTCTGGCTCTCTAATACAAGCTTTCTAGAGGGATTTTTTTTTTTTTCTCTTTTACCTGTAAATAGAAGTGGGCAAAAGCCTGTGGTATTTGCAGTTCTGTTTATGCTCATGACTGTACTAAGCTACCTATAATTGCACTCTGGAGGACTACGCATAGAGTGTTTCAGGTCTGGTCTGTGGATCCTCTGAATATACTTTTATACTAAAACAGCAAAAGCTAAAGCAGGCCACATTGGTAGGCTTGTGTTATATTGCCATTCCCTGATGTATAACTGTGAAGTGTTTGCATTTGAACTAGCTCCAGATCTTCAAAGCTTATTGAAATGGGTGAGCCAGGCAAGTAAAACAGGCACGACAGCTATCCAGCCAAAACTGGGCGATTCCAAGTTAAACAAATTCCTGTTCACTTCTCTATGAAATCCTGACATAGACACCAAACACTGATACAGACAGTCACACCTCTTGAGTCATGCTACGTCGGACTTGTATTGCTTCAGGATCACGTTCTTCAGTGCCACATACTTCTTGCAGCCACCTGTGACTACACCAACTGCAGTGAATTGCAGCTGAGGCTGGGAAGCATTTTGCAGATATTTCACAAACAAAATGCATAGCAGTTGGGATATAGACAAGAGCACAATCACACCAGCACTGGGGGTCCCACTCCACAGTCCTGTGGCTGATAAACGCCATGCTGTCACTCTCAAGCTCATAACCACATTAGAAGCAGGAGCACAGCTCAAAAAAGTGAATTCTGAGCCAAGAAGATGACTTTGCCTTTGTTTTCTTGCTCAGCCCAGGGCAAGCAGCTCTATTTCTCCCAGGGCAGGACAGACTCCCCTTTCTACTTCTTCCAAGGCATGACACAGAGGAGAGCTAAAGGAACTAGCAACAGCTTCCACTGCTCCCAACTGCAGCAGGCAGTGCCCCATGCAACTGGGACTGCCCCTGGCAAAAACTGTGTCACACAGCCTTCTGTGACAATTTAAATTCTCCTTCTCATTGTATGCTCAAGACATTTCACAGAAAACATCTGGAAACCTCACATGGGAGTACAGGACATAGAAGGCCAATTCCCAAGAGACAGACCAAACACAGCTACAAAGAGGTTTGATGCACATGAAGGAAAACAGAAAGCCAAGAGTCTTCTGCTTGTCTCCATCACCTCTGTCTCCAGTCTCTATCTCATTGCAACCTAGTCTGCTTGGCCTCAGCCACAGGACAGTGCCCAATGACAAGGGCTATGGCTGCCCAGTCTCCCTGGCTGCCTGCCTTGATCCTAGTTTGCATGGTGGGATGGGTCTGGCTGCCAGGCCCTGTCCTCATGGACACCTGTGGGGAGCTCCTAGGCCTGCAGCACCCCAACACTTGCAGGGGAGTACCCTGCAGTTCCAAGTAACTTTACTCATAGCCAATAGACTGACAGACATACAGATAGTCCATCACGAATAAATCCACTGCTGCTGCCAATACCCTTTACACAAGGCACATCTGCAACATGATTAGCACAGGGTTATGAAAAATGCATTTTAAAGGGAAGACTGTAGAGCAGGAAGCAGGGGAGCAGTGCTTTAAATGTTCCTTCCAACACAGTCTAAGTTCTGGGTAAAAAGGTTAGCATAGAGATGGAAAAAAAATGTCATGAAAACAGCTCAGGCCCTGTGAGGAGCTCATACTAGGGGTCTCACTGTCAGCAATGCTGGCAATGGTTTCCTGAAGTGTAATAGTTCGTAGACTTTCCAGGTGGCCTCATGTATTCACCTCACTAATTGGACCCAGAAATTTGTAATAATTAGGGAAACACTCTGGACTACAAAGTATTTCTCAAAGTAAGCACTGAGTCACGAAAAAAAGATCAAAAGCTTCAAACAGGAGAAAGAAAAGCAAGGAATAAAAAGGAAGGCTGCTTTCATTACTACTAGTCTGGTAGGCTGTCATCCATCAGCAGAAAACTAAGTCACTAGAAGCCAGCACTCACATGGTTAAAGCAACACAAAGGCATTAGGAACTTGATAAACAGCTCAGAATCAAAGTCTTCATACATATAGCTTATATAACACAATACACGTAAGAAATTGTGCAAACTAACATCACCTTCCCACCCCCCTAACAGAAAAAAAATAATAATTTGGAAAGAGGGAGAAGCAGCTATCATTTAGCATTTCTAAGCACTTAATGCCAAATTGATGCTTCAATTGCACATTTGCTAAAGTTTAATGACATGGAATGGAATCAAAGCAATAAAATTTAAATCAACTTAAGGAAACTTGAGTCATGGCCATTTCATCCAAATAAAAAGAACACCAAAAAGGATCCAGCTTCTACTGGAAGCCAAAATGTGTTTGAGTATGTTGGTTAGGACAGACTCTCCTACTCACCAGAAATATACCAGAAGTATTGTGTGAATCTAGACAGTTGCTTTTCATTCTGAATCTTCTACTGCAGTAAACCGAAACTTTTCACCTAACTAAAAAACTGATGTGAACACTGTGTCATCAAATCTTCTGGCACACACTCAGATATCTGTTGATATCTGCTTATGCAAGAGAGATTAAGGGATGGTAGAAACGAGCGGACAGAGCAAAATTAATTGCCTACAGGAAAACTTACTTGTGCCAATTTCACTTTAAAATGGGATTTAGGGGTACATTTTTGGAGGCAAAACAAGTATGGAATCATCCCTGAAAAATAAATTAAGTTATATAAGAAGAAATCACAAGCTCACTTTCCTCCAAGAAATGCCTCCAAAAGGTACAGAAAATCTGCCCTTCAACTGTATCAGACAGCTGTCACCCTACAGGATCAGCTGCAGCTATTCACAGAGGTGGATTTATGCTTTTTCTAATGTGAATCAAAAGCAGCCAAGTAAAACACCGTATTCCCCTTATGTATCTTAAATAATATAAAGCAGGAGAAGAATCAAAAACACAAAGTATTGTTATAATACGTGTCATTTCAATTTAATTGAGCCTAACATTCCATCTTTTAATAGTTTCAGTTAATTAGTTTCTATCATTAAAAGAAAAGAAAAAGGAAAGCAAATATATACCATAAACGTCTGGATCCACAATTGGGCCACTACCTGTACACAGAGAAGAGG
>VWZE01022936.1:2770-12863 GCA_013396675.1 Eubucco bourcierii | reverse complement strand
ACAGGTAGCAGGCAGAAAAATAATCGTAGAAGCAGCGAACAAAATTAATTGGTTTGGGTTTTTAAAGAGTTTTGACCGAGTGTTTTGACCAACAGCAACAGACAAAAAACATTCCTGCAACCAATCCCAAGTCACCTCACCAAAAAAGGGAGATGCACGAGCCCAGCACCGTGACCTTTGTTTACCAGAAACAAAGCAGGGTGTATGGTGGCTCCAAATATGGAGTCTCTATGGCGGACTGGAAGGTGCTAAGGCTTTTGTCTGCTTTCCCACTTCTTCCACCCGGGAAGAAGGGGAGAAGGGAGGCGGTGGGGCAAGATGGGCATTCAGGTATAATTTAGGCCTTCTACCACATTCTCCTCTGGATGCCTATTTGTACCAGTTTATGAATGCCCAAATATTTCAAGACATTTCTGACATTTAAGACGGATACATGGCGTATCTACAGAGGAAACAAAAAGATTTTATCATGGTCTTGTGCTGCATTTCTTTTTGTACTGAGATTTACTGGCAGGGTTTGCTACAGTTGATTTCAATATTTTTGGTAATTTAATTGTTTTTGCAATTCATGTAAGAGTCACTAGATGGTTGCTGCTGTAGAATATATTTATGGCTTTTACAAATAACTGTGAGTCATTAATTCGTATCACTAAATATTAATTAAATCAATTGATTTTTTTTCTTTTCTACTTGATGATTTCGAGCATCTGTAACAATTTTTTTTACAAGATTTAGTGACATATTTTCCAAATCATTGCGATCTTGTGTTTTTGTTTTACCTTCAATTTTGTGTCTTTGAAATAAAAAGACTGACATAATGACATCTCTTCCCATCTTGATAGATGGCAGGTACTTCAGAAGCAGCAGATGTCTGGTTGGAGATGTCACAGACAACAATTGTTCCCAAAGTGCTGTGCCCAACATTATGCATTATATCTTTGGTTGCGTTGTTGAATGTAGGGACCTGGTGATTGTACCTTAACTGTTACTTTAACTGAATTTTAATTCTATCCAGCAAGACATTCCAGTAGGTTTACATCGTTCTGTCATCTACAAAGCAAGATGTTCTTCCTTACCAGTCAATTATCAGGAGTAGTCAGCATGGACTTATCTATGAAAATCATTCTTGACTAATCTGATAGCATTCTGTGATGTTGTAAGTGAATGGGTTGACGCAGAAAGACCAGTGGATGTAGTCTACCTTGATCTTAGCAAGGCTTTTGACACTATCTCCCATAACATTCTTGTGAGCAAGGTCAGGAAGTGTGGGATAGGAAAGTAAACAGTGAGATGGATTAAGAACTGGTTACACAATAGAGAGCAAAAAATGATGATCAATGTTGTCAAGTCCAGCTGGAGATCTGCAACCAGGGGAGTCCCCCAGGAGCTGGATCTGGACCTGTTCAACATCCTTATCAATGAAATTGATGAGAGGACAGAGAGAGAAAGAGACATTCTGCTCAGCAAGTTTGCTGATGATACCAAACTGGGAGGCTTGTCTAATAACCTGAAGGCTGTGCAGCCATTCAGCAAGACTTGGACAGACTGGAGAGCTGGGCAGAGAGGAACTTAATGAGGTTCAACAGGGATAAATACAGAACCCTGCACCTGGGAAGGAAAAATAAACTGCACCTGTACAGGGTGGGAGGTGATCTATCGGAAAGCAGCCCTGTGGAGAAGGACCCGTGAGTCCTAATGGACAACAAATTATCTATTGGATAGCAGTGTGCACTTCTGGCCAAGAAGGCCTATGGGTTCCTGGGGTGCATTAAGAGGAGTGTGGCCATCAGATTGAGGGAGGTTCTTCTCCCTCTGTACTCTGCCCTGGTGAGAATTCACTTGGAATATTGAGTTCAGTTTTGGGCTCCCCAGTTCAGAAGAGACAGGGACCTACTTGAAAGAGTCCAGCAGAGGGCTATGAAGATAATTAAGGGGAGAGCACTGCTCTATGAGANAGAAGGACCCGTGAGTCCTAATGGACAACAAATTATCTATTGGATAGCAGTGTGCACTTCTGGCCAAGAAGGCCTATGGGTTCCTGGGGTGCATTAAGAGGAGTGTGGCCATCAGATTGAGGGAGGTTCTTCTCCCTCTGTACTCTGCCCTGGTGAGAATTCACTTGGAATATTGAGTTCAGTTTTGGGCTCCCCAGTTCAGAAGAGACAGGGACCTACTTGAAAGAGTCCAGCAGAGGGCTATGAAGATAATTAAGGGGAGAGCACTGCTCTATGAGAAGAGGCTGAGGGACCTGGAGCTTTTTGGTCTGGTGAAGACAAGACTTATAGGAGATCTAATCAATGTTTATAAATATCTGATGACTGGGGGTTGAGAGGGTAGGAAAAAACTTCTCTCGCACCCTGTGATAGAACAAGGGGTAACAGATGTAAACCACAGCAGAGGACGTTCCATCTCAATGTGAGGAAAAACTTTACTGCGAGGGTCACAGTAAAGAACAGGCTCCCCAGAGAGGTTGTGGAGTCTCCTTTTCTGGAGACTTTCGAGACCCATCTGAATGTGCTCCTGTGTGACACACACTAGATTCTGTAGTCCTGCTCTGGCAGGGTGGTTGGACTCAATGACCAATGGAGGTCTTTTCCAACCCCTGACATACTGTGATCCTGTGAAGGGTCAATATTGATGTAGTGTTGTGTTGAAGCATGTGCAAAATTTTTTTAAAGATACAAGAAACCTTTTTTTCACATCTTCTCCTGCAACGTCTTTCTCAAGGTATGAATGACAACTTCCTCTTCCAAACCCTGTTATTCTGTGATTCTGTGATTCTTATAGCCATTATTTTCGCAGAGGATTAGATGGTCACATTCAGTTTTACTAAAAGAAAGAATTAGTGCACTGAGAAAAACCTTTTAGCAAAAATTGTTAATCCAATGAAGTTTGGCTTCAGTTTGTGGGTATATATCTATGTAGAGAGCTCTGTGTTTGTTTCTCAGGAGACATTGCAACCACTTGCACTCTAATCACTCAAATCTGTGCTTTAGTAATGCAGGAGAAAGAGCTGATCTCTTTGGAGAAGAGTTCAAATACCTGTTCCAAGAGAAAAAAAAAATTCAAAAGATGTCCAGATGCATTGGGTTTACTTTAGATTTGAACATAATTGTAATATTATCATCTGACCCCCAGAAGTATTGCATCACCTTGATCATCATAGTCAGATTTCCAGACTGTTTCCTGCATTAGCCACAGGTATTTTCTTCAGCTTAGTAGAATATATGTTAATTTAACCCACTCATAATGAGACACGTGTAAGAACTTGTCACTCAAAATATAGGTCTGGAGAGGATTCTCCCTTCAGAGAACTTGGGTTGCAAGAGAGAATTCCCTTTGTGGCTAATAATAGTGATTCTTTTTAGCAGTAGTGGACTGGGAAAGGGTAAAAAAAGGTATTCAGGATATCTCAATGCACTACTGTACAAATTAAATGTATCAAAAATGTAAAGGTTGAGGATGTATTTAAATAGAGAGTACCAAGGACATGAACACAGCAGTGTGAGTCAAAGCTGAAAGCTGCATGAGACTGGAAGAATCCTAAATAACAAGACCTCATAGACAATTTTTGCTCCTGTGTGCGTTGCCACATCATGACTTTCATTTCCCGCTAATTCATCCACACATTTGGTTAAGTAACTAAAAATGTATTCTGAATATTTTTATAACAATATTTTTCTGTTTAAAAGAAAAGACACTGCCAGACACTACCATCTGTTGTGTAGACCTACAGAATATGCATCTGATGTCTGTGAGTTGCTGTCTTTTATATCCTCTTATATAATTAGAGATTTCAGCCCTCAGTGATGCCTCCTTCTCCACCTAAAGAAGACAAAGTGTAAGTTTACCCAAAGTGTATTAATCATTTTCCTGCTACTCACTGATAAGAGCAGTGCTCTATATGGTTAAAAGCTATTAAATGTGTCTGTTCAGAGGATGTTTAAAATCCTCTGCTGAGCACTTGGCTAAAATCCAAAATTATTACCATAATACCTTCTGAAATGAGACAGAAAACAAAACGTATTACAATTGATAAGTACATCGTTTGTACTGTAGATTTACTTTATTTTGGAAATATATTTAAATGTTTTATTCGTCTTTTACACACCACAGATTAAATTTTTGTGTTTACCTTTGACTAACAATATTATATATATCAAAAGAAATATGCATAATGCAAAGATATGTTATATCAACAGAGAATAACATTTGGGAAAGGTTTAGCAGCTGCTCTGTGTATTCAGTTTCATTATGGCTCTGTAGCTGGACACAAACTCATGGAAAAAGTATTTTTTCATTTTCGGAAATTACTATGGATTTCAGTCTTTCCAGATTTCTTCTTCCTGGCACCACTCACAGCTTCCCATGTTGGTTCTGTGAGTTGAAGTGCAACACAATAAAAAACCAACCAAACAAACAAACAAAACAAAACCAACCAAACAAAAAACCCCCAAACCCCAAAACATTATTTCAAAAAAATTTAATTCACTATTTTGACAAAAAAAAGTATATATTTTTTTAAAGAAAAAAGCATTTTGTTCTCACCTGTCTTTTAAACCAACACAACTCACTTTTAAAATGTGAAAACAATGTCAAGCATCTTATAGATAGCCAAAATATTTTTAGTGGAAATCACAGTAATTTATTATTTTTGTTAAATACTTGTATTAAAATGTCATTTTCCAATTATTTCTACTTAATTGTTTTCATTCCTTTACTTGAGAAATCATAACCAAAGAGTTCGGTACAGGCTACAACCTGTGTAATGGGGAGCAGCTTCGCTGAGAGTGACCTGGGAGTCCTGGTGGACAACAAACTGGACATGAGTCAGCAGTGTGGTGCTGCAGGATGAAAAAGAAATCAGATCCTGAGCTGCACTTGCAGGGTTTTTGCTCATAACAAGAGGTTTGATCATCTCACTCTGGAGAAGAGAAAGTACAGAATTCCATTACTTAAAAGGTAGCTACAGAGATGTCAAAAGTTCTTCCATTACAAAAACCTACATGGAGGAGACAATAGAAAACAGGTAGTAGTCACACCAAGGAGGTTCCATCCCAGTATAAGATGCAATATCATGTGTTGAGAACAATCAGTCATTGGAACAAGCTTCCCTTGTCACTGAAGGTTTTCAGGGTGTGCCTGGTTGATGGATGATCTTATCTAGGCTCCCTTTTGCATGAAAGTTTGGAGCAGGTGATCTTTCAAGGTCCCTTCCAACCCAGAGTGCTCTATAATTCTATGTTCTATGTAATACTAATTGTCTCATTTCAGACATAAGACATACCAAAGCATGAGATTAAGTATATTGAGTCTACCCTATCCAACTAGATACCTTAATTGCTGTGCTAGCTTTACGGACCGTTCTCTTTGAACCAAGGACTGCTACTCTCTGAATATACACAAATTCAGAAGTACCTACTCCAAATTACTCAAACTAAGGTTGCTAGAATTGCTTCATGACACAAGATGGGATTTCAAGGCATGTTATACTACAAACACTGCGCTATGTAACTCTCCTGCTTCATACCTAGGCTCAATGATACCAATACATAAAGTAAATTCTGTCTAGAACTGTAGTTATTCTGTTCTAACACTCATAATGAATTTTTTGCCTAGACCTAAATTACAACAAATATCAGGACACTTTGTTGTGGTAGGCCTAAGCAGGCCAGGTTAGGCTTGTACATATCCTGGCTTAACCAGGAATGTTTTTCTGCTCTCCCTCCTTCTGTTTTGGGGAGAGCAACCATGGGAAAAAGGACAAAGAACCTGGAGCCACTAAGTCTGGGGTCTGTGGCCTGACCAGCAACAGTGGTAAGGAAGGTACACAGGGTTGCCTTGTTCAAGGCCTGTGTTCTGGCCAAAAAGGTAAAGTAAGCCTATGGTTTCACCCAATATGGTCAGATCTTGGATAACTGCCATTTGATTGGCTATCCTGTGGCCAAAGGCCTATTTGCCTTGGGCTGTGTTGAATAAAAAGGAGATGAGCAGGAGCGCAGCGTATGCTTTGCAGTTATGAGGTATGTCTACTATTGCATCCATGCCTGCTGCCTCATTGATCCTGAGCTGAGACTCTGATACCTGTGACGCATTCAGCCTGCATAACCGGTGTGACACCATGCCCAGACTACACACCACAAGACATCCTTCCTGCACCTGAAAGCCTTCTGCCCAGATGGAAGCCCTGGAGGTATCACAAATTGTCCAGGAAGCCAGGACCAGGTCAGAGATGGTCTGTCTCCTTTCTCCAGCGCCCAGAATCCTGGGGAAACTCTAAAGTCTCTGACAGCTACTGACAGCAACCCTGCCATGAGTTTTGCATACTGTGAGATAATATTTTTGTGAGTAAATACCAAAAGCCTCTTGTAATCATTAATTACCTTCTGCCATAAGCAGAAAGTTGCTCCTTGCATTCATCTAGTGAGCAAGCGGTGTATAGACCGCAAGCAGTACACTGACCACAAAGCTTTCTCTTCTAGTTTAATCGAGTTCAATTAGTGTATATATTTAATAGTTATTTCTAGATCCTATTATAACCTGTATGTAGTTGCCATAGTGATGCAGGAATCTATTATTATTATTATTTTGGTGATCAGGGTGCCACAAGTTCTGAATAGTTAATATGAATAAATTATATTAATATTTTTAAAATATCATCTCACAGTAATTAACTACCCCTTCCACTATACACTTATTGTTGGGAAGTCTAATTCCTATTTTTGGTTAAGGCTTGTGCCTGTATCTTAAGTCAGATTGCTTCTATCTACATGAGAATTTTAAGCACAGATAGTTCATCATTTTTTGCCCCAGATAGGAAGGACAAATTCTTTGCAGACAACTCCTCATCTAGTTTTCATTTGAGAGACTGTGGTTCAAACTGAGAATCTAACTTCTGTTAAGCTGGGATTTTCTGAATCTCAGCAAACCTTATTGGGAGAATAAGGTTTTATTCTTTATCTGGGAGAAACCTTATTTCTCCCAGAAAACAATAGAAAAATTAGATTAATTTTAAGTATTTTTTTCCCTACTTACCAATATAATAGTTACTGCACCTAGCACATCTAGTTTGGATTACAAGCAATTTAGAAGAATGTTTAGTTGTTAAAAAACAAACAAACAAACAGCATTGTTCTGTTAATGAAAAAATATTAATAGTGTGTTGGTGATTCTAGGATTTTTAAAATCTGGTTTTATTGAAATAATATTTTGGGGCCAAATATGATCAGACAGTATCCTTTAAAATAATCTTATATATGTCTCTCATGTCTCTCATGGAAATTTCTGGTACCAAACTGAAATAATCTGCTTGGGTAAGGAAGATCTGTTCAATGCTTAATTGCCCTTGAGATTACACTTTCTGAACTTCAAAGGTTGGAACTAATGGTGTTCCTTTACTTAGAGCATTCTTTCTTTTGCCCAAGTCTAAAATTCCTACTGAAATTAGACCTAAACATAGTCGGCAAAAGAAGATATTTTTAAAATACACCTTCGGTATTGACTCTAGTTAAAAGTCCTGGTTTATTTCCCTGTTGGTTACATTTTGACCTTTGTTAAGCTGTCATATAAATTACATTTGTCTTTATAATACCACTGATAACCACAGTGCAGATTTTGTGGTTGGGTAATTGTGTTATATATTGTTCTATGTCTGAATTAACTCTCACCTTGGGAAAGATAAAACGTGCCTTATCCAAGTTTGGTAAAATTCTGATTCTTCATTTCAAAGTTCTGGCTAAGTAAAATCAAGTAAACTGTTTCTGAATGAGCATGGAACACCCTACTAATATTTTAAGTAGCTTTCTTTGGTCTACCTTCAGACTTTTGTAATAGATCTTTTGATTAAGATTGACACCTATAGTAAAAAACACTTCAGTTGAAAGCTTGAATGGTGATTATTGCTAACATCTTCTAGGAAGATCTTCTACTGAAGGGTTACAGAAATAATAAATTGCACAATGGCCAGATGTCACATTAGCATATGCAAATCCATCCTACTCATGCAAAGCTATTCACCGTGAGTGTGACTAGCTGCAGCAGACTTGCTAAGACTGTCAAAAACAACCACTGTTGATGGTGTGGAAACAGGAGTAAATGTTTGAAATGAAAACAGAGCCACAAGAAATCCCAGGTCTGTAATGATAGCGNAGTAGGTTCAAGGTGCCAGTCCCACCTACTAAGGGATGTTTCTAAGTATCAACAGAGTAAACGATACGTACAGGGAAGGTGGGAGGTCAGTTTGGTTGCATGACCTGGATTTAGCTCGCAGTGCCTTGGAGCTAGCTGCCACATCACTTTCTTCTGTGTGGCACTTCCAGTAATCATTTTTTATGTTCCCTGTGTAATTGTAAATGACTTCCTGATTATGTTGTTAACATTAGTTTTGCATCACTACCTTATATCTATGATTTGTCACAACTTACAGTATTGTGGATAAGAAATGCAATTCAGTCCTACCTCCTGTCCACGTCTCTAACGGCCACTCTGTTGAAGCTTCTCAAACTGTGGAAGCTCACATTCCCTCCTCCTGCAACTTTCTTCACAGAAGAAAACATCTCTCCTTTTGTTGCCTGTCCATCATTTTCAAGACTCTCCTGTAAAAAGGGTGCCAGGCAGTCACTGCAATCCGTATTTTGGGAGTTTACAATTAGATGGGGAAGCTAAGATTTCAGAGCCAAATAATTAAATACCACGTTAATGAATTCTGTTAGTCTTATTACACTGAATCATATTAAAGTGCTTAACCATGCGCTTGAAGGAAAAAAATATTTAAAGAGAGTTCTGAAAAATATTCAGAATACTAATGAAGTTGTTCAGAAATCCTACTTCAGTGTTAGTTTGATAATATTAAGAAGTAATGCTAATGTTAAATCCTATCCTATTCATCAACTAGAGGGAGATTTCTGAAGTAGGAGCTCCAAAGATGTATCCACAAGGCTCTGATGAACTCAGGGTGTAATCTCACAAGCATACATAGGTCTGCAGGCAAAATACTGTCTACTTCATCTGTTTGAATACACAAAAGAACGTAACCTGCACCTTTCACTGCAGGTATTGGCGAGGTTTCTGCAGCTGCCCTCTCTTTGACACTGCAACATTCTTATAATTGGGGAAATCCCGTCTTTAATGACAGCATCTGTGGAAAAGGACAAGCCAGCTGTTTTGAGGGACTGTAGATAATGTTTAAGAAAGAAGAATATTCATGTGGAATCCCTCAGGTACTTTTGACACGGCATTTCCTCATGACTTTAAATTTTGGGAGCTTTTAATTTAATTTAATTTAATTTAATTTAATTTAATTTATTTTAATTTTAATTTCTGTCAGAATTTCACACCCAAAGTGATTATAGAATCACATCTTCATGGTGGAAAACCTTTTATTTCAATGGCAGACAAAACCTCTTTCCCCTCCCCTCCTCTTCTTGCCAGGAGTACATAGATGGGCAGAGTCTGAGGGCATGAGATTTAACAAGGCTAAGTGCCAAGTTCTACACTTTGGCCATGACATCCCCATGCAGTGCTGCAGGCTAGGGACAGAGTGGTGGAGAGCAGACAGGCAACAGGTGGTTGAACAGGACCCAACAGAGCGCTCAGGTGGCCAAGAAGACCAATGGAATCCTAACCTGAATCAGGAATAGTGTGGCAAGAAGGACCAGGGATGTCCTTCTAACCCTGTACTCAGCACTGGTTAGGCCACACCTTGAGTACTATGTCCAGTTCTGGGCCCCTCAATTTAAGAAAAATGTTGAGATGCTTGAACGTGTCCAGAGAAGGACAACCAGGCTGGTGAGGGGGCCGGAGCACAGCCCTATGAGGAGCGGCTGAGGGAGGTGGAGTTGTTCAATGTGGAGAAGAGGAGGCTCAGGGGAGACCTTATTGCTCTCTACAACTACTTCAGAGGAGCTTGTGGGCAAATGGAGGTTGGTCTTTTCTCTCACGCAACCAGTGACAGAATCATAGAATCAAACGATGGTAAGGTTGGCAGGGACCTCAAGGATCATCTAGTTCCAACCCCCTGACAGAGGCAGGGGCACCTCCCACTAGTACAGCTCACTCAAGGCCTCGTCCAACCTGTCCTTGAACACCTCCAGGG
>VWZE01022935.1:14013-37430 GCA_013396675.1 Eubucco bourcierii | reverse complement strand
AAGCTGTGCCAGGGGAAGTTTAGGCTGGAGGTGAGGAGAAAGTTGTTGCCTGAGAGAGTCATTGACTGCTGGAATGGGCTGCCCAGGGAGGTGGTGGAGTCAGCGTCCCTGGAGGTGTTCAAGGCAGGTTTGGACGTGGCACTTGGTGCCATGGTCTGGTCTGGAGGGCTGTGGTAGCAGGTTGGACTTGATCTTTGAGGTCTCTTCCAACCTTTGTGATACTGTGTGATACTGTGTGATACTCCTTTCACATTCCAAACCCCCCGGAACCAGAGGTTGTGGGGGAGCAGAACAGTTTTGCACCTCATTCAAGCCTTTGGTGGGGCAGGCACTTGGGTGTGCCCTGCCACAGCAGTGTACAGAGGTTTGTGGTTTGTAGGGATTATTACTTTTATGTTCTTGAAAATTTGCCTTTAACTGTTGTGTTGATAGAGAAACCCTTACATGTGAAATGCACATGGCTGAGACCTTGGAAGCAAATCAGGCTGCAGGTGTGCTAGAGGTCTGGTGGGACTGAGAAGCTGCAGTGAGGGGGGCAAGGGGGATGGCAGGCATTGCTGGTTGCAAGAAAGCCTTTGTGCCCATGTTCTTTTTGTGCCAGCTGTGAGAGTCTGTGCTGACTGCATCTGGTCCTGCTAGCCTTACTCTCTGTGAGTACTGAGAGAAAGTTTTGGTACTACAGAAATGCTTTGAGCAGTGCAAGCATAAAGGAAGTGGAGCAACAAATTTGATCATCACCAGGAAACAAAACTACATTTGTTAGCTTCAGTATTCCATCGTGGTGCAGTTCTGCTGCAGCCTGCTGCTGTCTTCCTCTCACAGTAGCATTGAACTGGTGACTGCAAACTGTGTTCTGCTCATTAGTGACCCAACGGGAAAACAGAGGGGAAAAATTGTTGTGCAACTGTAGAAGTGATGAAGCTTAGCATTATTTCCCTTGTCCTAAAACCCTTCAACTTCATTTCAACAGAATATGAAATGAAAAAGGAGGAGGAAATCAATAACATCAGGATGCATTATGAGAAGAGCATTAACACTGAAAGGACTCTGAAGACACAGGTAGAACATTTGGGGTCATTAGGTAGCAATGGTAACTGGTTTTGGTTTGTTTTGTGTGCAGCTAACTCAGTTCCTTGGAGGCTGAGTTTCTGTTAGCAATTCTCTGTAACATGCATTGTTGATACTGAAAGTTGGCAGCCTGACTTTGGCTGCTGGGTGCTTCTCAGTATCACTTCTGTTGGAGAGGCCATTCCTGCTGGTAAAGTTTTTGAATTCAAATCCTCTAAACAGAGGAGCAGAGATGTGTGTGGAGAACTTTTCTGCTGATTCTCCTTTCTCTCTACAGGCTGTCAACAAACTGGCTGAGATAATGAATCGGAAGGACTTCAAAATAGACAGAAAGAAAGCTAACATGCAAGATCTGAGGAAGAAAGAGAAAGAAAACAGAAAGCTCCAGTTAGAGCTTAATCAAGAAAAAGAGAAATTCAATCAGATGGTAGTGAAGTACCAGAAGGAGCTCAATGAAATGCAGGCGGTAACAGAGTCTTAATTCCTTACCACACTCTGGAATTCTCTCTGCAGGACAAGTGTGTGACTCCTGTGCTACTGGGAAACACAAGCAGCTCTGTTTCACCTGTTCTGGGCTGCAGAAATGTAGCAAACAAGTGTTTGTTCTAATCTGTGGTGATAGGGGACCAGAACATCTCTCTTGTGAGGAGAGACAGAGAATTGGGGCATTTTAGTCTGGAAGAGAGCAGCCTGAGGAGGATCTCATCAGTGCTGATCAATACGTACAGGGTGGGAGTCAGGAGGATGTGACAGGACAAGGGGTAATGGGCACAAATTTCACCATCAGAAGTTTCATCTAAACATGGGGAGGAACTTCTTTAATTTTAGGGTGCTGGAGCCCTGGAGCAGGCTGCCCAGAGAGGTGCTGGAGTCTCCATCTCTGGAGACATTCCAAACCCACCTGGACATGTTTCTGTGTGACCCTGCCTCAGCAGGGGCTTGGCCTCGATGATCTCCAGAGGTCCCTTCCAACCCTTACCATTCTGTGATTGTCTGCTTTTGCCTGTCTAAATTCTTCACCATGGAAGTTACTGATCTGTTACGGAGACTGCGCCCTGGGCCTGCGTAGCACACTGCAGTGTGGCTGCTGCCTGGGCTGCTGCTCAAATCAGCTGGCAATATGCTCTGATAAGACTCTTCTGTAGCCCATGGCATTGCTGGATTGGTGGTTGTTCACTGTTTTCCTGAGGCTGAGCAAACCCTCCTGCCTCACTGATTTCTGCTAATGTTATCCGAAGTGTCTAGAGAGAGTAGCACAAAAAGCCCTTGAGCTCTGTTTCCAGAATGCTTTGCTGCCATAGTTTTGGTATCACAGTGACTGTGCCTGTGTCTGTAACTACAGCAACTAGCAGAGGAGTCAACATACAGGAACGAGCTGCAGATGCAGCTGGACAGTAAAGAGAGTGACATAGAACAGCTGCGGAGGAAGATTCTGGACCTGCAGCAGGGGATGGATTCCACCAGTGTGGGAAGTCTGCAGGCTGATGAGACTGATGGGAACTTTGCAGGTAAGGGAAGTGCACACTGGGACTACTTCATCTTGTGCAGGGACATTGCTGGGGAAGGTCTCACATCAGGCAAGGTTACTGCCTTGGAGATTTCATCTGTCTGCTTCTCTCTGCATCACACTTAGGGTTTGGGTTGTGGACTTCTGTTGTGATGTTTCTTGGTTAGTTGTTTTTGTGTGTGTGTTCTCTTTGGTTGGTTTTCCTTTTGCTTGGTTGGGTTTTTGTTGTTGGTTGGTTGGGTTTTTTGTGTTTGCTTTTCATGTGTTTTTTGGGTTTTTTGTTGGGTTTTTTTTGTTGTTCAGGGTTTTTTTGTGTTTGCTTTTTGTTTGTTTTTTTCTGTTTGTTTTTCTTGGGGTTTTTTTTTTTTTTTTTGGTCTTTCTGTTGTTGCTTTTGTTGTTGGTTGGGGTTTTTTTGTGGTTTTGTTTGTTTTTACAAAAGTATTTCACTGCTTTATAGAAATTTAAGTCTTTGAATATTCAAGTCTTAGTTTCTTCTCACATCACTCCTGCTGTATGGCTTGGCATTATTATCTGCTTTCATGGAGAGGCTCTTCCCATGTGCTGCTGCCTAAATGCAGTGAATACAGTGTGCAGTGCCCAGTGAGTAGGACACAGCCAGCTCTTGCAGGGCGTCAGGGTTGTGTCTTCCATCCTGAGTGCAGCATTGCCCTGCTCTTGTCTGTTCTTACAGTCCTGTAGCACCTTGGGATGAGTGTGAAAAGTAATGGTAGGGATTTCCAGAATGCATTTCTGCCTGCTTGGTGCTCTGAGCAGGTGGAAAGAGGAGCAAACAACAGCATGTAGTTGGCCATTGCCATGCAGTGGCAGTGCCAGGCACCACAGGTCAAGACCTGCAGTCACACTGGCTGGTGATTGCCCCTGCCCCAGTGTCAGCAGTGCTTCTGCAGGACCCTCTTTTGTATCCAGATGCAGGAAAAAATGTCTGGTGATGATAAACTGTTCTGAGTTTCCATGTTGGACATAGAGGTTTTATCGAGGGTATAACTAAGTAATTTTCATAATTGCTGATGGAAACTCTCAATAAATGCTTCTCTTGCATTCTTGCCTTACAGTTTTACAGTCTGCTCTTTGGGGTAGAAAAATGTATTAAAACACAGGAAAGTAGAATATTCTTTTGGGTATCTTAAGCTTTCAGACTCAAGTAAACAGAATCATTTTAGATGTCTCTTTTCCTGTCAATGTCATGCTGTTCATGCTGCCACATTCTAGAGTTTTTCCAGGGGTCTTAGAGGGAGTGAAACTTCAGGTAGGTTCCAAGACTTGGTGTTTGGTTTTATGTAGTTTTTCCTTCCCCTGTTTGTTTTTGTGTCCTGTCTTCCCTCAGGATGTTTTTAATTTTTAGTTAGCATTTCAATGGATTCTGGTTTGGAATATTCAAGTTAGCACCTGGTGTTCAGCCAGATAATGATACAATCCTTTCTTCACAACTTCCACACTGCACTCTGAAGCTGGATCTGTAAAACTCTCAGGCCATTGCCATCTTGCCAAGTAAATGTCTGGTTTACTCCTCTGAAAAACGTCTTCTGACCCAAATTTCCATCAAGACTCAGTACTGGGAATTCTTAGAGCTGTTAGATTTGTGAAGGAGTTCTTTACTTAGCTGTCACCTGCTAGGAGCTGCCACTGCCACTTCTCAGAATTTTTTCTCTTTGGTACACTGAGAATTAATACTGCATTTACCTGGGGTAAAAGAGAGACCAGAGGGGTTTTATCTCCTGAAGTGTTGTTTGCTTCCCTCAAATGACTCTGGAATCCAGCCTTATGTTTGATAGTGTCTCCTAAACCCATTGTTTGTCCATCATTTGTCACTGAAGATTTCTGAGCTGCTGTAAATTGAGAGTTTGGATTTTTCTACAAGAAAACAGACTCGATTGTCCTACACAAAAGGATCACTTGGAACTCCCTCACTTTCATTTGCAGCATCATGGCAGAGCCAATGCCTCTATCTGGACATCCTCCTTCCCTTTCCTGTTCTCCTCATAAGGGCAGTGGTATCTCAGTGTGACCCTGTTGCCTCCTAGCCCTTGGAAGGAGTGTAGATGTAAGCTCTCTCTGTGGCTGCCACATTAAGGGACAGGCTGGAGAACTGGGCAGACAGTAACCTCATGGAGTTCAACCAGGCAAGTGCAGGGTCCTGCAGCTGGGGGGCAATAACCCCATGGCAAATGCAGGGTCCTGCAGCTGGGGGGCAATAACCCCATGGCAAATGCAGGGTCCTGCAGCTGGGGGGCAATAACCCCATGGCAAATGCAGGGTCCTGCAGCTGGGGGGCAATAACCCCATGGCAAATGCAGGGTCCTGCAGCTGGGGGGCAATAACCCCATGGCAAATGCAGGGTCCTGCAGCTGGGGGGCAATAACCCCATGGCAAATGCAGGGTCCTGCAGCTGGGGGGCAATAACCCCATGGCAAATGCAGGGTCCTGCAGCTGGGGGGCAATAACCCCATGGATCTGTGCAAGCTGGAGAGTGGCCCTGTGGAGAAAGACTTGGGAGTCCTGGTGGATAAGAGGGTAGCTGTTAGCCAGCAATGTGCCTTGGTGGCCAAGAAGGGCAATGGCATCCTGAGGAGTGTGGCAAGCAGGTTGTGGGAGGTTCTCCTCCCCCTCTACTCTGCCCTGGTGAGGCCTGATCTGAAGAGGTTACAGCAAAGGGCTGTGAAGATGCTGAGGGAGCTGGAACATCTCTCTGATGAAGAAAAGCTGAGGGACTTGAGGCTTCTTAGCCTGGAGAAGACTGAGAGTGGGATCTTAGGAACACTCACAAATAAGTATTTAAGGGGTGGGAGTCAAGAGGATGGGGCCAGTCTTGGGGTCAGTCTTTCTTCAGTGGTGCCCAGAGGCAGGGCAAGAGGTAATGGGCACAGACTCGAACGCAGGAGGGAGGAACTTCTTTACCATGAACCTGGAGCAGGCTGCCCAGAGTCGCTCAAAACCCAGCTGGATGCCATCCTGTGCAACCTTCTCTAGGTGATCCTGCTTGGCAGGGGCCTTGGACTAGATCTCCAGAGGTCCCTTCCAAACCCTCTCATTCTGTGAGTCTGTGATTCTCAGTCTCTGAAACAGATCTGTGTCAGGGTTTCCAGCTCTGTGACCTGCTGCTTCAGCTTTGGGGCAGGAGATTTGGCATCTGCAAGGTCTTTGGCAATCAGCTGGGACCTTCCCATTGGAATTGAGAACATCATAATTAGTGGAAGTTCCTCTAGTCTTCATCTCCTATACTTATGACCCCTCTCACTATTTTATTAGCTTTCCTTTCTCTTTTTCCCCCTTTTTCTTTCTTTCCCTTTCCTGCTACACATGCCTCTGGTTTTTAACTGCAGTTGTGCTGCTGATGTCACTTTCTCACACAGGTAGAACCTCTGATACATACCTTTAGGACCTCTCTAGATGTCAGTCCTGTCCCTGCACACCGGTGTTTTGGTTTGGTTTTAAGTAAGGCTAAGAGTTTATCAGAGTCTGAATAAGAAGCAATTTGGGTAATTAAAAGAGATTAAGTGACATTAGCCTTGTCAGCTTTCACACATTTGTGGAAGAGCCAAGCAGAGGCCATTAGCATTATAAAGAGGGATGAAAAAAAAGCAGCATTGGGAGTAGAAATACCCCAGGCCACGGAGAGGAAGGATCCAGTTATTTGCAGCAAATCAGGGAATTAGCCTGCAGAACAGAAGGTGCTTAGCACAGCAGTGCAGCTGCTGGAATGTGTGCCAAGTTTTGTCTTCATCTCTGTGCTGACTTCCAGTGCCTGAAGGGGCTCCAGGAGAGCTGGGAGAGTGAGATTGAAGATGAGGAAGAAGTTCTTGGCAGTGAGGGTGGTGAGACACAGGCACAGGTTGCCCAGGGAGGCTGTGGCTGCCTTCTCTGGAGGTGTTCAAGGCCAGGTTGGATGGGGCCTTGAGTGACCTGTTGGAGTTGAAGGTGTCTCTGCCCATGGTGGGGGGTTGGAATTGGATATCTTTAAGGTCCCTTCCAAGCCAAACTGTTCTATGATTCCCATCACTTCTGTAGCCCACACTTGGACTACTTCAGAGCACCTTGAGTAGCAGCTTCTGTAAGAGGTGGCTCTGATGAGTGGTCAGCAGGATTCTCTTGGCAATGCATCTGCTCCTTAGGCCAACAACCAGGAGAATTACTCAAGGGGTAATTACAGCATGGCTTCTGTAGGCTCCCTGCCACGTGGGAAACATCAGCAGGGGTGCAAGGCAAAGCACAGAATAGTGCAAAGGTGCCTAGAAGAGCCATTGCAGCTCTGAAGGTAGGCAGGTGCTGAGAAGAACCCTGCTACAAAATGATGTGGCAGGGACCTCTGGCTCTCAGGAATTTCCTCTGTCCTTATCCATGGCAGAGATGCTGTGGGGTAGCATTTTCTCTGATCAGGAAGTTTAGGCCACAGGAAGAGAATACAGAACTTGCAGGACAAGCATTTTGTAAAATGTTTGAATCAGAAGATAAAGTCAAGAGAATAGCAAAATTCTCTGAAAAATCAAGGAAAAGTGTCCTGTGTTGGAGTGAGATACAGAGAAGTTGTGGAGGTTGTTTCTCCTTAGAGCTGCATCTCACTTGGAAGTGTTTCTGCCTCTTGTTGAGCTAAATGCCCCTCAAGTTCTGGTAGCTCCCAGGGCAGCTTCTCTCTCAAGGTAGAGATTGGCTCCTTTAGACAATCCAGGCTACTCTAAGGCTTTTGCTTGAGCAGATGGGAAAGAGGATGATGTGGTCAGGGGTTTGGAACTCTACCTCCTCATGTCTCAGCTGATGTGTGCAGTGTTAACAGAGTCCTTGCTAGAACAGCTGAAGTATTTAATTTTTTGTTGGTTCCCTTGCTCCTGGCTGGATCTGGGAAGTCTTCATACTCTTTGTGGAGACAAAACATAACCAAGAACTTCAGGGAGGATTCACAGTTTTTAGAGGACAGTGACCTAGGATCACAGAATGGTTTGAGTTGGAAGAGACCTTAAAGCTCATCCAGTTCCAACCCCCTGCCATGCCCAGGGGCACCTCTGCTAGCCCAGGTTGCTCAAGGCTTCATCAAGCCTGGCTCTGAACATGTCCAGACAGGAGGCATTCACAGCCTTCCTGGGCTGCCTGTCCCATTGTCTCACCACCCTCACTCTCAAGAGTTTCTTCCCAATCTCCAGTCTGAATGTGCCCTCTTCCAGCTCAGAGTCTGCTGAGAATGACCTCTTTCCCTCTGCCTGGCAGGGTGACTGAAGGACTGAGCTGTGCTGCAGGACACACAGTGATGTACAGCATGTGTTACAGGTCATGCTCTGCACAAAGACAGGAGGGAATGGGGCATGTGGACCATAAAAGCCAACAGGTGGGGTTGTGTTTTTTCAAGTATGTGGCAAGAAATGACTTTCTGAAGGACCTGAAAGCAGCCATCACCTGAATACCCCTCAGAGCAAGATCCAGTCAGCAGTGCTGGGTGAGATCTGCATGGCACTTAGCCTGAAGGAGAGAATCAGATGGGAAGGATGGAGCAGGGTAGTGTAGCCAGGGCTTTGGTTACTCAAGAAGAGACTGAGGAGTCCTGAGCAATGCAAAGAGCTGCTCTGCTGCTCAGCAAGGCTCCTGTATTGCTGAGCTCTAAAGCAAGGAGCCTCAGATCAGGGCAGTCGTGGTTGTCTTGTGTGGTTCTATTGAAGCCTTAGTGTCAGGACTCAGATTAATTACCCTGAACCAGAAGGAACTCTGGCAGTAGCAGTGGTAACCATGAAGCTGTTCAAGATGCAAATCCACTTCTCCATGTAGTTTTGGGGATCATGACATGTCTGTAGCCTTCATGGAGTTCTTCCTTTGCATTCTGTTCAGGTCCAGGTAGCTGCCAGATATTTTTGAGGCTTATTGTGGATTTTCTGGTTTGGAAATAGGGAAGCTCATTTCTGGAATTCTCTCCAAAGTACAGACAGTTGTCAGGCAGTAGTTTTGAGCCTCTTTTTAAAATCAGGAGTAGAAGATTGATTCTCATGGTCTAGATAGCCCACATTTTCTTAATGACTTAATCAGATCACTCAGATGTTGTACTTGTGGCTCAAATGCTTGTGGAATGGCCAGGTGAGCATTTGCAGTTGTGCAGGATGTCAAGGGCAAGGAAAATGCTCTCTGAACGGCACTGGAGACAACCCTTTGTGGCAAGGCTGTGAGGAGAGGGCTCCTCTGCCCTCTAGAGTACGATGGGTTCCAGACAAACCTCAGCTTTCTTCCACAGCAGCACATGCAGAGACTGTTCTTTTCAACTGCAAGGTGTTACAGCTCAGCCATCATCTCATGCAGAGACTTTAGTGCTGGAAGTAGCTGGGGGCTAGACAGCAGAAGTCAGCCCATCCACTGCCTGGTTCTTTGGAAAGGCCTTTCAGAAGGTGCTGAAACAGCGAACTTAGAGAGCTGCTCACACTGTCCCTTTGAGCAGCATAGTCCCTGGTGCAGCTTCACAAAGGTCCTGGATCTTGATAGGTGTTCAGATGCCACAGCTCCCTTCAGAGTCGCAGTCGTCTGCGCTGTGGCCTTCAGCAGCAGTGAGCCTCTTGGCTCGGCAGTGGAGGACTTGAGCTTCAGGACAGTTCTAGCACTGCAAAGAGCCAAAGGACTCAGAATAGGGCAGGCATTCTCGGGGATGCCTGCAGACGTGACCGAGTGAGATTTCCTTCTCCAAAGCTGCCTTTCAGTACCTGAAGAGGCCTACAAGAAGGCCAGAAGGGACCTTTTACAAGGGCCTCATAGTGATAGGACATGGGGGCATGGATTGGTGCTTGGGGAGGATATGGTTAAAGATTAGGAAGAAGTTCTTTGAAGCCAGGGTGGTGTCAGTTGGTGCCAAAGTGCCCAGCAGCCAGCACTGGGCACTGGCAGCCCAGAGGCAGCTGTGTGCTGGCTGCAGCCAGAGCAGGGAGAGCAGCAGCACAGGGAGGGGATTCTGCCCCTCTGCGCTGCTCTGCTCAGCCCTCACCTGCAGCACTGCCTCCAGCTCTGGGGAACCAGCACAAGGAGGCCCTGGAGCTGCTGGAGAGGGTCCAGAGGAAGCCGTGGAGGTGATCAGAGGCTGGAGAAGCTTCCCTGTGGGGCCAGGCTGGGAGAGTTGGGGCTGTTGAGCCTGCAGAAGAGAAGGCTGCCAGGAGACCTCAGAGCAGCCTTCCAGTGCCTGAAGGGGCTGCAGGAGAGCAGAGATTCTGGACAAGGGCTGGGAGTGACAGGATGAGGGAGAATGGCTTTGAGCTGCAAGAGGGGAGAGTGAGAGTGGAGATGAGGAAGAAACTCTTTAGAGTGAATGTGGTGAGACACTGGCACAGGTTGCTCAGGGAGGCTGTGGGTGCCCCTGCCTGGGGGTGTTCCAGGACAGGCTGGGTGAGGCCTTGAGCAGCCTGAGCTGGTGGGAGGTGTCCCTGGGCATGGCAGGGGATTGGAACTGGGTGGGCTTTGAGGTCCCTTCCAAACCAAACTGTTCTGTGATCTCTGAATGCCAAGAACTGGGGAGGAGTCTGCACAGTTCTGAGGCAGACATCAGAGACAGGGAAATACAAATTTCCTTTCTCTTTTCAGGAAGGCTTCTTACTGGAATGAGCTCAACTAAGAAGTCTCCTCCATCAGTAGCTCAAGTGTTGCACTGGTGCTTTGAAGCTGTGGTGTGTGGACAGCTGTTAGGAACTGAGCCTTTTATTTTTAAGTGCAGCCCAGCTGTAAGTGCCCTGTGCTGGAAGGACAGTGGGAAGGGTTTTCCTGCTTGGCCACAGTGCTGGACCAAGGCTGGACTGTCAGCCTGGCTGCCATGACAAAGGCTGTGAGCCACATCTCGCCTCTATCTGGTTGTATTTTCAGAGATCCCATGCAGTGATGCCTGGAGGAGTGCAGGGCCTGGTAGCTCCTTCTGGCACAAATATTTGTGCAGAATGTTTCTGCAGATTTTAACTTAATGTTTTTGAAGGTTTTGGTGCTACCAGGTCTGCTCCTTGTACAGGATGCAGACTGTTGGATCTACTCTCACACATTTTTCTACTCATTGCCTTTTTACAATCTTTTTTTTTTTTTGTTAGTGGCAGCTTTGTCAGTTGTGAAATAAATCTGTGATCAGGGAGTGAAATTCTGTTTGCTTCATTCTCACATTGGCACTCTTTACCCTGCCAGATTGAATGGATTCACAACAGCTTCTCACTGCTCTTACCAGCTCCATCAGCTAAAACCTATCTCTGTGACCCCAGGGGCTGTTAGTTGGAGGGGTTTAGAAATCCATGGGTCATATTAGGCAGACTGCTGATTTCCTTGTGACTCTTTGTACTGCTGTTGGTCGATTGTAATAGGTTTGTGGTAGGGAGGTAGGTTATTAGAGTGCTCTGTGGGGAACTCTCCATTGACATGTGAACAAACTCCTTGTCTCTTATTCCTTGTATCTAGCTGATCCTTCCTGCTTTCCTTATTTATCTCCTGTGCTTATCTCCTGTGAGTAATGGGTCCCACCTGAAGCTTTGCTTGCTCTCGTGCTCTTGTTCTTCCCCTTGGAAAGTGTGGATCTGGCTGCATTTTCCTGCTGAGTATTTCCATAGAGCCCCCCTGAATGTGAAAGGATGTTGATATTTCTCTTAATCATCTTACTTAAAGCTGTGGCAAATTTTCAAAGCAGTCCTCCCTGCCTGACTCTTTGCAAGCTGTTTACAGCCAGCGTTAGGTGCCGGCAGCAAGGCAAACAGCTTCACTTCGTCCTGCAGTGCCCAACGTTAGCTTGTGGTGGAGCATGGAGGAAATGCTTGCAGCTTCCCTTGCTCTAGCTGCGCTTTCCATTCTGCTGTGCTGAAGAGGCAGTCGCCTACTGCTGCATGTGGCACATCTTCCTTTCCAGCTTGCTTTTGTGCTGTTCCCCTTTATTATCAGAAATGAATAAAATCATGTTCTGTGCTTTCTGTCCACCCAGAATCCAGGCTGGAAGGTTGGCTGTCAGTGCCAAACAAAGGCAACATAAAGCGGCACGGCTGGAAGAGACAGGTACAAACTCTTTGTTGCTTCTCTTTGCTTCCCGAGCTCCCTTGGAAGGTTTTTTAGGCACGTGGTGCATTGGGTTTAGAGCCCACAGTGAAGAGGCAAACACAGTTACTGGATTAAATTGTACAGTACTTCACTGGAGAAAAAAGGACTCTACCAAAGTTCAGTATGAAATCTGTAATAAGAACACTGCGCAAATTTACAGCAGGTGGGTGAGGAAATTATTTGCAGTGGGCATCTTGGAACCATCAAAAATCCCATTTCTCCTTTGAGTAAGCTTCTTTATAGCTCTGTTAGTGAAAAAGATGCTCTCTGTACAGGGTGAGAGCAGACAGCAGGGCATGCCATGCCCAGATGCAGTGAAGGCCATGAAGAGTCCATCACGCTGCCACACACAATTCCCAGGATGTTTCTGTCTGCCTTGCTTTTAGCATGGTCAGGCTCTTGAAAAGAGCCCAGAAACTGGGCCTGTCTTTTGGAATTCCTGCTCTAGAGAAAGCAGTGTTGGTTTGCCTCTGCAGAGGCTATGATCCAGTTCTCTGAAACTTCAGATGTTCAGCTGGAGGTGCGTGGAAGCTTGGATGCAGTTTGCAGTGTTTTCTGCTTTCCAGTGGCCACCTTTGAACATCCTGCAGCGCACCAAATCACAGCAGTGTGCATGGCCACTGGAACTGTGTACATTGTGCAAGCAATTTGTATGAAGTGGTTTATTTCCTTGCATCTTCCTTATTTATGTTCAGACACCAATGCTGGAAATTGTGAAGTTTACTGATGGCACTTGGAATGTCACCTTCTGATTCAGCTGAAAGGTCCTTCTCAGCTGCCCCTCTTTACATTCTCACCCTGCAGGCGTTACAAGTGGTTGCTACACAGTATGAAGCACAAGGATTCAGTTCCTGTCCCAGAAACACTCAAGTGTTTGTATTTGGCCTTGAGCTGCTCAACCCCTTCCCTCAAGTGCTCCATTCCACATTGGCTAAGAGGCCCTTTTTAGCCTGGCAGTGGTTTGTGTTCCCGACCTGCCTACTCTCACAGCAGTATCAGACCTTCCTGGTGATGTCTGTCAGTCTAACCCACTCCCTGTACTGCCTGTGGAGGGCAGGTGCTGAGCTCTGCTGTCATATTTCCAGCAGCAGTCTTATTCCCAGGCTTGAAGAGGAGGAAGTGTGACCAAGTGCTGTATTTGGAATGCTTGCTCAGCTTGGAGCTGTGTGCTTCTGGTTCTGTTTCTGGGCTCTGCTCTCTGTGTCTCCCTGTGAGCAGGGCTGCAAGGTCAGGAATGTTCTTGCTGCCCTGTCTGAGACAGATGTTGATAGCATTGGGATGCTTTTAAGGTGCTTCACCAAACACATTTATTTTTAGGTCTGTTCCACAAAACTTGTTGTTGCCCTTTGCAAGGATTTGAGATGTGGCATCCATGATGGATGTCTCTGTCATAAATGAGCCGTGCTGAGAAGATTCCTTAAGCTAGCAGTGAGACACAGGAGTGAGTGCCCACATGGGCTCAGATCTGCACTCTGTTGGCTGAACTGTACTGCATCTAAAACAAGCTGCTTGTAGTCAGTCTGCACAGGTGCTTCTGCTCTAAGTTCTTGGGTGTGTTCAAGTTTGGGATTAGTGGGAAGTATGCAACCTGGAATACAGGCATGCCCAAGCTAACTTAAGGGAAAGCAAAACTCCATCAGCAGTGCAGCTGGATTGATGCCTGAGCTGCTGTAACTTGTGCTGCTGCCTTTCTGACCTCAGTTCCAGCAACACTGGTAGGTTTGCTCCAAGCCCTCTGAGCCACTTAGCATGACTCAGGGCTGAGTGTGGAGAATTGCCTTGAACTAGACCTCAAGCTGTCACTAGAATGGCTTAGCTAGATTTTTATCTGGAGCTTTGTATCATCCCAGATGTTTCTGCTGATTCATTTTGGCTCTTTATGTCACCATGAAATGGAGAGTGTAGGACATGGTTAGCTGAAGCAGTGAGCATCTCCTTTAGCCTGCTGGGAGTTAGGTGTGAAGCCCTAGGGAGCCATGCAGGTGTCCAGAGCTAGGGTTGTTGTTGACAGCTTTATCTGAGTCACAGACTCTGCACTCCAGGAGTTGCTCAGTGATCACAGTGGTTTTCACAGTAACAAATTTTCAGTAGCAGCTGGAAGTTGTGAGTTTGTGTGCAGGTAGAATACCAGAGTCCTCCCAAGCCTGTCAGGGTGCTGCAGTGGCAGTGCAGAGTCCTCTCCCTGATGTTGCTCAGGCTCTGTGTGTGCGTGTGACAGGACAGCAGGATAAATGCTGCTTGTGAAATGCCTTTTTAACTTGGGTTTACCCTTTTCTTCCCCAGTACGTGGTGGTGAGCAGTAAGAAGATACTGTTCTACAATGATGAGAAGGACAAGGACCAGTCTAATCCATCTATGGTACTAGATATAGAGTAAGTAAAGTGGCTGTGAGTTTTGGACACAGATTAGAAAAGCAGCACTGTGTGAGGAGTCACAGATCTGCAAACTCACAATCAAAATTCCATTTCCATTGCTGCTTGGGACATGTCTTTTGGGGTGCTGCTGCCAGAGGACACCACCTTTTCTGTGTCCTGCTACTGCTGCCAAATAGAGGAGAAGTACACACTAGTGTGGCACTGCTGGTAGTCACAGGTCTGAACTTAGAGCAGGAGCCCAGGGTCAGAGGCAGTGGAACCTCCAGTTTGCCTCTCTGGCTGTGGTTCAGTGCAGTGACTGTTTTCTTCAGCTGCCTCAGCAGCTGCTTGCTAGAGCAGGACATGCCAGCTGTGGCTGGCCAAGTTTAGGACTCATCCTCTTGCTTCATAGCTTTTTCTTGCTGTCTGAGAAAGCAGCAGTGGTGGAATCAGAGGCTGGCTTGGGTTGGAAGGGACCTTAAGGACCAGCTAGTTCCAGCTCCCCTGCCACAGGTCACACACCTCCTATTAGAGCAGGTTGCTCAAAGCCCCTCCAGCCTGGGAGGAGGCATTCACAGCCTCTCTGGGCATCCTGTTCCAGTGCCTCACCACGCTCTGAGTGAAGAACCTCTTCCTTTAATCCAAATCTCCTCTCTTCAGTTTGCAGCCATTCCCTCTCATCTTGTCACCACCTCGTTAAGACTCCCTCCCCACCTTTCTTCTAGGGCCATCTTTAGGTACTGGAAGCTTGCTGTAAGGTCTCCTGCAGTGTTGATCAAGCCCAAAGCATTTCTGACTTTCCCAGATGGTTTCTGTTCAGAGTAACAAAAGGAATGGTGATCCCTCTGCACTGGTTATACAGGAGGAAAGCTGTGTCAGATCTCACTGAAGCCCACTGCTGATAGATGACTGAGTGTGGGTTTGAACATCTGACCACCGTTACAGGGCCTTAGAGAGCAGTAATGGGAGACCTGAGCAGGTCTGTCAGTGACTGACACAGTGGTGTGGAAGGAATCTCCACGTGGGGAAGTGCTCAAACTGCCAACTGCTCATAATCAGGAGGAGAGTTATTTTCTCTTTGAGTTACTCCTTACTGTCTTGTCACAAACATCTGCTACAGCAGCTGTTGAAAACAAGATGCTGAGGTAGTTTGACTTGATCCAGCACAGAATGATGTTCATCCCAATTTTAATAGCATTGTCAGGAGCTGGGCCCCAGCCTGCCTTCAGGATGTCCTGACACTGGTTGGTTGTCAGCTGCTAAGATGATTTAGAGCAAAACAGGAGTGAGCAACACTGTGCAGCATGTGCTTACCTCCAGGGCTGTCAGAAAGCTTTTCCAGCAATGATCAGTTAATGTTCTGAGGGAGGATTTGAAAGTCTTCCCCAGGTAAACTAAACCCATCTTAAGACAACTCTTCCATGCTGTGAAGTGTTTTGGACCCCCCTGGGCAGGTTCTACATGGTGTAGTTCCTATTTCCTAAAATCAGAGTGCAGCCTTGATTTCCATCATACTGCTTGCATGCAGAAGACCTGTAAGAGGTTGTGAGCAGTTGTGGTCAGTGTTTCTCAAGCACACACACAGCCTCTTGGCATTTCTGACTCCTCTTTCTGCTCATCTAGCAAGCTGTTCCATGTCCGCCCTGTGACTCAAGGAGATGTGTACAGAGCTGAAACAGAGGAAATTCCCAAAATATTCCAGGTAAAAAGAAAAGTTTTCTCATTGCTCTTTAACCCTGGGAAAACCTGTCAGCTCCTGTCAGGTGCATCCAGCCCATGGTGCACAGCAGTAAGACAGCAGTGTTCCCTTGCAGATCCTCTACGCTAATGAGGGGGAGTGCAGGAAGGAGCTGGAGGTGGAGGCAGTGCAGCCAGCAGAGAAGACCAACTTCATCAATCACAAAGGCCATGAGTTCATTCCAACCTTGTACCACTTCCCAGCCAACTGTGAGGCCTGTGCCAAACCTCTCTGGCACGTCTTCAAGCCCCCTGCTGCCCTGGAGTGCCGAAGGTGCCACGTGAAGTGCCACAGAGACCACCTGGATAAGAAGGAGGAGCTGATTGCGCCGTGCAAAGGTACTCTGGGTGCTCTGCTGCGCTGCATCAGGTGCCCACTGCTGCTGAGCTACAGGAGGCAAATACAAGCACTTCAGTGGCAAAAGTTCTGTCTTCAGTTTCACCATCACAGAGGCTGAAAGGTGCCACTGAAATGCTGCACTGTTAGTGCTGCTTGTGGTCAGGCGGCTGTGGCAAGCTCTGCAGGGAGCCCTTGGCTGCTGGAGCTGCTGTGGCTCTGCCGAGGCCCACAGGCCCTCCCTAGCTTTATGCCCAAGTCCTGGTCAGCTCCTTGGGTCCCAGATCATTCTCTCTTACACGTGGCCCACATCAGGGACAATGCAGGGTCCACATCACCAAGCTTTGCTAAGACCTTAAGAGTGGTTCTTCAGTCACTTGAGTGGAACATCCTCTTTACAAGGAGGGAGCTGCAGCTCTTTAGCTTGGGGAGGAGCCTGAGGGCTGCCCTCGTTCATGTTTGTAAAGATGTGCAGGGTGAGTGCTCAGGGCATGGAGCCAGCTCTGCTGGGTGATGCTCAGTGACAGCACAAGAGGCAGTGGTGGAAGCTGAGGCATAGGAAGTGCCATGGAAACATGAGGAAAATTTTTTTTCACTGCAAGGGTGCCAGGACCCTGGAGCAGGCTGCCCAGGGAGGTTGTGGAATCTCTGTGGAGATATTCCAAACTCACCTGGATGTGTTCCTGTGTGATCTGCTTTGGGTGCTCCTGCTCTGGCAGGGGTGTTGGACTGGGTGATCTTCTGAGGTCTCTTCTAAGCCCTACCATTACATTAGAGGCAAGGCTTCCTCTCTGTGCTCCTCCAAAGTGGACATGTGGAGGTGTCTGGGGTATGTCCTCCAGAACTCAGCCATAAGGCACCCACACAACTTCCCAGCTAGTAAGGCTGCAGTTAATTGGTTTTCTCATTCCTTGAATCATAGAACCATAGAATGGTCTGGTTTGGAAGAGACCTTCAGAGCTCATTCAGTCCAACCCCCTGCAGTCAGCAGGGACATCCTCAACTAGATCAGGTTGTCCAGAGCCCTGCCCAGCCTCACCTTGAATATCTCCAGGGATGGGGCTTCAACCACCTCCCTGGGCAACCTGTGCCGTACTAATGTTAGCCTCAAGAATCTTAATGGAGGGTGACAAATACTGAAATAAAGTGCACTGGTCATTGCCCCTGCTGCTGCTGCTTGTCCTCCAGAGCACATAAACAGATGCAGTGTGTGCATGCAGGTGCCCTGGTGCTTGGCAGCAGCCCCCCTGGCACATCACAGCACCTGTTTTGGGAAGGAGTGCCAGCTTGCAGTGCATCATCTTCCTCCTGTTGCTTGCAGTGAGCTACGATGTGACTTCAGCAAGAGACCTGCTGTTGCTGGCGTCCTGTCAGGACGAGCAGAAGAAGTGGGTGACTCACTTGGTAAAGAAGATCCCCAAGACGCCGCCGTCGGCCTTTGTGCGAGCCTCTCCTAGGACGCTCTCTGCAAGGTCCTCAGCAAATCAGTCCTTCCGAAAAGTCGTTAAAAATACTTCTGGAAAAGCTAGGTGAGAAGGGAACCATAAAAGCTACCTCTGCTCCCAAATCCTGCTGCCTGGCAAGCTGCACGATCAGTCCGTAGTAATGGCTGCTGAGCTGCTGATGCAAGTCTCTGCTGGAGTCCTGAGGGAAGGCACAGGCAATTCTCTTGTTTCTGCCATAAATTTCCTGGGGTTTTGGACTTGGAAGGGTCCTGCAGAGAGGAGAGTGCCTGGCTGGCAGTGCCCCCGGGGCAGCTGGGTGCACTTTTTGCTGTTTAACAGCCAGGCTTAGCAATGGCATTGAACTGCAAGGGTGGTCCATGCAACCACTCATGGATTGACTCAGCTTGTGTAGGACAGAAGCTTTCTGCAGGTAGGGGAGATGCCAGAACAGAGAGGTTCTGTCTTTGCCAGCTCCTCTGGTGTGAGGCAGCTGCAGTACTCATCCCATTCTTTCTCCCCTCCTATCCCAGCAACTGTTTCTGTAAGCTGTTTGTGACCCCACACACTAACCAGGGCATGATTTCAAATACACATTTCCATGCTTGGTAGCTGCAGGCTCATTTTCACCCTGCATCAGCTTCCCTGCACTGTGTGCATGTTTCCTTCCCCAAAAGTGAGCAGCTGGGTTGGCAGGAAAGAGTCCCAATAGGGACAGAGTCTTTCTAGTTGGCAGGGCTACCAGAATAGATCTCCCACCAGCATGCCCTGAACAAAGTGCCCTGAAAGCAAACTTTTGCACATGGAGACACCGTGTGCATGATGACACAACCTCCATCAGGGGAGTGCAGGGACAATGTGGAAAGATCCAAAGTGTGCTGACGTCCTTGTCCCCTCCGTTACCACTGAAGCAGAAGCGATCGCAGTGTACCTGAGTGAGAGCCCTCAGGATAACCTTCTCCAAGGAAATTAGTCCTTGAGTACAAAGCTGCCAGTACGAAACCCAAGGATGCTGTGGGCAGTGTCGTGTCAGAGGTAGTGAACCAATGCACCAGTGTGGGGAGAAGGACCTCAAAAGACACTGTCAGCAGCAGCTGAGAGCATGCAGCATTTCTGGAGCAGCCAGGAGCAGCCAGGCTCACAGGCGCTGAGCAGAGCCTCAGCTTGCCATGGCAGTGCCAGCAGCAGGGCTGCAACTGAGCACAATGTGAGACTGCACTGGTCAGGGCTGAGTAGTAGGAGGCTACTGCCCTGGGTTCAGAAAGGCTGTGAGGTGTTGGGGGACAGCAGGTCCTTTAGGAAGCAGTGACCTGTTAGATCACCTTCTCTGAACCCACTGCATCTGCAGCTTATGCTGACCTCTTTCCCTGGAGGTAGGAGGGCAGCAGTGAAGGTGTTTATGGATGTGCATGTTTAGCCTTTAGTAAGGCTCTGCATTGCTTCTCTTGGCATACAGCAGAGCAGAGCTTGATCTCAGTGCTGGAGTCCTGCCATGTAAGCAGGCATGAACTCTTCTGTTGGATGGATACAGACTTTAATACAGGCTCGAGGGCATCTTAGTGCCTTTCATGTAGGGTCTGATCCACCTTTCTTTGCAGCCTTGGGTTGACTTTGTGGAGAAGTGTATCAGAGCCACTGAAAGGAGCTTCATGTACAAGTTCATCTGAAGTTCTATTCCTCACTTGAACAGCCTGGCACTAGTAGTGATTTCCTGATGAACTTCATGGTGCCAGCATCCACAGTACTGCTTCTGGAGCTTCAGCTACACTGCATAGCTTGCAGTGTGCTAATCTTGCACCTAGTGTCAGCACCTCGAGGTGTTCTGTTTGCAAACATTTGGACTTGAGCACCAGATGAAGTTAATGCATATTTAAACCAAACAAACCCCAGACCACCAGAAGTCCTGTGCATCAGATGAGCTCTGCCAGCTACATGTGCATGCTCTTTAACCTCTGCTCATCCTGCCAGGGGAAGAGGCTCACTTTGCCTTTGCCATGCATGCCCCCAGGACTGTTCACTTTCAGTGGTTTGCTGGTAAAACTGCAGCTGTCTGATAGCTTTGAGGTTCAGTAAGGCAAAGTGTAAAGTCCTGCACCTAGGTTCATAAATCCTCGGTATCAATCCAGGCTGGGGGATGATGCCCTGCAGAAAAGGACTTTGGGGGCTGGTGGGTGAGAAGCTGGACATAAGCCAGCAACGAACACTTGCAGCCCAGAAGGCCAATGGCAGCCTGGGCTGGATCAAAAGCATCATCAAAAAGAGAGAGGTAATTCTCCAGGTCTGCTCTGCTCTGGTGAGACCTCACCTGCAGTGCTGTGTCCAGCTGTGGGGCTCCCAGCACAAGAGGCATGGACCTGATGGAGCAGGTCCAGAGGCCACTAAGATGATCCAAGGGCTGGGAACCTCCCCTGTAGGGACAGGCTGATAGAGTTGGGGCTGCTCTGCCTGGAGAAGTCTCCAGGGAGACCTTAGAGAAGCATTTCAATATCTGTACGGGACCTATAGGAGGGCTGATGAGGGACCTGTGGTAATAGCATGAGGGGCAAGGGTTTGAAACTGGAGCAGGGCAGAGTTAGGAGTCAGGAGGGAGTTCTGCACAGTGAGTGGTGAGACAGTGGCACAGGCTGCCCAGGGATGTGGTTGAGGCCCCATCCCTGGAGACATTTAAGATCAGACTGGATGTGCCCCTGGGCAGCCTGATCTTGTTGGAGGTGTCCCTGCTCCTGCTGGGAGGTTGGACAGGATGCCCCTTGAGGGTCCCTAGCTGCCCAGTGCAACCTGTGACTGATCCTGTTGTGCCATGTGCACTGCAGAGGGTTTGGGTATGGAAATGCCCTCTCCAGAGCTCCTGGCAAATGCACAGGTGTGTTCTGCAGCTCCTTTCTGCATCAGTAATTGTCTCTCTCCCTTTGTTGCAGCTAACCACATGTGCAGTGCAGTGGGACCTGGAGCAGTCCCAGGAGGGCTGCTCCTGCCCAGAGGCAGCCGTGCAGACGTTGTTCCTCCCAAGCCAGCTCCCACAGCTCCAGGGTTCCATCGCTATTCCTGTCTCCTCCTTGCTTTGGCACAGAAGCACGCCCAGGGTGTTTAATTGCGGGTTTGCCTCCAGGTAGATTAGGTTAATTATTACTATGTAATGCAAGTTAAAGCAAATAAAGCTTAGCTAGGTGTATAAAAAAGGTGCTGCCTTTTTGGATTCAAACAGAAAACCAACAACAAAAAGCCAGTCAGCCATGGTGACATCCGGCCAACTTTCTTCCTAGCGGTGGAAGGACAGGACTGCTTCCCCTGCCAAGGGATATTTATGTCGAATGAGCACATGGAATGGAGGAGTGGAGGAAAGGTTCTCAAGGAGGACTGCATTTGCTTTCAAGACTCAAAGTTGTACTCCTGAAGACTGCAGAACGAGCTTAAAAATGAAGCCTTATCACTTGAACTTCAGTGCCTTCACTGCAGAGCTCCCAACAGCCTTAACGCTCACCGCCCACTGCGGACCGCATCCAAGTGTTACAGGGTTTGCATCGTGCTCTACAGAATGCTGATTCAGCAGTTTCTGAAGGGGGGAATCCAGTGCTTGCCTTTAATCTGTGTGGTTTTTTGCCAAGCCATGCTGAATTAGTTTACTCTTAGAGGCACTAGAATCTAACAGTAAAAGAGCCCCAGTGAGTCTGGCAGCACGTTCTGGGGTCCATCGTGGCTGCGTGGGTTGCCTTGTGATTGAAGTCCCTTAAGTTAACGACCCTTTAAGAAGTGTGTCCACTGTCTGAACTGTAAAGCATTCCTACAACACTTGTCCTGGGGTTTACATTCTCCCTTTAGTGCCTTCATTGGAGATCACTGCTTTATTGCTATGTCCAGAACTGCAGAAACCTAGAACTAAACAAAGCAAACCTCTGAAAAGCTATTACCTGTCAGGGGGCTCTACTGAGTTTTAATTGGCTGAAGTCCTGTGGGTGCTCAGTGGATTTTCTAAACTAAGTACAAGCTTTGGGAATTCCTCTGACAAAGGAAGGTTCAGGAGCCAAGAGATGTGTGGGCAATGCAAGAAGAGAAGCAAGCACAGAACACAGCAGCTCTGGGTGATGGAGCAGTGGGGGGCAGCTGTCAGGCTCTTGCTCGGCAGCAGGAATGCATTCACGGGATGGGCAGGATGGGTTTGTTTTATTTCTTAACCAAATACCTCCTCAGTAATTTATAATGGCTTTGCAGTTGTGTATCAAGTAAAGAAGCACTGGAAAACCTTCATCCTTAGGATGATCTGCATGTTTCAAGTGGTCTGAAAGCCGCACTGATGGATATGTAATAATAAACATATCTGTTATTAATATGGTGATGACTCTGTGCTCATTTAATGAGAAATAAAGTAATTTATGGAAAGAGCCTCTGGAAAATGACTGGCATGGTGTTTTCTCCTGACTGCAGCTGGGACAGCTTTCTAAGCTCTCAGACATTCCACAGCTTTCCAGTACAAGGTGCATTGATGGCATCACACCCAGGGGGCTCTCCAACACTCTTTTGACTGTTCCACAAGAAAAAGTAAATGCCTTACTAAATATTTTTTTCCATTATCTTGTTCCCATTGCCACAGTACTTAGTATTTATTGTTCAGCCATTACTCTTGCCTTGTGACTGCTTCACCCTCCATCGTGTAGTTTGAGTTTCAGGAATGCCATGGATTTGGAGGAGGGAACCATGGTCAAAAGACAAAAATCTGTGGGGTAGCTTTTGTTGTCTTTATATGGAACAGGCTCTGCATCCCAGGCAGCTGCCTGCCCACAGCCCCCACCCAGCAAGACCTCTGCAGGCAGCTACCTGCCCACAGCCCCCACCCAGCAAGGCCTCTGCAGGCAGCTACCTGCCCACAGCCCCCACCCAGCAAGGCCTCTGCAGGCAGCTACCTGCCCACAGCCCCCACCCAGCAAGGCCTCTGCAGGCAGCTACCTGCCCACAGCCCCCACCCAGCAAGGCCTCTGCAGGCAGCTACCTGCCCACAGCCCCCACCCAGCAAGGCCTCTGCAGGCAGCTACCTGCCCACAGCCCCCACCCAGCAAGGCCTCTGCAGGCAGCTACCTGCCCACAGCCCCCACCCAGCAAGGCCTCTGCAGGCAGCTACCTGCCCACAGCCCCCACCCAGCAAGGCCTCTGCAGGCAGCTGCTTGCCCACAGCCCCCATCCATCACCCACCAAGGCCTGCAGATCAGTGGAGCAGTGAGGACAAGTGACATGCAAATAAATGATGGCTGTGTCCTTTGCAAGGCACGGAGCTGGGAGTGTTGCTAGCCAGGAGGTGATGTGGTAATTACAGGAGGTTCCTCTGTGGGAAAGGTCAGCCCTGGCAGGGCTGTGGCTGGAGTAGGCTGGGGGCTGCCTGCCAAGAGCTCCATCATGTTGGGTGCCAGCTTGCCAAGCAACACCAGAGATGACCATGACCTGCTTTAAGCTACCACATCCCCAGAGAGGCAGTTATATGGTAACGAGAGTTAACCTCTCTTCCTTAAACACATTATGACAGGGAATTTAGAGCAATAGAAAACAGCCATTCTCCAGACCCAGCTTAGATTTGGGGGTGGTTTTCTGCTTTCCTCCACCTCTGCAGGCTCCAACTCTAACTTGCATAATTTCTTGATAAAGTCCTGTCTGGTAGTTCCATATTTTATGACTCTGAAAAACAGCATAAAAACTGCAATGCCTATAGGAAGAGGGAAGGATTGTGGGGAAAGGCTTTGCTGTACAGGTTGAGATGTGATCCCCTCTGTAGCTTGTCCAGCAATGCTGGAATCCTGCAGTTCTTGAACCCTGCTCACTGGGGAAAGAAGTGGCAGACATATGAACTGTAAAGTGACACTGACTTGTGTCTGGGTCTAGCTGCACTGAAGATGCTGTCATAACAGAGTCATAGAATCATAGAATCATAGAATGGTAAGGTTGGAAGGGACCTCAA
>VWZE01022933.1:1150-14250 GCA_013396675.1 Eubucco bourcierii | reverse complement strand
AAAAAAAAAATAGAATCATAGAATGGGAAGGTTGGAAGGGACCTCAAGGATCAGCCAGTTCCAACTCCCTGCCATAGGCAGGGACACCTCCCACTAGCACAGGTCACTCAAGGCCTCAGCCAACCTGGCCTTGAACACCTCCAGGGAGGTTGTGGAGCACAGAATCACCCAACGTGATCTTTGATCTTTGATCATGTTGGGTGATTCTGTGCTCCACAACCTCCCTGGAGGTGTTCAAGGCCAGGTTGGCTGAGGCCTTGAGTGACCTGTGCTAGTGGGAGGTGTCCCTGCCTATGGCAGGGAGTTGGAACTGGCTGATCCTTGAGGTCCCTTCCAACCTTCCCATTCTATGATTCTATTTTTTTTTTATTTGTTTCCTTTGGAATAAAAGCATGAAGGAGGCTGAAAAAGAGGGGAAAATGTGGCATTTTCTCTAAATTGAAGTTCCTCCTAAATGCAAAACATCTCTGGGTGCAGAGACAGGCAGGGACTGGCTGTGCCACTTAGAGCCATGGCTAAAAGCTTTAATTCACTCCTGCTAATGGGTGCAGAGGTAAATGGGAAAGCAACAGTGGATGGGGTTGGGTTCTGCAGCAGCAGCAGGAGTCACTGGGCTGCCACAAATGGGGGAAGGGGAACTCAAAAAGAAATTAATGGGAGAGTTTTTGAAGGGATTTGTAAGCTGGTTAATGGAGGTGTTAGGGCTTGATGGGCTCATTAAGGATTTGAGTGGAATTAGGCTGTTTGGTGGTTGGGGTTGGGTGGGTTTGATTTTATTTAGTTCATAATAGAGCTGCAGAGGCAGTATGTTGGCTCCAGGATCTGAAGGGGACTCCAGGAAGGCTGGGGAGGGACTATTGACAAGGTCTGGGAATGCCATGACAAGGGGAATGGGTTTGAAGTGGCAGAGGGGAGATGGAAAGTGGATGTTAGGAGGAAGTTGTTTGGAGTGAGGGTGGTGAGACACTGGCACAGGTTGCCCAGGGAGGTTGTGGAGCCTGCTCTGGCCTGCTGAGGCCACATCTGGAGTACTCTGTCCAGTCCTGGGCCCCCCAGTTCAAGAGGGACATAGAAATGCTGGAGAGAGTCCAGGGCTGAGCCACAAAGATGCTGAAGGGAATGGAGCAGCTCTGTTAGGAGCAGAGCCTGAGGGAGCTGAGGCTGGGAGCTTGGAGAGAAGCCTCAGAGCTGACCTCAGCAATGGTTATAAAGATGCAAAGGTGAGTGCCAGGAGGCTGGAGCCAGGCTCTGCTGGGTGATGCCCAATGGCAGCAGCACAAGAGGCAATGGGTGCAAGCTGAGGCATAGGAAACTTCATTTAAACATGAGGAGGAATTTTTTCCCTGTGAGGGTGACAGAACCCTGGAAGAGGCTGCCCAGAGGGGTTGTGGAGTCTCCCTCTCAGGAGATCTTCAAAACCCCACCTGGATGTGTTCCTGTGTGATCTGCTCTGGGTGATGCTGCTCTGGCAGAAGGGGTTGGAACTGGCTGAGCTTTGGAGGTCCCTTCCAGCCCCTAACACTCTGTGATTGTGTTCATTGGGGCCAGCACCTCCTGTGCTGAGTCATTGACCTGAGGTTTGGGGCTTGCTCTGGGTTTGAAAAGGAATAGTCATGCCCAGCTCTGCAGCCCCATCCCTTTGCCCCTGCCCCACGTCCTGCAGCCCCATCCCTTTGCCCCTGCCCCACGTCCTGCAGCCCCATCCCTTTGCTCCTAGCCCAGAACCTGCATCCCCATCCCTTTGCTCCTAGCCCACGTCCTGCAGCCCCATCCCTTTGCCCCTGCCTCACGTCCTGCATCCCCATCCCTTTGCTCCTAGCCCACGTCCTGCAGCCCCATCCCTTTGCTCCTAGCCCAGAACCTGCATCCCCATCCCTTTGCTCCTAGCCCACGTCCTGCAGCCCCATCCCTTTGCCCCTGCCCCACATCCTGCAACCCTCCACCTGCATTTTCATCTCTACTTCTCCTTCAAGTGCTTCATGCTGACACCTTTGATTCCCAGGCTGAGTTTCTTGTTTCAAGTGTTACCAGGCGATGGCAGGAAAAAAATGCAAGAGGCAGGCTTTGGGAAGTGGAGGGAGGGGTGGTGGTGGTGTAAAGCATCTTTTCATTCAATTAAAATCCACCAGTGTAAATACATTTTCATTATCAGCCAGAAAAGTGCAGACAAGGCAACAGAGACTTTTAAATAGGAAAATGTCTTTATCTGCACTCGCCCGGGGCGGGGGAATGGGAATTGAAGGAGATGAAGCTGTTGTAGGATCCTGCTGGGACTGTAGATTTGTTGAGATTTGGGGAAAAGGAGGAGGTTTGCAACCCCCTCAACCTCAGGGGATAGGTAGTTGGGGTTTTCATCGTGGTCTGGCAAAGGGATGAGGAGTCTGAGGGTTGGTAAAGGGGTTTTGGAAAGGTGGAACTCGAGCGGTGGATGCTATGGTTTGGTCTTCTGGAAGGCTGCAGAATCAGGGTATGGTAGGAGGTGGAAGGGACCTCTGGAGATCACCCAAGTCCACCTCCAATGTTAAAGGAGGGGCAACTGTGCCAACTTGCCCAGGAGCACAGTGTCCAGGTGGATTTGAAAGCTCTCCAAAGAGGGAGACTCCACAACCTCTCTGGGCAGCCTGTTCCAGGCCTCCAGCACCCTCACACCAAAGAGGTTTCTCCTCTTGCTCAGGTGGAACCTCCTGGGTTCCAGTTTGTGCCCACTGCCCCTTGTCCTGTCCCTGGGCACCACTGACAAGAGTCTGGCTCCAACCTCTTGCCCCCCACAGCTCCTTTAGCTCTTGCTGAGCATTGCTCAGCTGCCCTCTGGGGCTGCTCTTCTGCAGGCTCTCAGCCTTTGCTCCTCCCAGAGCTGCTCCAGGCCCCTCAGCAGCTTTGTTGATCCCAAGTGGTGCCCACTGCACCTTGGTCTGCTTTTTGGAGAGGACTGAACCCAAGTGGTGGGCACCACAGCTTGGGAACTTCTATCCAGATGGATAAATAAATTGAGGTCCTGTCGTGCTCAGAAAGGGTTTGTGGTGCCCTGTTGAACATATTCCAAAGCTCCCCTTGGCTACATTGCTCAGAGCTGGAGTCCTGTGTGCAGTTCTGGAGCCCCCAGCACAGGAAGGACATGGAAGTGTTGGAGCAGGTCCAGAGGAGGCCACAAAGATGCTGAGAGGGCTGCAGCAGCTCTGCTGTGAGGACAGGCTGAGAGAGTTGGGGCTCTGCAGCCTGGAGAAGAGAAGGCTTCCAGGAGACCTTGGAGTGGCCTTGCAGGATCTGAAGGGGGCTGCAGGAAGGCTGGGGAGGGACTATTGACAAGGTCTGGGAATGGCAGGACAAGGGGAATGGGTTTGAAGTGTCAGAGGGGAGATTGAAAGTGGATGTTAGGAGGAAGTTGTTTGGAGTGAGGGTGGTGAGAGACTGGCACAGGTTGCCCAGGGAGGTTGTGGAGCACAGAATCACCCAACGTCATCAAAGATGATTCTGTGCTCCACAATCTCCCTGGAGCTGTTCAGAACCAGGTTGGATGAGGTCTTGAGTGCCCTGTGCTAGTGGGAGGTGTCCCTGCCTATAGGAGGGGGTTGGAACTGGATGATCCTTGAGGTCCCTTCCAACCTTTCCATTCTATGAGACTGAAGTGAGATTGGAGCCAGGAGAGGGCTGCTCTCCTGTCCCAAAGAACAAGTGGTTAAGACAAGAGGAAATGAGCCTAAGTTGCATTGTGAGAGGTTTAGGCTGGTCATGAGGAACAATTTCTTCCTCTTAAGGGTCATCAAGGTATGGACCAAGCTGCCCAGAGCAGTGGTGGAGTCCTCATCCCTGGAGGTGTTCAAAAGCCACAGAGCTGTGATGCTGAGGGGTGCAGTTTAGCCCCAGCCTTGGCAGGCTGAGGTCATGGTTGGACTCTCAGAACCATCCAGGTTGGCAAAACCCCTGAAGATCACCAAGTCCAACCTAGAACCCTGCTCTACAGGATTCACCTCAACCCATATCCCCAAGCACCGCATCCAAACCACCCTTAAACACATCCAGAGCTGGCGACTCCACCACCTCCCTGGGTAGCTCATTCCATTCCCTGACCACTCTCTCCATGGAAAAAAAAATTTTTTTCCTAGTGTTTGTGACTTTTTGAGGGGTGAGGAGTGGAATTTTAAGCTGCAGAGCATTATTATTTTGGTCTCTGTGCTCACAAGGAGAAGTTTAGCTACAGAGCCAAATGATGCCACGGAAAAAAACCTCTTCCTCAAATACAGGCTCTGAAGTGGTTCAGGTCTCACAAAAGGTCTTTTGATTTGGAAACCAGAAGAGCAGCTCCATTTTTTAATTTTTTTTTCCCCTTTTTCATGGTGGTTTTTTATTTGTCAGTAACTTTTTATTTTTTTTTGCTGTTGAGTACCTCTGTGGAGGTAGGGAAGGTGATTGAGCGACAGCGGCGCCGCTTTGAAGACGTTCAGCAGTGATTGCAATGGGTTTTTCTGTTCTGAGATTGGCACAATGGAGCAGCTTTGGAGTTGCAAATTATTTGCTTTGGAAAACCTGGGCTGGGGATGGGAGGAAATTGAAATCAGGAAGGAGCAGAACGGTGCCTGGGAGTTGGTGTGCCTCAAGCTGATGTTAAATCCATCACCCGGAGTGGGCGCTTAAGGTGAGTCTGGGTTTGCCTCTTCACAGGCTCACAGGGTGGTAGGGGTGGGAAGGGACCCAAAGAGCTCATTCAGTTCAACCCCCCCTGCCAGAGCAGGAGCAGACAATCCTGCTCAAGGCACACAGGAACACATCCAGACAGGCCTGGAAAGGCTCCAGAGAAGGAGATTCCACAACCTCTCTGGGCAGCCTGTGCCAGGGCTCTGGGACCCTTTCAGGTAAGAAGTTTCCCCTTGTGTTGAGCTGGAACCTCCTGTGCTGCAGCTCAGGAGCAACCCTTTGACCTCCCCTCAGCTGCTTCCGTGGCTCCAAAAGGTGTGGTGTGCTTTGTCCATGGGATTTTGGTGTCCTATAGAATGGTTTTGGTTGAAAAGGGTAAGAGTCCAGGCCTCCAGGGAGGGAGCAGCCACAACCTCCCTGGGCAACCTGTGCCAGTGTCTCACCACCCTCCCTGCAAACAACTTCCTCCTAACATCCACTTTCAATCTCCCTTCTGCCACTTCAAACCCATTGCCCCATGGCCTGGCATTGCAAGACCCTGTAAATAATCCCTCCCCAGCCTTCCTTAATTCCTCTTATTCCAGGGACACAGAATCATAGAATAGGTTGGATTGGAAGTGAGCTTAAAGATCATCCAGTTCTAATCCCACCCCCCCACCTCTGCCACAGGCTGGGACACCTCCCATTGGCTCAGGTTGCTCAAGGCTTCATCCAACCTGGCCTTGAAGACCTGCAGGGAGGTTGTGGAGCACAGAAGACCTGCAGGGAGGTTGTGGAGCACAGAATCACCCAACGTGATCAAAGATCACGTTGGGTGATTCTGTGCTCCACAACCTCCCTGGGCAACCTGTGCCAACCTCTCCCCACCCTCACTCTAAACTCTTCCTTCCTCATCTCCACTCTCAATCTTCCTTATGACAGACCTTGTCAATACTCCATCCCCAGCCCTCCCCTCCTTGCAGCGGGGGTTAAACCTGACCAGCTTTAAAGATCTTTCCCAACCCAAAGCAGTCTGCTCTTAAATCCTCACCAGAGGTGATCAAATCCGGGACGAATGCCCGGAGGGGGATGCCAGCCTCAAGCAGGCACCGGCGACATCTCGATCGCTCTTTGCATCTCGCCAGGGATTTATTCAACGACCCTTTCGATCAAGGCTGTTTTAGGCATCGCGGCGACGTCGTTGTTGTCGTCGTCGTCCTCGTCCTCTTCCTGCCGTTGACTTTAAGGTGCTGCGACAGGTTGCGGAGCTCATCGGTTGCGGTAATCCGCGGGGCTCGGCGGAGCAGATGTCGCCGAAGTCACAGCGCATTAAGGTTGCGATGAGGCATGGTGGTGACGCCGGAGGAGAGGATACAACCCCCTCCCCCTGCAGAGGAATCGCTGGGAGCAGTGGTAATTAAGGGATGCTCCGTGGTCCTGATGAGCACGCTCCGTTAAATGCCTCTTCAGGGTCCGATCCCCCTCAGCCGTGGCAGGAGGTGGGATGCTGGAGGAAGAGGAGGAGGAAGGGTTGTGGCTGGGCTTAGGTACCTGCAGTTGGGAGCAGAGGATGTTGTGCACCTCCCTGAGGAGCGGTAGAGGGAAAGGAAAACCTTTAGGGTGTTGTTATCTTGGGCTGATGTCCTTNCCCCCCTGCCAGAGCAGCATCACCCAGAGCAGATCACACAGGAACACATCCAGGCAGGGTTTGAGTATCTCCAGAGATACAACTCCACAACCCCTCTGGGCAGCCTGTTCCAGGGTTCTGTCACCCTCACAGGGAAAAAATTCCTCCTCATGTTTAAATGAAGTTTCCTATGCCTCAGCTTGCACCCATTGCCTCTTGTGCTGTTGCCATTGGGCATCACCCAGCAGAGCCTGGCTCCAGCCTCCTGGCACTCACCTTTGCATCTTTATAACCATTGCTGAAGTCACCTCTGAGGCTTCTCTCCAAACTCCCAGCCCCAACTCCCTCAGGCTCTGCTCCTAACAGAGCTGCTCCATTCCCTTCAGCATCTTTGTGGCTCAGCCCTGGACTCTCTCCAGCAGTTCTATGTCCCTCTTAAACTGGGTGGAGGGGAGGGGCAGAACTGTACAGAGTATTCCAGATGTGGCCTCTAGCAGGCCAGAGTAGAGGGTCAGGAAAACCTCTCTCAACCTACTACCCACAGCCCTGAAGTGAAGTTGCAAGCTGGAGCACAGCAGGTTCCATGTAAACATAAGGAAAAACTTTTTCACTGTGAGGGTGACAGAGCCCTGGAACAGGCTGCTCAGAGAGGCTGTGGAGTCTCCTTCTCTGGAGGGATTCCAACCCCCTTTGGGTATGTTTCTGTGTGACCTGCTCTAGGTGATGTGCTCTGACAGGAGAGGGTTGAACTCGAGGTCCCTTCTCACCCTTAACATTCTGTGACCTTCACCTTGGTTTTCTCTTTGGCTTGAGTGCTACAACAGCCAAAAGAGTCACTACATGAAAGGTCCTCTCCTCTTAGCTGCTTGCAAACTGCCAGTGCCCTGCTGGCATCTTTCTGAGGAGTAAGTCAGCTGGAAGGAAGCTAAATCTTGAACTTGGATTCAAAGCAGAAACCAAGCTCTCTTGGTGCCAGGCTTGGAAACACTTGCTTCTGTCACAGCATGGGGGGGTTGTCTTTGCAGCTTACCCTGCCAACCCCCCCCCTCCCCTCCCAGCATTACTGGAAACCTCACACAGGGTGGCTCATGTTATTTCCAACTCCTTCACAGGAGACTGGGATCCCATCCAACACCCACACCACCATCCAGGGCCCCCTTTGAACATCTCCAGTTGGGTTTAGGGGTCTCTCTCTGTAGGTAAGCTCCATACCTGGCAGGAGAGCATTTGAGGAGGAGACAGTTTTGCTCCAACTCCAGGCTGCGTGCCAAAACCCCTCATTAAAATTGCATGAGCTTGGCAGGATGTAAATATGAAACTTGGACTAAGATGTGGGTTCTTCTTCCCCCAAAGCACAATCAACTCCTTCAGCCTAAGTAAGAGCATCTATATATAACTGGGAAGATGCTGAAGTACTGCAGAAGGCTCTGTCTGGGGGTAGGTGCCTTCACCAAGCACAAATAAAACCCTCCACGAGCTGCAAATCTGGGGCTGAGGATGCTATTTTTTGCACACTGGTGTGGCTGTGCATCCTCTAGCAACCATGGGGATGCCTCTACAAGAGGCTGGAGGAGCCCAGCAGCTCTCAGTGTGGAGGGTTTGTAGCTGGGAAGGTGCTGAAGACTGTCTAGGGGGTAGGTGCCTTCATCCAGCATGAAGAAACCCCTCCACAAGCTGGAAATCTGGGGCTGAAGATGATGCTTTTTGCACACTGAGGTGGCTGTGCATCCTCTAGCAGCCATGGGGATGCTCTGTAAGAGTCTGGAGGAGCCCAGCAGCTCTCAGTGTGGAGGTTTTGTAGCTGGGAAGGTGCTGAAGTTCTGCAAAGGACTCTGTCTGGGGGCAGGTGCCTTCATCAAGCATGAATAAACCCCTCCACTAGCTGGACAGCTGGGTCTGAAGCTGTAGGGGTTTGCACACTGAGGTGGCTGTGCATCCTCTAGCAGCCATGGGGATGCTCTGTAAGAGTCTGGAGGAGCCCAGCAGCTCTCAGTGTGGAGGTTTTGTAGCTGGGAAGGTGCTGAAGTTCTGCAAAGGACTCTGTCTGAGGGCAGGTGCCTTCATGCATAAAGAAACCCCTCCACGAGCTGGAAATCTGGGGCTGAAGATGCTATTTTTTGCACACCGAGGTGGCTGTGCATCCTTTAGCGCCCTTGGGGACGCCTCTGTAAGAGGCTGGAGGAGCCCAGCAGCTCTCAGCATGGAGGGACGGAGGGTTTAGGCTTTTCTGAAGAAGGTTTTATTATTTAAGAGGTATCTGTGAGAAGCAGAACTCCGTAATGGGGTTAATGACTCCGTCGGCAGCTCCCCGTGAGCTGGCAATAACCTGATAAATTGCTAAGTACACTCCAGCTCGCTTCGCCCGGCTCCAGGCTCAGGTTATTTCCTGCACGGTAGAGACCTCCAAGTAGGTCATTACTGCCTAATTACTGCCTAAACGCTCTCATTTGTCCTCACCTTGTCAGCCGAGGTACAGGACTGCGCTGCCAACACAGTGGAGATCCCTCCCAGTCTCATCCTCCTGCGTTTCCCAAGCCAACAGAAAGCAGAGAAAAGGGAAACTCGAAGCAGGTGTTTGCTTTTGGTGAGGTTTCCTTTTTTTTTTTTTCTTTCCTCTGTTTAGCAAAATAATTCCAACTCAGAGGTTGTTTGTTTGTTTGTTTGTTTTCCTTGCTAGGTGAAAAGCTGAACATGAGCTGGCACTGTGTACCCAAAGCCCATAAACCAGCAAGGTGAAGTACAAGATCCTGCTCCTGGATCAGGGTAATCTCCATCATCAATCCAGGCTGAGGATGAAGGCTGGAGAGCAGCCCTGTAGAGAAGGATTTAGGGGTGCTGGGTAAAGCTGGATAGGAGCTGGCACCAAGTGCTGCCAGCCCAGCCCTGTCCTGAACTGATCCTCAGCAATGGAGGCAGCAGGGGCAGGGAGGGGATTGTGCCCCTCTGCTGTGCTCTGCTGAGACCTCCTCTGCAGTGCTGGGGCAGCTCTGGAGTGCTCAGCACAGACAGGGACCTGTTGGAGGCCACAGCAGTGCTGGCAGGGCTGGAAGGGCTCTGCTGTGAGGCCAGGCTGGCAGAGTTGTGCTTGGGCAGACTGGAGAGGAGAAGGCTCCAGGGAGAGTTTTTGGAGGCCTTGCAGTGCTTGAAGGGGCTGAGTAGAAAGCTGCAGATTTTTTTTCTCAGGGCCTCTTGTGACAAGCCAAGGGGGGGATGGTTTGGAACTAAAAGAGGAAGATTCAGGCTAGATATTAAATAGAAATTCTTCACTGGGAAGGTGGTGAGAGCCTGCCCTAGGGAGCTGGTGAGTGCACCATTCCAGGTGAGGTGAGGTTGGTTGTGGCTCTGAGCAATCTCCTACAGCTGCAGATGCTCCTGTTTGCTGTAGGGAGGTTGGACTACATCACTTGCCCTCCCTTGGAGCTCCCTTGCCCTCCCTTGGAGCTCCCTTGCCCTCCCAAACCAGTTTGTGACTCTGTGGTTCCCAGCCCATGCTGGGGCTTGGCTCAATGTTCTTCCACTGCAAGCTGAATTTGTGTCTTGCATATTTGCAGTGTTGCTTGTCCTATCTTCTTGCTCCCCTCTCCTCTTGCCATTGCATTTGAGTGCAGGAGGCTGCCCTCAGCTCCTCCAGCCCAAACCACCGCAAAGTGGAGAAGTACATCCCAGAAACCTGGCATGGTGAGGGTTGGAAGAGACCTCATCCAGCCCAACCCCCACCCTGCTAAAGCAGGGCACCCACAGCAGCTTGCCCAGGAGCACAATGGCCAGGGGTGGGGTTGGAATCTTTCCAGACAAGGAGACTCCATAACCTCTCTGGGCAGCCTGCTCCAGGCCTCCAGCACCCTCACACCAAATAAGTTTCTCCTCCTGTTCAGATCCTGGGCTCCAGTCTGTGCCCACTGCTCCTTGTCCTGTCTCTGAGCACCCCTGACAAGAGTCTGACCCCAGACTATTGCCCAACACAGCTCCTTTAGCTCTTGCTGAGCATTGCTCAGCTGCCCTCTGGGGCTGCTCTTCTACAGGCTCTCAGCTTCTGCTCCTCCCAGAGCTGCTCCAGACCCCTCAGCAGCTTCGCTGAGCCCCAGCAGTTCGATCTTCTTTCTGGAGGGGTCTGCACTTGGCTTCAACCCCTCACACTCCCACCTTTCATCCTGCTGTGCTGGAACACGAAGCTTTGAGTGCATTTAGATTACTTTTATTGTATTTTTTCCCCTCTCTTCTTGCTGATCTATATTTTTTTTTCCCCCCCCACATCACACTCACAGCCCAGCTTGTTGTCACTGGGTGACAAGTTGATGAAAGCTGCTCCGAAAAGAGGGCGAGGAGATGGATTTGTGCATTGAAGGGAAAGGGGAAAAAAAAAAAACAACCCAACAAAAAAACCCCCAAACCAACCAAAAACCCAACCAAACCAATCCCACAACCGACCTAAGGGAGGGGAGGGAGGGGAGAGGAGGTTAAGGATGGAATAACAAGCTGTGGAGGCGCCACTTGGCTGCCGGCGCTCGCCTTGATTATCCGATTGCGGCTCCTCGGAGCTGGAGCCTTCCCTGCCTCCCTCCTCTGCTCTGTGCTGTGATCAATCCCCTCCTCCCTCTCCTCCTTTTGATTTCTACATTTTTATCTCTTTCTACACTATGTCCATTGATAGAGGTGGGAAATTGAGAGCTGTCTGAATGCCAGAAGCATCCAAACAAGGCGAGGATGAGGGTTGGTGAGTCTGGAGTGGTTGTTTCCCCGGGGTTAAGCCTTCAGCGTGGATCTCCGGGAGGGCTACTGAGGGTAAAATATCTCCCAGATGGATTTTTATTCCTTAAAATGATGTCATAGAATCAAGCAAGTTGGAAGAGACATCCAAGCTCAACCAGTCTGACCCCCTGCCATAGGCAGGGACACCTCCCACTAGTGCAGGTTGCTCAAGGTTTCGTCCAACCTGGCCTTGAACACCTGCAGGGAGGTTGTGGAGCACAGAGGAGCTCCACAACCTCCCTGGGCAACCTGTGCCAGTGTCTCACCACCCTCACTGCAAACAACTTTGATCAAATTCTGTGCTCCACAACCTCCCTGGAGGTGTTCCTCATTCAGCCTGGTCCTCCCTTGAGCCACTTGTTCTAGTGGGAGATGTCCCTGCCTATGGCAGGGGGTTGGAACTGGCTGAGTTTTGAGGTCCCTTCCAACCTAAACCATTCTGTAATCCTATATTGAATAGGAGAGGTGCTGGGGTGGAAGTGGGGGTGGTGTTGGGGCCCTCCATATAGGATGTGGATCTGATGGCGATGGTCCAGAGGAGGGCCATGGAAATGATCAGGGGGTTAGACTCAGCAATGAGGACAGGCTGAGGGAGCTTGAGGTGTGCAGCCTGGAGAGGAGAAGGCTGCAGGGAGACCTTAGAGCAGCCTGCAAGTACCTGAAGGGGGCTACAAGAAGGATGGGTTGAGGCAATTCCAAGTATCAATCCAGGCTGGGCAGTGCCTGGCTGGAGAGCAGCCCTGAGGGGATAAATTTGGGGGTGCTGGTGGAGGAGAGGCTCAGCAGTGTGCACTTTCAGCCCAGCAGAAAGCAACCAGAGCAGTGTGAGCCTCAACTCTCTCAGCCTGTCCTCAGAGCAGAGCTGCTGCAGCCCTCTCAGCATCTTTGTGACCTCCTCTGGACCCACTCCCACACTTTTATGTCCTTCATGTGCTGGGGGCTCCAGAAATCCTTTTGTGGAGTCTTTCACCTGGGTTTTGGGGCACTCACATCTCCTCAAACCCTGAGGCAGAGTCCTCATTTGACAGCGAGGAGGATCGAGTCCAACCTCCCGTCCGTGGCAAGTCCTACTGTAGGCAGCCGAGAGGCGACGCAGGAAAACGCAGCTCCCGATATTTGAAAATCATTTTGTTACCTTTCCCCCTCCTCCTCCCCCCTCTCCTTCAACCTTTTTCTCCTTACCTTGCACTTCCCCCAAGCTGTCAGTGACAGCAACCTCCTTCCCAAGGCAAGCAGCACCTGTCTGCAGGATTATTTTTACCACCTCTTTGGCATCGCCGTCTCCTCCCGCGCAAACCCACCGCCTATAAATAACTCCACCACCCCTCCCTCGCATCACTCCATCTTTTCTCCTTGCCTGTCCCTTTGCTTGGGAAGAGGAGATGCTGGAGGAACCTGGAGCTGAGCTTTGCTTTAATCTGACACCCTCATGAGGCCTTAAATCAGCTGCATCTGAGGCATGTGGAGGATATCCTGCGGTTGGATTATGCGTGGGGAAAGCTCAGCCTCGTTTTTATCCCAACCCCTTTCCAAATGATCAATTTGTCAGTGGGATTGATTTGACCTTCTGTGCTCCCTGATGCTCCCAAATGTGGGCAACTCCTTCCCTCCATCTACATAATTAATGTTGGTTTTGGTTTTTTTTTTTCCCACACCCTTAAAGGTGAATTTTTCCTGAAAGAGGAAAACAAAAAAATCCTTCCCATGGCATTTTCCAGCTACCTTTTGTGCCTGCTTCACATTGATTGAGGCAGGGAAGAGCTGCACCTGGGTGAGGAATGAAATTCCTTGGCCTATGGGAATGATATTCCCAAGAATCATTGCTGGATCCCCTAAATCAGCTGCTGCTAAGGCATGTGGAGAATTAGCATTGCATTATACCTGGGGGAGGGTTGTGTGTGGGTGGGTGGAAATCTCACCCTCATTTGGCCACTTGCTGGATAAAGAATTGGCTGGATGGTGGCACCCAGAGAGTGGTGAGCAAGGGCACAATGTCCACCTGGAGAGCAGTGCCAAGTGGTGTCCCTCAGGGTCAGTGCTGGCACCAGTGCTGTTTGACATCTTTGTCAGTGCCATGGACAGAGGAATCAGTGCAGCCTCAGCAAGTGTGCAG
>VWZE01022932.1:0-27951 GCA_013396675.1 Eubucco bourcierii | reverse complement strand
AGGCTGAGAGAGTTTGAGCTGTTCAGCCTGGAGAAGAGAAGACTTTGAGATGTGATAGTAGCCTTCCAGTATCTGAAGGGGGCCTACAGGAAGGCTGTGGAGGGATTATTTACAAGGTCCTGCAATAACAGGACAAGGGGCTATGGGATTAAACTGGCAGAGGGGAGATTTAGTCTAGATGTTAGGAGGAAGTTCTTTACAGTAAGGGTGGTGAGGCACTGGAACAGGTTGTCCAGGGAGGTCGTGGCTGCTCCCTCCCTGGAGGTGTTCAAGGTCAGATTGGATGAGGCCTTGAGTAACCTGTACTAGTGGGAGGTGTCCCTGCCCATGGCAGGAGGTTGGAACTGGATGATCCTTGAGGTCCCTTCCAACCTTACCATTCTATGATTATCCCACCTCTCTGGTGGCCTATGCCAGGACCTCACCACCACCATCCTAGGGAACAATTCTTTCATAATACCCACCCTGAAGCTCCTCAGCTATAGTATATGGCCATTATCCCTTGCTCTGTTAAGGCATTTGGCTGCATCATCTTTAGAACTCCCTTTCAAGCAAAGGTTTCTTGTCAGACCTTCTCCTTCCCTCCTGTTTTTTCCCAGAGCAAACCATCTCAGCTACTTCAGTGCCTCTGGATTGGTTCTAGTTTAATCTTCCCAGAAACTCAAAATACAGGTATAAAAACCAGTACAATAATAATAATAAGCCTCCCCCTCTCCCTCTCTTTTGAGAGAAAGGAATTAGATGTAGAGAGGAAAGGGGTAAAAAACACCTGAAAAATAGCCTCATTTAAATTTTTGAAGTTTAACAATTAATAAAAGGTATTTAAGATAAGGGAATAGGGAAAGGAAAACAAGATACAAAAATATATACAACCAGATTGATAGCAATGTATGGATGTAGATTCAGGAAGGGATGTCCACCATGTGGTAGAAATGGCCACCTGGTAAGAGAGGAGCAACAGGAACAAGGTTGTGCTGTCAGGTAGGCAGGCAGAGAGAAAGAAACAGGAAGTTCCTCTGTTTATAAAGAGGGTCCAAACAGGACGTGGGAGTGGGCTAACCCCTGGGGTCAGCCCAGGTTCAGACCCACCCTCTGGGAGGAGCCAGGAGAACCTGGGGTCAGGTACAGATCACAGACCACCCCCAGGAGGGTTAACCCTTTACAGCCTCCTCATATGTCCTTCTCTCTGCTTATGGGGTTGGCACCTCCAAAAGTAAATGGAAAAGTTTGATGAGATCCCTCTGTGTGTACCCCGACCACCCATGCAACAGCAACAGAGCTCTTGGTGGCAAGTTCCAAAGCAGCTTGGTGTCAGCCCTTCACACAGAGCTGTTAGTCCTGTGGCAAGAGTTTACCCCACTCTGGACTCTCTTTTGACCCACAGTTGTGTGCATTCATTCTGCTGCACACAGTGTCTCAGCCGCTGCAGCAGAGTGATGCTCTCCTGCCTTTGCTTCCTCCGTGGAGCACCAAGCCTGTCTGAGCTTTTCCTCCACCTAAACATGTCCCTGCTGGTTAGGGGGAGGTGGAAGCCTACTTGCTCATGATAACAAGCCACAGCAACCCACCCTCCCTCTGCAGGGCTGAAGTTATTCTGGTGGTCTCTAGAGGATGCACCAGTGCTAAGCACCACTGGGAGCCTTCAGGAGGCTGCTGGACACCTTCTCTGCTCTGTCTTTAAATCCCTCACCCAGGTGAAGTATGCCCAGAATCTGTCTCCTTCTTGCATCTCTCAGACCCCAGCACCTGCAGTATTCTTTACTGGGGCTCCTCTGGTTCTGCAACCACCTGGTCCTGCTGCTCAGCACCTGCTGCTGCCTCCTGTCTCAGGTCTCTGCCAGCAGGCCCCTACTGTGCCCTGGGAATGCCACAGAGCCCTCTCTGGGCAGTGAGGGAGGCAAAGACTGTCTGCCCAGGGCCCTGCACTGCCCTGCACAGCGTGGACCTGGCCTGCTGCAGGCAGAACTGCCACAGAACTCAGACAGGCTCCTGCTGCTGTCAACCCCTTCTGAGCAACTCAAGGGCATAATTCTTGGCTGTTCTCTTTGAGCTTCAGAAGAGGATTTCAAGCCTAGTCTGGCAGCAGAAAAACTTTCACAGGATCACACAGAGAGTGCCAGCAGGGTGGGGTGTGAAGGGTCTTCTGCAGCTCACTGAACCCAAACCCCTGCTCCAGCAGGGCACCACAGCAGCTTGCCCAGGAGCACAATGTCCAGGGGTTTGGATGTTCTCCAGAGAAGGAGACTCCACAACCTCTCTGGGCAGCCTGCTTCATGCCTCCAGCACTCTCACAACAAATAACTTTCTTCTGCTCTTCAGATGGAACCTCCAGGGTTCCAGTTTGTGCCCCTTGCTTCTTGGCCTCTCCTGTAGTGGGTTTAAAGAGCCAATAGAGTGAAGCTCTCAAACGAATTGGAGAAAAAACAGAATTGTATTTGGAGAGAGTGTTACAGATAGAAATTACAAACCAGATACATAATCCATAAGCAAACCCCCTGAATTTTCCCCCAACACAAACCTAAATCTACAATATCCAGTGCTCCAGTCTTCCCCCCTCCATGCCACTGCCATCCTCCAGAGGCCTAAGCACAGCCTCTGGAGGCCCCAAACAAGGCCTATCCTTACATGTTTATCCTGATAAGGGAGCTCCTGCCTGGTGCAAGGCTGGAGGGGGAGGAAAGGAGAGCAAGCTGACCTTGCCCTGAACTTGTGAAGAGACAGCAGAATTATGGGATTGAATAACAATCTTCCAGTCCACAGAGGACTCTTTTTAATCTTATAGTTCCCAACCTGGGACATTTCCCTAGGCAAGGCTGAAGAGAGCCCAGCCCTATTGTGGTGCCCCTGACTCTTTAGCTCTTGCTGTGAAATGCTTAGCTCCCCTCTGGGGCTGCTCTTCTGCAGGCCCTCATCCCCATGGCTCTCAGCCTTTGCTCCTCACAGAGCTACTTCAGGCACCTCAGCATCTTCCCAACCTCCCCTGGACTCTCTCCAGCAGTTCCCTATCTCTTGAATTGGGTTACCCAGATCTGGACCTAATACAGCAGATGTGTCCTCAGCAGAGCACAGTAGAGGGGGATAACATCCTTCTTTGCTTTGCCCCACATCTTAGTCATCATTATTAAGAAGGAAATCTCTCCTATTAGTTCTCCAGACACCACCCACAGCTCCTCTGGCTCATGCCATGCTGGTGTCCCATCAGCAGCCTTTCACCTAACTGGCCTTGGGAAGCCTTGAGGCCGCCGGCGCAGTGTTGCATCTCGCAGGACTTGCTCTGGATTCAACAGGTACCAAGCAGCAGTGTGTCTGTGCGGAGCCTCCACAGGCCTTTGTTGTGCAATAATGATGCTTCCCATCAGCAACAAACACTGAGCAACTTTGTGATTCAACTTGAATGTGTTGAGCATTTAAAACACAACAGCTCCAGCACGTAGCCTGTGTGAATGCTGCTCAGAGAGAAGCCAAGCAGTGCCCATGAATATGGATCAGAGACCTCGTGACAGAGCTCCCTCATCAAAACCTGGGTGTGAGGGTGTTTTAGAGGAGAGAGAAGGGGAGAAACAGACAGAAAAATTGCATCCAGTTCCAGGCTCCCGAGGTCAGGAAGGACAGGAGTCCAAGGGAGGACTGCAAGGATACTGCATGGCCTGAAGTACTGCTTGAGGAGAGGCTGAGAACCCTGGGGCTGCTGAGTCTGGAGAGGAGAAGGGTACGAGGGGAGTTGACCAGTGTCTCTCAATAGCTGAGGGTTGGGGGTCAGGAAGGAAGGCACAGGCACAGCCTCTGCTCTCTTGTGCCCTGCCATAGGACAAGGGCACTGGATGGAAACTGCAACACAGGAAGAGTCACCTCAACGTGAAGAACTTCTTGACTGTAAGGGTCCCAGAGCCCTGGCACAGGCTGCCCAGAGAAGTTGCGGAGTCTTCTTCTCTGGAGCCTTTCCAGCCCTGTCTGGATGTGATCCTGTGCCACCTGTGCTGGATTCTCTGGTCCTGCTCTGGAAAATCTCTGGAATGCCCCTTCCAACCCCTAACACCCTCTGATACTGTGATCCTATGACTCTGGGCATGAACTCCCTGTGAGTAGTGGTCAATGGAGTCACCTCCACCTGGAGGCCAGTCACAAGTGATGTTCCCCAGGGCTCAGTACTGGGACCAGTCCTGTTCAGTTTCTTTCTTGGGTGAGGGGATGGAGGGCACCCTCAGTCAGTTTGGAGACAACACAAAATTAGGTGGCAGTGATGATCTGCTGGATGGGAGGGAGGCTCTACAGAAGGACCTGGACGGGTTGGACCTATGGGCTGTGGTCAGCTATATGAGCTTCAACAAGGCCAAGTGCCAGCTCCTGCACCTGGGCCACAACAACCCCATGGTGAGCTACGAGTCTGGGGAAGGATGGTGCAGAGCTGTGTGGCAGGAAAGGACCTGGGGATGCTCGCTGGCAGGAGGATGAATGTGAACCAGCAGTGTGCCCAGGTGGCCAAGAAGGCCAAGGGCATCCTGGTCTGTATCAGAGTGTGACCAGCAGAGCAGGGCACCGACTGTGCCTCTGTGCTCAGCCTTGCTGAGGTTGCATGTTGGGTGCTGTGTTCATAGAGGAAGGACATGAAGGGGCTGGAGTAGGGACAGACATATGTGACTGAGCTGGTTTGGGGCTGGAGAACAAGGCTGTGAGGAGCAGCTGAGAGAGCTGGGGCTACTTAGTCTACAAAAAAGGAGGTTGAGGGGAGACCTCTTTGCTCTACGGCTACCTGACAGGAGGGTGTAGAGAGGCAGGCACTGGGCTTGGCTCACAAGTAACCAAGGGTTACAAGTAACCAAGAATGAGAGGGAATAGCCTCAAACTGCACCACAGGAGGTTCAGGGAACATTTTTTTCATGGAAGGGCTTGTGAAGACTGGAGCAGGGAGGTGATGGAGTTGTGTAAAAGCCTTGGGGACATGGTGTGGTGACAGACCTGGTGGAGTGAGCAAATGACTGGGCTTGATGGTCTTGGTGCTCCTTTCCAGCCTGAACTATTCTATGGTTCTGTGCTATGGGAGTGATCCTGTGATATCCTTCTCATGAAGGGCATTGCTGGGGAGGTTGGATGGCAGACAGGCACAGAAGCTGTGGTACTGGGGAACAGGGAGATCACTGTTGCTATTCTTTGCAGCTATTTCATCTTTCCTCCTGAATGCCATGATTTAAGGGAGTTCACTCTGCAATTACAAGCTCTGGCCCAGGCCAGAGTGACTTGGTACAAAGACATGGAGTGATAGGACAAGGAATGATGGCTTCACACTGCGAAGAAATGGATTCTTTCTCATGAGAGTGGTGAAGCACTGGAACAGGCTGGTCAGAGAAGTCATGGAGACTCTAACACTGGAAGTGTTCAAAGCCAGGTTGGATGTGGCCTTGAGCAACCTGGGGTAGCAGGAAGTGTCCCTGCTGGGGTAGAGGGATGGATTTGGATGACCTTTAAGGTCCCTTCCAACCCCAACCATTCTATGGGAATGTTCTGCATGTGAATATGAGGGCTAGGACTTCCCTCCTGGGGTCTTCTGTATCAAGGTCTGGGGTTTCTGAAGGTTTTTCAGAAGACTGCTGTGTTGATTTCCAAGATAGTGATAGCTGCCCTGGCCCTGGGCAGCTGGGAAGTGTTCTGTCCCCTCTGCATTGAACTGAGGATCCCACTGATAAGAAAAAAAAAAAAAAAAAAAAAAAAAAGGAATGAACACAGGGAAATTTCCAAGGAAAAGGGAAATCCTTTTCCAGTCTGTGTCCCAGCGCTTACCTAAGCCACTTGCCTCTGCTGTCTTAGGGTGCCTAACCCTGAAGGGGCAAAGGGAAGAGGCAGCCACAACCTCCCTGGGCAACCCATTCCAGAGTCTCAGCAGCCTCACACTGAAGAACTTCTTCCTCAACTCCAATCTAACCCTGCTCTGCCTTAGCTCCAAACCATTCCCCTCTGGCCTGTCTCCAGATGCCCTCAGGTTTTATGGGGCTTCCAGGATGAGGGGAATGGGGACTGTGGCTCACCCCAAGCTTTGCAGCCCCGCATCCCCTCGGCCAGTAGCCACCCATAAACTGTCCCTTCTTTTATCCCCAGCTCTGCCTCTGGCCTGCTTACCACCTTGTATGTCTGTGTGCAAATCTGTTTGGTTTCTAGCTGGTGGAATTCTCTTTTTCCCAGTGTTCACCACCTAAGCAGTGCAGTTGTTTGCTCCCTGAGATGCCTGGTTGCTCTCCATCTAGATTGACAAGGTTTGTCTTCATCATTCAGACTAGAGTTTGATTGGTTGTTTTCTGCGGTTCTCCAAGAAATGTAACATCATCAGATGCTACCAGGAGCAAAGAGAAGCACAACTTGGCAAACTTTAGGTTTCAGATGAAGAGAAAAACCCTCAGAAGAAAATAATGTTCCCAAGTTAAACATCAGGTGAGGCAGAATGAGGCCCTCAGGCAGTCCTGGGTCACTCAGAGGGAGGTTTGATGAGATTCCAGAATGTTGACGGGTGTTTGGCAGTCAGAAAACTCAGATGCTTCAGCCACTGCCTTCATTTGAATGCAGTGGCAGGGCAAAGCCTGCAGTGCAGGCTGTGCTGGCCTGGCAATGCACAGCCCTTCCAGAATGCTGAGCACTGTGCCACATCACCAGACCCAGCTGCTGGTTCCAGCCTTGCTTATGATTCACTATCAAGCAGGGAGAAGGGAGCTGAGGGCAACAATGAAGAATGAAGAGGAAGAGCTTGGCTGGAGCTACAGGCAGCTGGAGCTGGTTATCAGAGAGCTGCCAGGCCAACAAAACTTAAAAGGAAGACAAAAAAACCTGTCAGGGCCCAAAGCAGCTCTGGCAATCAAGCAAATCTTTCAGCAGATGGGAGTGGTGAAATCAGCAATGGTGGACTAAAACAAGTAAAGCTATTCAGTGAGTGCTGTGTATGGAGAGATGATGAAGGAGGTTGCCCGACTGCATCCCCTGACAGGCAAGGATGATATTAAACAGCAGCAGATAAAGGTGAGATATTGAATCCTGCAGACCCAGGACACCTGCACCATCAGCTTACAAGGCCTGACTAAGGCTTTGAACAGCTGATGGTGATTCCAGTGAACTCTGGGCACCCTGGGGATGCTCTCCTGCTGTACACTCAAGAGCCCTCTCAGGGCCAAAGGCTTCAGGAGCTACCTTTTTCACCTAAAAGCCAGCATGGAGTGGGTGGAAATGACTTTGTGTTGTATCTGAGCTTGGCTTTGACTTACACACAGCTTCCTTAGGGAGTGGAAGGCAATCAAGGAGCTAGAGGAGTACCCTGGAAACCATTTCACCTGCAGGATCTTGACTTGTATTCTGTACTGTCCTGCTGCTATTTCTGCACTGCCTGAAAGCAGGTCACACCATAGCTCCTCCAGGTGAGTGTGGACAGGTGACCAGAGCCGAAGAGTCTCCATGGGGAGCTGTGGCACAGGACTGGTGAAAGCTGTGGGGGTTGGCTTGGGGAAGATGGGGGTGGCATGGCCTGTTTGGTACTGAAATGATGGGACCATTGTTCTGTGCTCAGCAGTAAGGAGGTCCCAGAGGAGACCTCTGCTCCTGCTTGCAGTGATGCTGCTCCACGCTGTTTGAATGCTGATGCTTATCTTGTTCCAGATTGCACAGCTTGAAGGAGCTGTGTAGGCACCCAGGCTCAAACTGGTCTGTTCCTCTTGATGGCGAGAATGGGGAAATCTAGGATCAAGAATCATAGAATGGTTTAGGTTAGAAGAGACCTCAAAGCTCATCCAGCTCCAACCTCCTGTCATAGGCAGGGACCACCTCCCATTAGAACAGGTTGCTCAAGGCCTCGTCCAACCTGCCTCCCTGGGCAACGTGTGCCAGTGTCTCACCACTCTCACTGGAAAGAACTTCTTCTAACACCCAGTTTAAATCTCCCCTCTGTCAGTTTAAGGATGACTGAACCAACCTCATCCTCGCTGCAGGCACCAGAACACAGGCTTCAGACCCTGGAGGCAACCTCAACCTTTCTCTCAAATGATTAATATTGATGACCAGAATCTCAGCTTCTCAGGAATAAGAAAGCTCAAATAAAATTGATGGAAGTATCCATTTTCCTACCAATATTCCAGACCTTGATTTCTCAGAAGCTCAACCAAGGCACATCCTCCGTCACACAGCTTTCAGCACCCAAGAGACTGCCAGCTCACCAAAGCCAGCTTCTGCCTCCAATGGGGAGAGCTGCACTGGACCCATTTCACCTACCCAACTGCCACCTGTCAGACTGTACATCAGCAGGCGCAGACTGGTGAGAAGCCTCTGGGGAGCCGTGGTCCAGATGCCAAGGCTGAGAGTAGCACATCAGAGCTCAGGAGCAGGGACTGAAGACTGAGCAGTCAGGGTTCTGGGAGAAGGGTGATGGACACAGAGACTGTGTGGACGGTCAGGTCAGCAGAGGTGGGAGCTGCACTCGGGAATGACCTCCTCACAGGTGAGCAACAAAACTCTCCAGAGAGGCCCATAGCCAGGAGAGGAGACATGAAAAGTGCTGACTCTTTCCTCCACCTGAAATATTCTGGTTCAAGCGAGTTGTGAGCTTTGGTCCAGGATGAGTCATTAGAGCACAGAGATGGAGTTTTTCCACCAGGAAGGGCATCTGCTGAAGGACATCTCCTTAAGGGCTACTGCCCTTAGCAGCTCACTAGATCCCAGTGTCCAGAGGGTGCATTACTGACCTAAGTCAATTTGCCTTATCCCGCAGAAGAGATCAGTGCAAGGGCAGAGGCTTTAAATTACCCCCAAGTGGCCACTGGAAATGGGACCAGCCTCTCCCACAGGAATAAGATCCCACACCCAGCAGTCTGGAAAGGGGTTTGTTCCCACCACAGATCACTGCATTGACAGGGCACACAACATGGAGAGGGTCCAGATGAGTGCCACAAAAGTGCTTAGGTTGCAGCAGCTCTGCTATGGTGTGCGGTTGAGGGAGCTGGGAGAAGAGAAGGCTCCAGGGAGACCTTAGAGCTGCCTGCCAGTGCCTGCAGGGGCTCCAAGCAGGCTGCAGAGGGACTGTGCCCAAAGACCTGCTGGGACAGGACCAGGGCAATAGTTTGAAATGAGAACAAAGTAGATTGAGATTGTATGTGAGGAAAAAGTTCTGCACCAGGAGGCTGCTGGAATGCTGCAATAGGTTCCCCTGGGAGGTGGTTGAGGCCCGTCCCTGAAGATATTCAAATTGAGGCTGGACAGGGCTGTGGGCAACCTGCTCTAGTGATGGATGTCCCTGCTGAGTACAGGGGGTTGGACTGGATGAGCTTTGGAGTTCCCTTCCAACCCAGACCATTCTATGATCCTGTGAGATGGAAAGGGTATGAGCAGGGACAGAAGGTGGGCAGTCTGAGCCCCTTATCTAAGCAAGGGCAAGCACAAGTGAGAACAAATGAGTTGCATAACCCTCAACAACTGCTTATGTCCCTTGCAGTGAGTGAAAGGAGACCTCTGATGTCAGGCAGCAGCTTTTTCCGGGGGAGGGTCATCAAGTGATCTGGGGTCCATTGTGTGCTGTGGTAAACAAAGAGCACCCAGACTAACCAAACCACCACTCCAGTTAGCCACTAAGAAGCAGATGAGAAATGGAACACTTCTTCGCAAAGGAGCATGGATATTCCTCACCCTGTTCATAAATTCACAGAGTGGTTCAGGTCGGAAGAGACCTCAGAGATCTTCTGCTCCAACACCTGCCACAGGCAGGGATACCTCTCAACTAGGCTTGGTTGCTCAAGGCCTCATCCAGTCTGGCCTTGAACAGCTTCCAGGCAGGAAGCAGCCACTTCCTCAGCTCCAGTCTAACCCTACTCTGTCTCAGCTCCAAACCATTCCCCCTTGGCCTGGCTCAGACACCCTCAGCAAAAGTTCCTCTGCAGCCTTCCTGCAGGATCCCTTCAGCTCTTGACAGGCAACTCTGAGGTTCCCCTGGAGCCTTCTCCTCTCCAGGCTGCACAACTCCAGCTCCCTTAGCCTGTGTTCACAGCAGAGCTGCTCCAGCCCTGCCATGAAGGAGGCACACAAAGCAGGGGACTGCCAACCACTTTCCACAGTTCAATCTGATCTCCTTCCAACACAGGAACACTACAGGTTTGGATGTCAGTTGGGAAAATGCCGTTAGACAATTAAATAAACTGTTTGGAGAGATAATCCAAAATGTGCACACAGCTCACTCAGGAAAAGAACATCTCCCATGGATACCCAGGGTGTAGATGTGTGTGGGGTACCCAGGGTATAGATGTGTGTCTGTACAGGTTCCTTAGGTTCTATTCTGAAGGACAGAAGCTGCAGAGACTGCTTCTGTGGAGCAATAGGCAGAGCTCCTCTGCAGAGCAGAGCCTGTGGACACCTCTGGGGTTTGGCTGTGCCAGTTTCTCAGCTGATTGCAGTGCTGATTTTTCCAGGCAGACATGGGGCACCAGAGACAAAAAGCTGGTAAGGATCAACTCCTCACAAACCTCACCCTGAGGTCTTTCCTGAGCTGGGGGGCTGGAGGTTAGTTGCAACTCCCACAAGGTCTTGGATCATGTTTGTGGCCCTCCTCTGGACTGGCTCCCACAGCTCACACTCAGCATAACCACGTTCATATCTGAAACAAGAGATTCTGAGGGCAATCATCCCCTGCTCCTCAGTGTTTGATTGATGAGGATGTAGAAGTCTGTTGGTGAGAAACTCTCATGGTCTTTATGAGCAATGTTCTATAAGGTACAGAGATGGCTCCATGTGACCACGCTGCCAACCGCCACAACCCTGCTGAAAGGTGCAAAGGCTGAAAGGCAATTGCAACTTCTACAACTTTTAGGCATTTGTGAGAGTATTTTCTTCCATTATTGAGGTCCACACTATAATACTGTGTCCAGTTCTGGGCCCCTCAGCTCAAGAAGGAGCTCAGGGAAGTGCTGCAGACAGCCCAGCCCAGAGCCCCCAAGCTGCTGCAGGCAGTGAACATCTCCTGTGAGGCCAGGCTGAGGGAGCTGGGGCTGGGAACTGGCAGTAGAGGAGCCTGAGGGTTGCCGTCAGTGCTGTGCTAAAGATGTGCAGGGCAGTGTTGGGAGGATGGAGCCAGACTGTGCCCAGGGATGGCCAAGGGCAACACAAGGGGCACTGGGTGCCAGCTGGAGCAGAGGAGGTGCCAGGGGAAGAGGAGGGGAAACTTTGCCCCTGTGAGGGTGCTGGAGATCTGGAGCAGGCTACCCAGAGATGTTGTGGAGTGTCCTGCTCTGGAGATATTCAAAACCCACCTGGATGTGTTCCTGTGTGCCCTGCCCTGGGTGCCCCTGCTCTTACAGGGCTTGGACTGGTTGCTCTCTGGAGGTCCCTTCCAGCCCCTAAGGCTCTCTGGTTCTGTGCTGTTTCTCATGGCTGACTGTGCTGATGTGTCCTGCACAAGGACCTGTGTGACAATAGTCAATATTTTCATGGAATAATAAAATCAGGGTTTGGTCAGCAAAGACCTTTCAGATCATCCAGTCCAGCCTTTAACCCAGCATTGCCAGGTCCCCACCAAGCCTTGTCCCTCTACAGCACATCTCAACGTTTTTTCAAGCCCTCCAGGGATGGAGACTCTACCACTGCCCTGGACAACCTGTTCCAGACCTTGACAACCCTTTGGGTAAGAAAATGTTTCTCATGTCAACTTAAACCTCCCCTGGTGCAGCTTGAGGCTACTTCCTCCTGCCCTATTGCTCATAATCTAGGAGAAGAGACCAACCCCTGCTGGCTCAAATCTCCTTTCAGGGCATTGTAGAGAAGATCTCTCCTCAGTTTCCTTTTCTCTAAGCTGCTGTTGCAGGTGAGTTTATTGACAGGGCTGCTGCCCAGAGGAGTCTCCACGCACAGCTGCAGCCTTGGCTTTGTGTTCTCATGAACAGGAGATTAAGAAATCCACCAAGCCAGGCTCTGTGCTTACAGAGAGCATCTCAAAACTGAAGGTGGGAGCTAGGGACTGACTCTTCTGTCACAGAAAAGACTGCCTGAGGGTGGCAGGTGGCAGGGTGACTACCTTGCTTCCCTCACATGTTGGTAGGCTGAGGCACAAAGAGAGGATGAGCAATTTGTTCCTGAAAGTGCAGGTCCATCATGGGGGCAAGTGTGAGAGAGAAAAGGACTACTTGCTGTGGTCCAAGAACAGGAATCTTTAGCAGTCATTTGAGCAAACACCACCATTCCAAAGACATTTCTACTGGATGTGAGATTCTGCTTGGATCACTTCTTACCTAGGACAGAGAGCTTTGGTAGCACCTGAGCTTTCCCACAGACTCCTTTGGAAACTGCTGCCCATGCCCTGCCAGGATGCAGAAGGCTGGCACTGATGCCCCCAACCCTGCAGACCCTCCCCAGTCAGCCAAGCCACAGGAGACTGCAGCAGGGCTCTGTGCTGAGGCTGTCTCCTGAAGGAAAAAGCCAAGAGGAAATCAAGTTAGAAGCACTGGAGTGCACTTACTGACTGGTCAAGGCCCCTTCCTATGCTGTCTGATGAATAGTGAGAGGGGGCCAGAACACAGGAGGAGTTGTGACTGCCTTCCTTCTGAGTGGGAAGCAGGAAGGCTAGGGCTGGCTGAGCTGTTTGCCATGGGCCAGCCCACGGGCCAGAGCCCTCTTGAGGATGTGTTCCTGCATAGCTGTCTGGCACAGGGCTGTCACACCAGATGTGACAGGGACTGGCCTAAGGTGGCAGGTTCCCAGCATGTGCTCACATGAGATCAGGCCTTGCTTTGAGTGCAGCTCCAGTTCTTGCCGTACCCCTGCTGCACCAGTAGGGTTCCCTGTAAGGTGAGCTTGGAGAGGTGATGAGCAAGTGGCATTGCCTGACTCCTTTGCAACTCTCTTCCTCAAGTCTGCCTTGTCTGCTGTTGATTGAGGCTCCTGGGCTCTCAGGTGGGTCCCAAGCTGTCCCTACCACTGTTGCTTGATGAGCAGGTCACTCAGGGCTGTCTCCTGTGGAAGGCTGGGGGCTAGGTAGTCCTGCAGTGGTGAGCATCATGGCCTTACAAACAGAGCTGTGTGCAGGCCTCCCACTTTCCTCCTGTGTGCTTGGGGAGATGCTGCTGTGTCTGGGGCTGCATAGCTGGGTGAAGAGCCACAGGAGACAGAGCCATCAGCTGCCAAACTCAGCTGGGAGCCAGTGGCTGAGCCCTACCTTCAAGCAGGCTGCTTGCACAGGGCTGTAATAGTAAAGCACAGACTGGGGAGCTCCACAGTGGGAGGGTGTCCCTGGGTGACAGTCACCTGCTGGCTGCTCAGCCCTGCAGACCCTCCCCAGTCAGCCAAACCACAGGAGACTGCAGCAGGGCTCTGTGCAGAAGCTGTGTCCTGAAGGAGAAAGCCAAGAGGAAACCAAGTTAGAAGCACTGGAGTGCACTTACTGGCTGGCCCAGGCCCCTTCCTGTGCTGTGTGATGAATGGCGAGAGTGGGCCAGAACTCCCTGGGTTGTGCAGCACATAACCACTGTGGTCACTATGGCACACACAGCGCTTTCACCACTGCCAACTCTTAAAAGCCATTGACTGGAAAGCACTTTGGGAACTGCTCCCTTGCAGTCAGCTGTCTCATGGCCAGGAAGCAGTGAGCAGTGGGGCCAGCCCTGGTGTCCCAGGGAGAGCTGCAGAGCAGGCACTCTGTCTGAAGGAGCAAGACTCTGCAGGTGAGGTGGACACAGGGACAACCTGAGACTCGTCACCCACCTCCTGAGGACAAAGGGAGGGCTGGGCAGAGGAACTGGAGAAGATGTAAAATCAGGAGCTAAGCAGCAAACCTGGACTGTGGGCACAAGGCCACTTAAGCTCATGAGATGATGGCCTTACAAAGCTTTATCAGCACTGTGGCTTCAGCTCCAGGGTGCAAAGCTGCTCTGTGACAATCGTGGCTGATGGGATGCCCTTGCAGTGAGAGCAAGATGGCTTGGACCAGCCAGGTGTGTGTAGGAGTTGGAGTCTTCCTGCCAGCTCCTCCCCTGGGGTGGTAAATGACACTGTGACCACTCCCCTATATGCTCCTACCTCTAGTGGAGGTACCTCTAGTGGCTACACAGCACACCCTGGGCTCATGCAGCCAGCCAGAGCAGTTGGCAGGTGCTGGCATGCTGTGAACTTGGCCTGAAGCTGGTGCCACCTGCTTGTGACACCTACCTAACAACATGGGCAGTGGGGGAGACAGCACCAGTCTTGGTCAGCTGGAGCTACTCAAGCCAACTTCAGCTTAGCAGAGCCTTCCAAGTGACCTGCTCTGTTAGATCACTCCTCACATTAGCTGAAGACCAGTGGCATCCTGGAGGGCAGCAAGGGCAGTGTGACCAACAAGGCTAGGGAGGTTCTGCTGCCTCTTTGCCCTGCCCTGCTGAGACTACAGCTGCAATGCTGCATCCAGTTCTCAGCTCCCCAGTTTCAGAGAGACAGAGACCGGCTGGGGAGAGTCCAATGGAGGCTATGAGGATGATGAAGGACCTGAAACATCTCTGCTGTGGAGAAAGACTGAGAGCCCTGGGGCTGGTTAGCCTGCAGTGTAGAAGATTGAGAGGGGACCTGATAATGTCTGCATATAGTTGAGGGGTAGGGGTCAGGATGAAGGTGCCAGGTTCTGCTTGGTCGTGCCCAGGACCAGCACAAGGACCAGGAGGACTAAGCTGGAAGCCAGGAAGTTTCATCTCAGCATGAGGAGAAAGCTGTTTAGTGTGAGGTGTTGAAGGCCTGGAGCAGGCTGCCCAGAGAGGTTGTGGAGTCAACTGCTCTGGAACTTTTCCAAGCCCCCCTGGATATGTTCCCATGTGCCCTGCCCTGGGTGCTCCTGCTCTGGCAGGGGTTGGGCTGGATGACCTCTGGAGGTCCCTCCCAGCCCCTACCTTTCTGTGGTCCTGTGCTTCTGTGAGGGGGGTGCTGGGCTGCTGGCCAGGCAGGGCATTGCTACGGCTACACAGTTCCCAGCTCTGGGTATATTGACAGGTGCCTCAAGCCTCCTGCGATCTGCCCCTTTCTCTTGAGGTCCTTGGCTCTTTCTCTGGCCTGTAGAGATACTGCAGGTCTGTAGATCTTGGCTGGGAACCTATGGAGGACAGGCTTTCAGAGGGCACATGCAGCACCAAAGCTGCCTCCCTGGAATGAGGAGAACATCTTAGGCCTTTGTGGATCCAGCACCAGCTGTGTGCAGTTGTTGGATCAATCCAGCACAGAAGGTAGGTGGTGCCACAGGGGGCTGGGGCTCTCCAGCTGACATACCAAAGGCTCTTGCAGCTTGGCTGGGAGCGGGACAGAGTGTAGCCAGGCACCCAACCCTAAAAGGGGCAGGCTGGACTTGTGCTGCTGCAAAACCGAGAAGCACACAGACAAATGAGAAAAGACCAGAGGAAGTTCAGGACAGAGACAGGGAGGTGAACCTGCAAGGGCTGAGGGCTTACATCAGAGGAGAAAAGAGGTGAGAACTGAAAGGCTGTTGGAGGGCTTTGGAGCTCTGCTTTTTGCCGGTCATTAACAGCCTCTCCCCATGGCTGCCTCAGCTCCTCCACGGCACAGCACAGGCTGCCGCAAAACTCTTGTACTGACCCATCAGCTCACCATCTCCAAGCCTCCAAGCCTGATAGTCCTCCTGGCCCTCTCCCCCAAAGCCTCACATCCTAAGTAACCACTTCCCCCAGCACGAGGATTGTTCCTCTCCCTTCTAGGGTTGACGTGAGATTGCCCCAGTACTAACGGAGGTGAGGGGGCAAGGGAGGGAAGCTGCTTCTGATGATGCAAACCAGGAGAATTCAGGGGCTCCTGGCAAAGGAAAAATGCTGAAATACTGTTCCGGGCTCACCCAGACCCTTTCACTCAAACAAAAGCAGAATCTTTTCTATTTTTTCTCTTCAAGGTCTTTAGAATAAAAGGGTTCAGTAGCAGGGAAAATTGAAGCTTCCTTGGAACAACAAAGAAGCTGTCATTTAGAGAGGGAGAAGCCTGAGCACTATCACATGGGAATATCAAAATGAAGCATTTTCTCATTTCCAAACCAAAACATTTCCTCCCAGAAAATGTGAAAATGAGCTGTTTTGACATGTGAAAAAAAAAAAAAAAATCGCTTCTACCAGCTCCTTGGCTAAAAGCATTTGGCGAACCCAGGCAGCGTTAGTGTAGAAAAGTTTCACTCCCTGAATCTTCCAACCTGGAGGTAACTGCTGTTCACCACAGAGCCTGGCTTAGCTTTGCTGCTCCTGGTGACATGGTCCAGCTCTGCTGCTCCCAGCATAAGAGAGATGTGGAGCTACTGGAGTAGGTCCAAAGGAGGCCAGAAAGGTGATCAGAGGACTGGAGTACCTGTGAGGACAGACTGGGGGAGTTGAGGTTTTTGAGCCTGGAGAAGAGATGGTTTCAGGGAGACCTCAGAACAGTCTTCCAGTACCTGAAGGAGCTCCAGGAGAGCTGTGGAGGGACTTGGACAAGGGCTGCGAATGACAGGAGGAGGGACAATGGATTGGAGCTTGAGGAGGGCAGATTGAGACTGGAGATCAGGAAAAAAAAATTGAGAGAGAGAGTGGTGAGACACAGGTTGCCCAGGGATGCTGTGGCTGTCCCCTTCCTGGAGGTGTTCAAGGCCATATTGGATGAGGTCTTGATCAACCTGGGCTGGTGAAAGGTGTCCCTGCCCATGGCAGGGGGTTTGAGCTGGATGGTCTTGAAGGTCCCTTCCAACCCAAACCATTCCATGAATCCATGAAGTTATGCTGGAATGTCATCTACCGAACCACCCAGCTCTGCTTCTGCTTCCTAAACCCCACTCTGGTCCTCATGATCAAGGGCCTGTGAGCCTGTGGATCACAAATATGGGGAGAAGTCAGAGAAAGTCAGAAGGAAGTGATAGTGCCTGCCCTGAGAGCAGAGATACCCTACCCCCAGTGCCCAGGCAGCAGCGGCAGCTCTCTGCACTGCCCTCTGCTCAGAGACCAGCTCACGACTGGCAACTGACACAGGTCCTCTTATTAGCGATCCATTAAATCCCAATCGTTCCTTAATGCTCGGGAAATGGGATAATGGGGCAGTCAATTAGCACACAGCAAAATAGGCTGCTCTGCTGAGGAGGTTGTGGTTAACACAGCAGCTCCCAAATGTCAGCTGTGTTTTTAGCACAGAATGGAATTAATTTGCCAAGGTTCCCTTGTTAAATGTCAGATCCTTATATCTTGTATACATTAAACAGTCCAGGAACTGGGAAGCACTTGTGTAATCAAGTTAAGCGTGAGGGGGCAGATTTCCTGCACCTAAGCAAACCTGAAACTTGCCTTTTCCAATTAATATTTCATTTTCCTAACAGCCACCACATTAATTCTTAATTAAATGCTTATTGGAGACACTCTACTGATTAGTGTGAACTAATGAGCAACAATAGGAATTGTTTATCCAGCTTCTAAAGATTTCCCTTCATAAAAGGAGTGGTGGTTAGATGACTTCTTCCATGTATTGCTGTGCCCTAAAATGATTTCTTTGCAGAATAACATTTCCAGGGAGTCGGCAGCAGCTTTGGGCAGGACAGGGCCTGGCTGCAGCACAGGGCTGCAGAGAGTCTGTCTGCAGGGCACACCCTCTGGGGATGGAAATGAAGCTAAGTCCCAGGAGGTGACCCAGTTCTCAGGACAGTCAGAGCCTTGCTTCCAGACAGCCTCAAAGGGTCAAAGCCAGTAATGCAACCACATGTGAAAGGAAGAAGATTCACCAACAATCACATTCCCAGTGCTGTACAGGTAGTGACAGGGATCACAAAATCATCCATCTTGGAAGAGACTCTCATGATCACCAAGTCCTGCCACTAACCCTGCTCTACAAGAATTACCCCTAGTTTACAAGGTTTGCCCCAAGCCATATCCCCAAGTACCTCATCTAAACCACTCTAAAACCTCTCCAGGGGGTTGGTGATTCCACCACCTGGCCTGTGCCAGTGCCTGACCACTCTTGCTGGGAAAAAATTTCTTGCTACTGTCCAGCATAACCCTGCCGTGCTGCAGCTTGAGGCCATTCCCTCTTGTTCTGTCACTAATGCCTATGGGCAGAGACCAACACCAACCTCTCCACAGCCTCCTTCCAGGTAACTGTAGAAAGTGATGAGGTCTCCCTCAGCCTCCTCTTTTCCAAACTAACCATCCCCAGCTCCTTCAGTTGCTCCTCACAAGATTTCTTCTCCAGGCCCTTCTCAGATTCCTTGCCCTCCTCTGGGTTGGCTCCAGCACCTCCACATATCTTGTGTTGAGGTGCCTGAAGCTGAACACAACACTCGAGGTGTGGCCTCACCAGAGCAGAGCACAAGAGGACAATCACTGCCCTGTGCCTGTTGGGCATAGCATTATTCTAATCCCAGCCAGGATGCCATTGTCTTTCTTTGCCACCTGGGTACTGCCGGTTCATGTTCAGTCACTTGCCCATGGCCACCCCCAGGTCCCTTTTGGCCAGGCAGCTCTCCAGCCACACTGCTTCAAGCCTGCAGCCTTGCTTGGGGTTGCTGTGACCCAAGTGCAGCACCTGGCACTTGGCCTTGTTGAAGCTCATCCCATTGACATTGGCATGAATCCAACCTAGCCAAGAAATCCAGCAACAGAAGAACTTAGTGGTGGCACAGCACCCCTTGCAGAAGAGAAGCCAGAAACAGCCTTCCAACAAGAGCATCAGTTAACAGCAGCGAAAAAGAACTCTTGGAGCTAAGCAGGAATTGTTTTCATCATCCCAAAGGAAATGAGAGCAGGGACAATCAGGTAACAATCACCTCCCTACTCTTGCTGGACACAGAATTTCTAATGCCAGCCAGGATGATGAGCAGATCTCCAGCTAAATTTAGATCAGACATTAGGAGGAAATTTGTGGCCATGAGGCTGAGGAGGCACTGCCAGAGGTTGTCTGGAGAAGCTGTGGTGGCCCCCAAGCCTGGAAGTGTTCCAAGTCAGGTTGGATGGAACCTTGAGCAAGATGGTCTAGCAGGAACTCTTCCTGCCCATAGCATAGGGTTGTAACTAGATGGTCTTTAAGGTCCCTTCCACTTCAGCCCATTCAGAGATTCCAGGACCCTCACGAGTGGTGAGTCACACAGGTAGTGATCCTAAAGGTGCAGGCAGATAACCAGCTGAGGCTGTTACTCTTTCTCATCTGTTCCGGTCCAGGTAAACCCAGGTTACAGAATTCCTAAAGTGAAGTGCCACATCTTCCTGTCTGTCTACCAGCAGAACATTCCCAGCAGGGCTTTGTCTCCATGCCTGTTAAGCCCTACAGCAAAGGTGATGATAGAAGCCAGCCCTTGCTTAGTGCTAGTGGTGTCCCGCGCTGAGGCTGTCACAGCTCTCATTCCTCTCTGAGCCTCTCTCTCTCTTCTGCTGCATCTTTGAGGCACAATCACACCAGACATGAGCTCTAAGGGTGCCACGGACCTAGGTGGTGGCATTGCACAGCTCTTCATGGCATTGGCTGTCCCTCTACTGACAAGGCTGAGAGCATCTGTGCTGGCTCTGGCACTGCTGAGGCTGAGCAGGGGTTTTCATGGCACCTTCCCCACTAGGCAGAGCTGTTCCATTCACAGGCTCTGGCTGTGGTAGGACTGCTTTCAGCTGCATTTATGACTCAGCCTCTATTGACCAGGAACTCATTCTGGCATTTTCGCACATAGTCATTCAGAACTGTGAGATTTTCCCTCAGCTTTTCACAAGCAGCTTTAGATGTGACTGTCCTGGAGGTATAGTTGTTGTTGTTGTTGATCCATAGCAGATATGGGGACTCTGCTGACAAGTCCTCACAGAAATGTCAGAAATTCCCTTGTGCCATAGCAAAGAGGCACAGGTCACGGCCAGCTTCTTGGGAAACTTTGCAGGCATCTTACCTTCGTCATGAAAGCTCAGCACCTGTCAGCCTCTCAGTGGCTCTCAAGAGGCAGCCCAGCCCTGGGGACAGCTCAATGTCCCTAAGGGTTGGTAGCGAAGGGGCTAAATATTTTCACAGATTCACAAAATGGATTGGGTTGGAAGGGACTTGAAAGCTCATCCTGCTCCAACCCCCTGCCATGGGTAGGGAAACCTCCCACCAGCACAGGGAGCTCAAGGCCTCATCTGGCCTGGTCTTGAACACCTCCAGGGAGGGGACAGCCAAAGCCTCCCTGGGCAACCTGTCCCAATGTCTCACCACCCTCACGGCAAAGAATTTCTTCCTCATCTCAATCTTCTTCACTCTCAATTTGCCCTCCTCAAGCTCAAATCCATTGATCCTGGTCCTATGACTCCCAGCCCTTGTCCAAAGTCCCTCCCCAGCTCTCCTAGAGCCCCTTCAGGCACTGGAAGACTGCTCTAAGGAGCTGGCTCCTGAGAAGCCCCAGTTGTCTCAGCCTATCCCCAGAGGGAAGGGAAAGGGGAAAAGAGAGAGAAAGGCAAATCCATCATCTGGATTCATCAGTTATTAACTCCTTCAAAGACCTCTTGCAGTTCTGAAGTGAGACTTCACTTCATTGCTCTTTAAATACTCGTTTTGGCATAACTCCTAAAGCTGTGATCAAGCTGCACTCCTCCAGATGCTTCTGAGTTCCCCCTGAATGCTGGTTCCTCATTTGTTGTCTTTCATTGCTCTAATATTGGGATTGATTTCAGAGGTACTTTGCACAACACAAGAAGTAGTTCAGCAAATTCATCTCTGAATTCCTTCAAACCTCTTGGGTGGATGCCATCTGTTCCTGCTCATTTTCTACCATCCACTTCCTCACAACTTAAAAAGCCTCCTCCTGAAGTTCTGAGGGCTGGTCAGACTCACTCCTTGTTCAAAAAGGCTTCTCTTCTGCTATAGAGAAACTAAGCTCTCTATAGCAAGCAGCAGAGCAGAGAAATAACATTTTCTCTCTTCTAGACCCCTTTTCTTGCTGAAGATCTCCTGCCAAGCCTCCATCATGCAGCAGTTTTCTGGTAGGCCTCCCTCAGAAGGCACTGCAGAAAACTCTTTAATTTCCAACCTCAGTTCTCCAGCTGGTAGCTTCCTAGGGGGTCCTCTGACTTCCAGTTATGGTTCCATGATGAAGTCACAAGCTCTCATCCATGCTCTCATCTCCTCTGGGATGATGAAAGCAATTCCTGCTTAGCTCCAAGAGTTCTTTTTCGCTGCTGTTAACTGATACTCTTGTTGGAAGGCTGTTTCTGGCTTCTCTTCTGCAAGGGGTGCTGTGCCACCACTAAGTTCTTCTGTTGCTGGATTTCTTGGCTAGGTTGGATTCATGCCAATGTCAATGGGATGAGCTTCAACAAGGCCAAGTGCCAGGTGCTGCACTTGGGTCACAGCAACCCCAAGCAAGGCTGCAGGCTTGGAGCAGTGTGGCTGGAGAGCTGCCTGGCCAAAAGGGACCTGGGGGTGGCAACGGGCAAATGACTGAACATGAACCGGCAGTACCCAGGTGGCAAAGAAAGACAATGGCATCCTGGCTGGGATTAGAAATGTACTCGACACTGCTGAGGCTATACCTCAAGTGCTGGGTTCTGGTTTGGGTGCCTCAATATAAGAGGGATGTGGAGGTGCTGGAGCCAACCCAGAGCAGGGCAAGGAAGCTGTGAAGAGTCTGGAGAAGGAATCTTGTGAGTAGCAACTGAAGGAGTTGGGGATAGTTAGTGTGAAAAAGAGGAGGCTGAGGGAGACCTCGTTGCTGTCTACAGCTACCTGGAAGGAGGCTGTGGCGAGGTTGGTGTTGGTCTCTGCCCACAGGCATTAGTGACAGAACAAGAGGGAATGGCCACAAGTTGCAGCATGGCAGGGTTATGCTATACAGTAGGAAACGTTTTTTCTCAGCAGGAGTGGTCAGGCATTGGCCCAGGCCGCCCAGGGAGGTAATGGAGGTTTTAAAGGTCATTTGGCTGTGATGCTTGGAGATACATTTAGGGTGCATCTTATAGAGTAGGGTTAATGCAGGACTTGGTGATCCTGAGGAACTGCTTCAACCTAAATACTTATGTGATTCTGAAGAGGTCAGACATAATGTGAAGGTTTGGGAGTTACCCACCCCCACACACTTTGTAAAATGACCCAGACTAGAACTCAGCCAGCTGGAAGTTAAATGATGAAGCTGTATTTACAGCTCAGCACAATGTACAGCAGATATATACACTATATACAGAATATTTACAGAAATATACAAGTAAAAGGTAATACAGCAACACAACAACCCTCCCAAAAATCAGAGACCCCAGGAGAGGCTCCCAACCACCCTTCTACCTTCTCCCCACCCCTGTACCTTACCCCAAGGTTTGCCTTACACGCAAGGTAAATTAGGAAGATCGGCCAGGGGAGTTAGAAGAAAAGTGGTTAGTGAGGATTAATCGGCAGAGAGTCAGAGCCCAGAAGCTGCTGAATCACCCCAGCAGCTGCTGTTCCAGCAAGAGTCAGAGAGAGACTGATTTATCTATGTGTTTTGATTATTGTTCCCAAACAATTCTCCAACAAGCATATGAGTGAAGTAGACATCATGATGTTTTCTTTTCACAGTCTATAGTGTAATTTTCTCTATTAAAATATTCTAATTAGTCTCAAACCAGCACACATAACCATTCCACTCTACCTGCTGCTCCTTCTCCATTCTGCTGGCAAGGTTTCTCACTTTTACAGCCTCATCCCTTCCTGCCCTCTACAAGTGAGACTCTATTAAGAGGATTGTCACCTGTGACTGCCATCAAGCTGTACAAATACAAGGAACTAATGATCATCATTACAGAATTGGTCTGTGATGACTGCATCTAGAACAAACTTGTTTCAATACTCAACATTAAATAAATAAATTTTCCTTTCCTGATGGGATCTGGGACTGTTTGCTCCAAGAGGTTCTCAAATGGAGTGATATAAAAATTGGGGGGTTTGCCTCATCTCATTGTAATGCCTGACATCTCCACATGGGCACAAGGAAAGGCTCCTACTGCATCCTCTTTATTCTTCCCATGTTCTCCTTGCATGCCAGGGAATTTCAGTCTGTGCAGAAACTTGAGAGCTTGCATTTAGCTGGATTAGGCTACAACTGTCAGTCCCATGGATGTGCAGCACCTCTGTCCTCTCTGCTGCTTACTGATCCTGGGAGTTTTGCACTTGCACAGAATCCCAGCAGGGTGGGGTTGGAAGGGAACTCCAGAGATCACCCAGCCCAACCCCCTGCTCCAGCAGGACACCCACAGCAGCTTGCCCAGCGTCACAATTGCCAGGGGCGGTTGGAAGCTCTCCACGCAAGGAGACTCCACAATCTCTCTGGGCAGCATGCTCCAGGCCTCCAGCACCCTCACACCAAACAACTTTCTCCTCCTCTTCCCATGGAACCTCCCGGATTCTCTTCTGCAGGCTTTCAGCCCCAGGGCTCTCAGCCTCTGCTCCTCGCCAAGCTGCTCCAGTCCCCCCAGCATCTTTGTAGCCTCTGCTGGACTCTCCCCAGCAGTCCTCTCCCTCTCTTGAACTTGTATTCTGCAAGCCTCACCTGCAGTGACTCACTGTTTCCTTCTTGGACATCAACAAAGCCATTAAACACTATCAGGTCAAAATCCACCATCTGCAGATGTTGCCCTGTGGAATTCTGCTCAGACCAGAAGACATGCCAAATAGAAGTGATCTGGACCAGAATTTCTCTGCACCAAATAGCATTTGAGAATTATTGAACTGCTCTCACTTCTCTCCCCCAGCTCTGAGCCCAGAGGCTTTCTCTTCAAAAAACTCCATCAGCAAAATCTGTCCTGCTGCTGCTGTTGGTGAGCTCTGACCTCAGTTGTGCAGTCATGCGGGGAAAGAGCCGTGGGGAAACACAGCTGCACTGTTGAGATATCTTCTAGGCTTTGGCTAAAATCCCAACCCCACCACACTTTATGCCCAAGCCCTTGTGCCCTGCAGTGAGGCCAGGCGTTGCCCCCATCTCTCTCTTGTTCTGTGTGGGCAAGCCTGACCCTGGCCCTGCACCCACAGCATGCCTGTGGGGAATGGGCAGATGGCATGACTGTAGCTTGACACAGACACACAGAATCACTGAAACATTCAGGTTGGCAAATCCCCTCAGGATCACCAAGTCTAACCCAGAACCCTAGTCTACAAGGTTCACCCCAAAACCACATCCCCAAGCACCTCAACCAAATGACCTTTAAACACCTCCAGGGTTGGTGACTTTACCACCTCCCTGGGCAGCCTATGCCAGTGCCGGACCACTTTTGCTGGAAAAAGCATATTCCTGCTTTCCAGCCTAACCTGGCCTTGCTGCAGCTTGAGGCTGTTTCTTGTTCTATCACCAAGTACCTGTGGGAAGAGACCAGCACCAACCTCTTCACAGTGCCAGCTCAGCTGAGTTTTATTTGCCCATCTTTCCTCAGCTTTCTCAACTCTGTAGCCCCTGGAGGGTGCCTCTTGCTGCCCACCTCCTTTCTGGCATCAGGGGAGAAGCAACAGTTAGTGCAACAAGCTCAAATTTGGTAAATCTCCTTCTCTCAGGACTTAGGAAAGCAGCTGCAGCTCTGCCCCAATTACCATCTCTACATAGTTAGCTCTGATCTGGGGGCTAAGCTGCAGGCAAGACTGCACAAAGCTAGGAGTGAATGTGCCCTGCAGCCTCCCCAGTGCAGGCAGCAGGGCCTGGAGACCACCAGGCAGAGTCAGCTGGGAGCATCCTAAATGAGCTGACCAGGAAAAGCAAGGAACAGTCCAGGCTGGGGATCATGCAGCTTGGTTGTCTCTTGGCTGTAACAGCAGAGAACAAGCATCAGAGAAGGTGTGTGAGAAAAGCAGGAAAGATAGGGGGTTCATGCCAGCTGCTTCTGCCAGTCCTCCCCACCAGCATAGCAGCTCTCCAGGTCCTTCTGCAAGGCCAACTGACTTTACAGAGGACACAGCCCTTATAAGGAGGGCTCAGGGTTCACCAGCTCCAGGAGCTATCAGATCCTTCTCAAATGAAAACCTTTGTGGGCCCTGACCTGATGGAAGCTGCTGCAGATCCACCCCTGGGAAACTAAGGCAGGTTGAGACAGGAACTTTCCTCCAGGGCAAATATTCACAGCACCACAGAATGTCTGGGGCTGGAAGGGACCTCCAGAGAGCAGCAAAAGCTGTGCCAAAGCAGGGACACCCAGGGCAGGGCACACAGGAACACATCTAGGGGGTCTTGGAAAGGCTCCAGAACAGGAGACTCCACAACCTCTCTGGGCAGCTTGCTCCAGGCCCCCAGCACCCTCACAGGGACAAAGTTTTCCCTCTTCTTCCCCTGGTACCTCCTTTGCTCCAACTGGTAACCAGTGCCCCTTGTGCTGCCCTTGGCCATCCCTGGGCACAGCCTGGCTGCGTCCTCCCAGCACTGCCCTGCACATCTTTAGCACAACACTGAGGGCAGCCCTCAGGCTCCTCTGCTGCCAGCTCCCAGCCCCAGCTCCCTCAGCCTGGCCTCACAGGAGATATTCACTGCCTGCAGCAGTTTGGGGGCTCTGAGCTGGACTCTCTGCAGCACTTCCCTGAGCTCCTTCTTGAGCTGAGGGGCCCAGAACTGGACACAAGATTGCAACTGTGGCCTCAGCAGGGCAGAGCAGAGGGGCAGGAGAACCTCTCTGACCTATTCCCCACAGCCCTTCTAACCCACCCCATGATACCCTTGTCCTTCTTGGCCACCAAGGCCTCCTTCTTATATCCATGTCTCATGGGCATCCTGCTCACTAGGACCCCAAGATCCTTTTTCCCTTTACTGCTCTCCAACAGNGGACTCCACTAGACACAGGCCTCCAACTGGGCTCTGTCCCAGTGACCACAACTCTGATTTCTTCCCTTCAGGCAGCTCCCATCCACCTCACTCCAAGGTCACCCAGCCCACACTGCCTCAGTGTAGCTGTGGGGATGCTGTGGCAGATGCTGGCAGATGCTTTACTGAAATCAAGATAAAGCACATCTACTGCTCTGCCATCATCTGTCCACCTGCTGCTGTCCTCACCAATGCCTACCATGACTGTCCCCTGGCACAACCCTGCTGGCTGCTCCTAATGACTCTAACTCAGCTGAGATTGTCACAGAAAGAGAAACTCTCCCCCTAAAGCCTGCAATTTCAATGACCTTTTCTTCAGACTTTCATTTTAAATCCCAGAATGTTCAATCTGGATGGGGAAGGGATTTAATTTCTTTTAAAGATAGTCCCAGAGGCTTGGGGAAATATTTAGTAAATGTAACAACTCTGTTTCTGTCAGAAGCAGCAGCTCCCAAGCTTCTCTTTGCAGACACAGCAGCAGCCCTGTTCAGGTACATGTCAGAACAAGGAGATGTTGTCTTCTGCAGCTGATCTTGGATACCTGTGAAGGTCCTGCAGTGCCTCTCCAAGCCAGTAATGGATTCAGGCTCAGAACACTATTTATGGTAACGCCAGCAGCTGAAGCAACCAGAGCTGCTCAGTTCCTGCAGGTACCACAGAAAGGAATCACAGAAAGTCAGGGGTTGGAAGGGACCTCCAGAGGTCATCCAGCCCAAATCCTCTGCCAAAGCAGAGTCACCCAGTGTAGGGCAGGCTGCTTTGGTGTTTCAAGTGACCTCTGAAAGCCTGTCCTCCATAGGTTCCCAGCCAAGATCTACAGACCTGCAGTATCTCTATAGGCCAGAGAAAGAGCCAAGGACCTCAAGAGAAAGGAGCAGATCTCAGAAGGCCTGGGGCACCTTTCAGTAAACCCAGAGCAGCGAGCTGTGCAGCCATGGCAGTGCCCTGCCTGGCCAACAGCCCAGAACCCCCTTCACAGAAGTACAGAACCACAGCAAGATAGGGGCTGGGAGGGACCTCCAGAGGTCATCCAGCCCAACGCCTGCCAGAGCAGGAGCACCCAGGGCAGGGTACATGGGAACATATCCAGGGGGCTTGGAAAGGCTCAGGAGCAGGTGACTCCACAACCTCTCTGGGCAGCCTGCTCCAGGCCTTCAGCACCCTCACACCAAACAACTTTCTCCTCTTGCTGAGACATAATTGAGTTCATGTCTGTTGCCCTTCATCCTGTCACTGGTATCACTGAGCAGGGCCTGGCTGCACCCTCCTGACATCCACCCCTCAGATATTTATGGACATTGACCAGGTTCCCTCTCAGCCTTCTCTAACTTCTCCAGGCTCAACAGCCCCAGGGCTCTCAGCCTTTGCTCCTCACAGAGATGCTCCAGGTCCTTCTTCATCCTCTGTTGGATCCTTCATAGTGTGTGTTGGACTCCCTCCATCAGTTCTCTGTCCCTCTTGAACAGGGGAGCCTAGAACAGGACACAGGTGTGGTTTAACCAGGGCAGAGTAGAGGGGCAGGAGAACCTCCCTTGCCCTGCTGGCCACACTCCTGTTAACAGCATCCCAGGATCTCACTGGCTTTCTCATCCAGGAGGGCTCCTGAGCAATTTGTCCCCCAGCACTGCCCCCCAGGGGCTTCTTACAAGGCTGTTTCCTAGGAGGTCCACCCTCACCTGTTCTTGTCTATGGGGTTGTTCCTCCCCCAGGCAGGACCCTACAGTTGTCTTTGTTGAACCTGATGAGGTTCCTTTCCCCCAGCTCTGCAGCCTGCCCAGGTCTCTCTGGATGCAGCACAGCCTGACAGGCTGTCAGCCACAACTCTCACTTTGGAACCACCAGCAAACTGCCTGAGGGTCCATTCTTTCTCTTCATGCACTTTGTTGATCAGGCAGTTTATTTCTGAACATTCCAGGAGCAGCTTGCCTGTTCCTTTCTCCTGGGTGTAAGCAGTGAGCAGGTGCAGCTAACTACTGGCTCACCTTGTCTCATTGAGCAGTCTCTACCCTCCATGGCAACAGGGAATACATTTGGGGAGCTGTGCTGGAGAGCTCTCCGGAGCAGGACCTGGCAGTGCTGGGGCACAACAAGTGCTGCATGGGCACCAATGTGCCCTGCTGGCCAAAAAGGACAATGGGGTCATGAGGGGCATTCAGAAGAGTGTGGGTAGCAGTAGATATACACTATATATAGGAATAGTTACAGAAATGTACAAGTTGAAGGTAATA
>VWZE01022929.1:52838-139326 GCA_013396675.1 Eubucco bourcierii | reverse complement strand
AGGCACAGAGGTGAGGCTGACTGGTCTGTAGTTTCCTCATAACAAATATTTTCATGCTTACAAGCCAGGAACAGGTACAATTTAACCCATGACTTCAAACTTGTAAGTTAAATTACTACAAATAATATTTGTAGCTTTTCTTCATCTAAACTTGATTTCTAAGCTTTACTTCTAACAAGATATCCTTACAGTCTACTGATAATACAGAGCAAGGGATGATGTTTTTAAACGAAAAGAGGAAGATTTAGACTAGATAGAAGGATGACCTTTTGCCCAATAAGAGTGGTGAGACATCGGCACAGATTGCCCACAGAAGTGGTAGATGTTCCAGTTTTGGAAATCTTTGAAATTAGAGTGGCTGGGGCCTGAGTAACATGATCTGGTTGAAGATGTTGCTGCTCACTGCAGAGGGGGGTGGACTAGACCTTTGAAGGTCCTTTCCAATCCACACCATTCTGTGATTCTATGATAATCACAGCATTTGCCCTTGTACAGAGTTCGTAAAGTGTTAGGGTAGAACACGCTTTCCAACAATATTCTCACACTTAACCTCTCCCTATCAGTTCAAGACAGGATGAGGCCAGTGAATGCTTCTCCATATCTCTTCTCCAACATGCTATGGGTTATATTTCTACTGTTCCATTTTTTTCTTTACAATTTATAGAAGGAATGGCATGCCCAGTTGTGGGTGCATCTGTAAATGGTTCATCATTACAAACATCTTGCATCAATATTCTATCTTGATACCCCACTCATGAGCACAGTGCCTGTGAGAGCCTATGTGTATGCATTGGTTATTAAGGCACATATCTGATTTCAATTAGTGTCATTTGATGCAGTCACTCCCTAAGTGTAGAACATTTCCCTATTGCTGTAGAACATTGCTGAAGTAAATTGTTATTTTGCAAATGGGGAAGTTGCAAGCATTTGCATAAGAAGAAAAGCCATTTCAAGACTTCTCATAGTAGACAAGCTGGGTTTGGAAAGGTTTGAGTCCATGCTTGCCTGACTACATAAGGATCCTACCTGGCACACACATGAGTACTGGATGACAGAAAGGGATCACAGGGAATTAAAGAGGTAATAATGCAAGTCCAAAATTTCTGCATCTAAAGTCTCCTCTACACCATAAAGGCAGCACACAGATGTTATAGAGTTTCATCTGCACAATGATTTACAAAAGAAATCCTCTTGTTTATGAGCTGCAGCTTACTGAAGCCTTCTTCAGTTATGATCTGTTTCTGGATCCAATAACAGAAAGCAGACGACAGGTCAAAAAAAACCCAAATCTGTTTACAGACACTAGTTGGATACAAAGGAGTTTTTCTCCAGTGCAGATAATCAATATATTTCTTTCAACATAGCTTAATTTTTAATACTGCACTGAAACATCTTGAGCTTATTAAACTGCCTCATGTTATAGGTTTGAGACAGTTGTATTCAAACATGAAAATGGTTTAAGGAAGAAAAAAAAAAACCACTCCTGAAGAGAACTGCAAATATAAATGTTCTCTTACTAGTTTTCAGAACATTTTTAAGCTTGCCTTTTCTTGTCTCAGAAAAAGTGTACTAGTGACAGGTGTCCCTGCCTATGGCAAGGGTTGGAACTAGATGATCCTTGAGGTCCCTTCCAACCTTACCATTCTATGATTCTGTGAGAGAGGACCAAGCTAAACACGATACAACAAATAATATTTTATAAAATTAGTATAGAACATTTCTTTAGAGGTAGTAACTTCCTGGTCATATGTCCTCCTAAAAAAAAAAAAAAAAAAAAAAAAAAAAAGAAATAAAAAAAAAATTAAAATCTAGCTATAAATGCCAGGCTCTCAAGAAAGCCAACATGGGATTTCAAAACTCATTACAAATCAACTGGTAACCTCTGTAGAGAAATCAGATGTCTTAAAGATAGGTGCGCTGTGAGGACTCTAAATTCTCTGACACTTGCAGTCTTTTCCTTTAATGACAGTTTGAGTTTTCTCTCACAGGGGATTTTACAGAGAAACAAAACAAACACTACACACTTGCTTTCTTTCATACCCAGGTATGCATTAGCTTGTATTACATTGAGATGTTCCAGAGAAGTCTAGTATTTTTGTGGCAGTAAGGCCACATTCTATCTTTGCTCCTATTAGTCCCTTTTATTGCAAAATTGGACATAATGAGGTTCTATCAATGTGGCATTTATCTAAGATATAAACAGAATACTTATATGACCTATTTCATGGCAGGAGAGGGTTAGTGAAAGATGCTGAGCCAGAGGCTGAAAAATGTCAACCTGATAAACATGTAGAATAATTCCATCGTACCTTATTTAAAGTGAAAATTAAAACAATTCTGTAGAGGACAGATTACAGTTATAAAAGGGAAATAATTTCTCTATTAGAATTGGACTGAACTTCTAAAAGTAATAAGATATTCCAAAAGATTACACATATGTAATTAATAAAAATACTCACAACTTCTTTGGCATGCAAAATATTAGGGTAGTATCATTACAATGCCATGAAACATCACTGACAGATAGGAACCTTATCTCCTTCCTTTGGGTTGCATTCAGAGTTTTTTGACCTGACTTAAAAGCTGTTGGGTTCTTTGGTTTTGTTGGTCCATTAGGGAGTTTCTCTTTTTTGCCACTGTTCTTTCAGTTTGGTTGTCATATTTGGAGCTTGAGGGTCTGTTTTTTGTTTGCTTGTTTCATTTGAGGTTGGTTTGTTCTTTTTTTTGTGGTGGTGTTTGGGGGCTTTTTGTTGTTGGTGGTGGTGGTGGAGTTGCTTCATTCTTTGGGGGGTTTGTTGTGCTGGTAGGAATATTTTAAATGGGGAATTAGATTAAAAGTATTTGTGGAATGAAATACAAGTTGTTCCAGAACAGCATATCACAGCCTTGCACAATACTCAACTACTCATCCAGATTTTTTCACTAAATTTGCAGAGTATGAACAAGATACCAGGGCATTTGTGCTGGTTTGAGGATAACTGGAATATTTTAATAGAGAAAATTACACTATAGGCTGTGAAAGGAAGACATGGTGATGTCTACTTCACTCATAGGTTTGCTGAGATGGTTAAGAGAAGAACTCAAAACATTAGATAACACAGTCTTTCTGTAGGGGCACAGCACCTCAGGCAATCTCGCAGCTTCTGGTTTCTATCTGCTAATTATCTCACTGTTTTTTTCCCCTTCTAACTCCCCATGCCAATCCTCCAAGCTTACCTTGCATGTAAGACAAATCTTGGGCTAAGGTATAGGGGTGGGGAGAAGGTGGAAGGGTGGTTGGGAGCCCCTCCTGGGGTCTCTGATTTCTGGGAGGGGAGTTGTGTTTCTGTATTACCTTTAAATTGTGTATTCCTGTAAATATTCCTGAATATAGTGTATATATCTGTTTGTACATTATACTGAGCTGTAAATAGAGCTTCATTCCTTAACTTCCAGCTGGCTGAGTTCTAGTCTGGGTCATTTTACAAAGTGTGGGGGGCAGGGAACTCCGAAACCATCACATCATTAAAACAAAACACCACCAAAACAACCTTCCCACACATTTAAGTTGCCTTTCAAAACACAACATTTTTTCTACCACTATAACAGCAGTAAAATCATAAGATATAAGGATATAGTTCTATAAATTGCTTTACATTAAAGATCTAGAAAGGACTAGTTCTAGATCTTTACATGTTTGGGTAAATAATTGGTGTCATAAACACATATCAATCAAGGTTTTACTCAATATGGATAGAGTATGCAGAGGTGTTTCATAGGTAAGACAAGAAATACAAAAATTATCATTTCACTCCCCAGTGTTATCCTCTGAGACAAGAATGAAGAGTCTCAAAGGCTCAGAAAATATGTAAGATGTCAGGGTATGAGATAAACTGGAACTGACTCTTAAAGAAGATTGTGTGTCAAAGAATGAAGACTTGTGTTTTTATTAGTAGCAGTAACAAAGTTTCTGCAATATAGGCAATTCTGTCAAAAGCCATTAAAAAATATCCCAGGGTAAGTTATCTGCTGGTTAGTTGAAATTCGAGTAAGCTAAGAGACAAACCAACAAACCTCTAAAAACAGTCAAAATCCGATCTCTCACATGTAATATCTGTATGTGCTTTACAAAAGATATATTCGTTAACCTAATCTGCCTTAATTTAGCATTGTGGAAGTGTTCAAAATTCAGTTGTGTTTCATAGATATGACAGCTACTAAAAATTGATCCAAGCTTCAATCAAGGTAACAGGAGGTTCTACACTGACCTCAATTAGCTTTTGATCAAGCCTTAAGAGAATTAACAACCCTCTAAACAGTCATCATTCATGGATGCATGCATACAGAGTATGAACTGTTAGCACCTTTAGAATGATCAAAGTTACACTAATTGAACAGTAGACCAGTTACATCAATATTTTTTAAAATAATGATTTCATTTAAAGCATGCTGAGTCAGGCTTGCCCTATTGCTCAACTAAACCTAAAGGTAACCTTAAAATTAAATGCGGAGAAAGAGACAACAGAATTGGTGACCTCAGGATGTTTCTAATTCAACAAAAGGTTCAGAACCAGATTTCATAGTGGAGGGACCGAGTAGCCAAGCATCTTAGAGTAATTTCTGTCACAGAAATATTTCTTTGAACAGCAGTGAGGCAACAGATTAAGCACAAACAGGCACACTTTCCTACTTCTTGAAAACGACTCCTTTGTGGAGTCATGTAGCCCTCTCTCTGGAGGCAGAAGAAAATTTATTAGAGAAATCAAGAAACAGGAGGAGGGGGAGGGAATAAAACCAACTCCCAAAAAAGATAGGACTTGAACTCTTGCACAGATTAAGAGAAACTTCACTCACATGAAGCCTTTTTGAAATTTCAATAGCGATAGAAGAAAAAAGTTTGATCACTAGACACTCTCCATATACAAGATTACAGTTTAAGGTGACCTTACAGAGGTTCAAAATTCAGGTTGAGTAACCATGGCCTACTTTCAAAAGCAGTAAGGAAAGCAGAGATTATCTAGAATCAACAGGGAAATGAATAAAACTGAATGTTAGTTATATGTGATTTTGTTTTCCTTAAAAGGAGAAACTAATGGTGACTCGATATGGTTAAAATGAAGAGGGAACAATATGTAATGCCAACAGTTAATGAGAGACATTATCCCTAGTTCAACCAAGTTACATGGCAAACAAGGTAAAACTTCCTGTTTAATCAGAATTTGATATAACAAGTGTCAATAATTTTGATGGAAGTTTGCCCCATGTACCATTTAAAAGATGCAAAGGTACTGTTTTGAACTGGCATCTTTTTGACCCTCTAAGCTTTTGAAACAAAGAAAAATAATCTTATTGATAGAAACAGATTATTTTTCCCATGAATAAACCATTAACCTCCTCTTGTCCTAATACCTCCTTAGTAGAAAAACTGTTCTAACTGCTGAAATACTTAACAGTGCCACCTGAACAGGTCACTTGTAAAATACCAAACTAAAGTAAAATCCTTACAATTTCTGATGAGACTCCCATACATGCAAAATTTAAATAAGTTATGGAGAAATTGTTCCACACACATTTCAAACTTCTTTTTAAAAAAAAGAGAGACCCCGTAAGAATGTAATGAGAATTTGTTTTATTCATGAAAAACTTAGGAGGAAAAGTCACATTTGAAAATATATCCTGTTTGAACTAACTCATCAAGCACCTTTTGGCACATACAAAGAAACTGGCTTGGGGAAAATGAGGAACATACTTTCAGCATATATCTACTAGTAAATTACTAAGAAATGTAAAGACTCAACAAATAACCCTATTAAAAATGTGCCTTGCAAAAAAAAAAAAAAAAGTGACATATATAGCAATGTGAATTGAAACATGGTCGTTTGTAACTCAGCCTAACAGAAGTGAATAATATACTATGCACAGTAAAAAAGGAATAGACTGCTACCCCAGTAGCTATGTTCAGTCATTCCCCATCATTTTTGGCCCACATTACATTTCAGCCAAGTCAGAACAACCTCTCCATACTCAGCAGCTGACACACTATTTTCTGACAATTATATTGGACAAAATATTAAAATATGCTATATAGCTTGTAGGGAAAGAGGTAGGATGATTTAATATACTAGACATTCTAAAATACCATTTGAAGTATCTTAACTAGCCCTTAAGAGTTTCCCAAACTACCAATTCTCACTATATGAAATATTTAAACCACAATCTATTCCTCCCTGATTTACACCACAAGGAACCCTAAGTACTAAAAATCTTCAAGAATTTAACAGAAGCTGAGGATTGCATCAGCTTGAAGATAAACACCAGGCAGAAACACCACTGGTAACTGATTGGGATTTAATCATCTCATACCGAAACCTTCACATTTTAGTTTGAGGGAAGAAAAAGCTCCACATCTAGACTGAACTCCAAAGTGCATGTACATTAATCATAGTTGTTGTTGGTTTTTGTTTTTTTTTTTTTTTTAATTTCTTTTGAATAAACAAAGGTTTTAATTATACAGGTCCCTGCTTGTTTTGTTTGTTTCCTAATTAGAGAAAAATGGCAAGTCTCCCAATCTAAGCTCTTTCCCTCTGAAGAATTTAACAATACGTTTGGACAGGCACATATATTTATTTGGAGACTACACAATGAGCAAAATCCCATTTGCACTTAACAGAGCAAAGTTTGCCAGAATTCAGTATGTGAGCCAAGGCTCTGCACACTGCTAATAGCAGAAATGGCTGTCCCTGCAGTCAAGCACTGGATTATGTACTTTCCTCTTGGCAAGTATAAGCTTGGAAACACCCACAACACCTGTTGTTTATTATAAATGGCTGTATTGAAAATAGACATATTCCTACTGTGAAAGAAAAGAAAGAGAAAAAGAGAAAGTGTGTATGTGGGGAAATTATGGACAAAAGTAGTAACTCTGAAATCCTAACTGATCCTGCTGGAGGTACTTAATTGCAAAGTGCATTTATATAATATCTTTAACCTAAAAACTTCAAAACAAAGCAGTTTTCAGTAAAGATAGCTAACAATTATTGTTAAGGTAGATCATCATGATTCTGTGATTCTAAATAAGATGAGGAAATTTATGGAGATCAGGAACAGAGACAAAAAAATTTCAATTCTAGTGACAAGGCAAATGACCAGCATTCTGTACAGCAAAAGTCATCTTTAAGTATTTTACTTCTTTGTTGTAAGTTGTGTGCAACTACTTTCCAGATCTGAAGTGCATGAGAATATTGAAACACTATCAAGTAAGAAGGGTGTGGAATGTGAGCACCTTAAATGGTCACTTAATCAAAAGGAGGGGAAAAAAAAAAAAAAACCAAAAAAACAGAAAACCAAAACCAAACCACATCTTCCAACCAAAAGAACAAAACCCCTCAAAACAACAAAACCCCAAACAAACAACAAAAACCCCCAAAACAGAAATGCTCCTACAGCTTTTATCGGTGCGCACAACAATATCTGAGTTCTAAGGACTCACCCTACTCGCATTTGTTTAAACTGATTCATTTTCCTAATTCTCCTACTCTATCTTTTTCTCCAAAGCAGCCATATCCCATCTTTTTTCTCGAGGAAAAAAAAAAAAAATCTTTCTGCAGCTGATATCAGCAACTGTATTGTTTTTCTTTTGTCTTCAGCTTTTGAAGTGATAATGGAATTATACTGACAAGAATTTTAACTGTGTTAACTTCTGCCAGTAGGAGACCACTATGAGATCTTGGGTCCTGATCTGGCTCACTCCTTTTGATTAAATAGGTCAGTGAGTATCTCTTTCAAGAAGTCTCCTTACATTAGAGAGAGTAATAACAATTATACTGCAGATCAGATGTCAATTTTCTTTTACCTTACAAACAGTTTTATGCAGCTCCTATCAAACCAAACACATTACAGTACACAACACACTCTCAGGATCTTTGTGATTAAGTACGGCGTTATTATCATCCTCTGAATTATGAGGAACACAGAAGGAAGTTTCCCTAAGAATCTGCAAAGCCTATCAAATACCCAGTTTGCAAGATTCTCTCCTCTCTCATTTGGCAAACGTTCCTTAGTAAAAGGAACTTCACTGTTTTTATTAAAAGGGTTTTGATGTATTTAGTGCATTGAAATGGTCTTATTCATCTATACTCAACAAGGGACAGTGTCTGTCTACTTCAGTACTTGCTTAACAACCTGAACTCTTACTTCAGTACCTGCTTGTCCCAGTCAGGTTTTCTATAGTTCTTCGAAATTAAGCCACATTTCTCCTACTTCTTATACCTTGCCCAATAAGCAAGCCCTGATTTCACCTAGTATAGTCAGTTTTGCAAATGCCATTCTGATTGGTGAATTTGTGGCTAAAGGAGCCATTACATTCAGGCAAACAGTATAAATTGAGCTAAGTTGCAAGTGGTTCCACTGCCTCTGCCTCACTGCTCTGCCTCGTGCTCCAGACCAGCTTAGCCCTGATGTTTTGAGCTTGAACTACCTGGAGATGTAAATGCCTCAAGTTTACTAGGAGCAGGCCTTAAGTGCCTCATGACATGGTGAGAAGCACCACCAAGATTGTGCTCTCTGCACACCTGTAAGAGATGCTGCCTGAGCCTCTGCAAACCTTTGTGCCAAGAGGAACCAGGATCAGGTCAGAGATCATTTGCCTCTTTCGCAACACCCTACTAGAACCTGGTAAGATCTAGAAGCCTCTCAACAGCTATCAAGATGCCAAGCAGCTCTGCCACAAAGGAGTCAGGGACTATCACAGACACTCCCTGGGGTTTCAGGCTGCATTTTTAAGTGGAGCAATGCCATTTTGTGGCTAAACCTTTTCTAATTTTCTGATACTCCTAGATTAACGAACTGCCCATAAACATCCTTGTGAAGATTTTCCCAACTGAATTAGAGCCCAGATTTAACTAGTCTGTATATAGTTTGTATATATATATATATATAGGGCAGGGCTTTTTGGAAATAAAAGAACTACATAAATTCCTGCCTCATTAACTGCCACAGCTAAATCAATATCTTACAACCAACCACCACAATGGCCAATTCACCATCCCCACATACATTGCCAAGTCTCCCACAGTGCACTCAGTGTATTTTTCTAGTTCTGAAGTTGCCTCTGTATTTCTCTAACCCATCATAAAAGCGAGTAAACCTAATTTATGAGTATTTCTGTATAACTTGGCTTTGAGTCTGGTTTTCACACCCATTGACTGAAAGACAGACCTGCTCAATGCTGTCAACAGAACAAAGTCAAACTGAGATGAGCTATGATTCATGTAGGTAGGGCTAGACCTGTCAATTCCACTGTCATGACAGCAGGAAAGAACAGAGAGGTAGAACTCTTGCTGTTGCAATTCTGGATTCACTATGTCACAAACCCAATACTGATTCCAAAATGACAGAATGCAATATGTAATTCAAAAAACACATTTCCCTAGCACAACAGCAGGATAAATAAGTTGGGAGACAATCTATATTAATATTGGAACCTTGAGAGTAGACTGCTTGTTTTTCCCTCACTTAGATTCCAGACTGATGCTAAAATATTTTGGTTAAACGGAGGCACAATAAAAACCCCACAACAATTTGAGCTGTGATTTAAAGAGGAATGATGCATGTTCTAATACTATTGTTTATCAGCATTTTTCAGAAGTCTGTTAGAATTGTCAGGGCTGGAAGGGACCTCAAAGATCATCCCGTTCCAACCCCCCTGCCATGGGTAGGGACACCTCACACTAGATCAGGTTGCTCAGCCTGGTCTTAAAGACCTCCAGGGATGAGGCTTCCACTATCTCCCTAGGCAACCTGTTCCAGTGTGTCACCAACCTCACAGTAAAAAACTTCTTCTTAACATCCAATCTGCATCTACTCACTTCTAGTTTTGCTCCATCCCCCCAGTCCTATCACTAGCTGACATACTAAAAAGTTCCTCAACAGATTTCCTCTAGGCCCCCTTCAGATATGAGAAGGCCACAATAGGTCTCTTCAGAGCCTCCCCTTCTCCAAACTAATACCTTCAGAACATCAAAATCCATATTGACAGTGCTACCTGCATTATACCTAAAGCAGGATTTGTGTCAATGAAGTCGTATTTAGGCTATAAACATATTCCTATCAGTTTTGCAGAGTTACCCAAGTTAGCTGATGAAAATCAGTATTTAAGTATAACAATGGTCCATATTCCAGCTCCTGTCAAAACTGATTATGTCACTCGAAAAGGCAGGGAAAAAAAGAGTCTGGTCTGCTTCCAATATTAAACACATTAAATGTAGAGGGTTTTGCCATGGTGATGCATTTCTACTTTTCTCACAATTAACACAAACCTATGTGAAGTAGATTGATAAATTATGCTTTCAGACATCTCTGAAACCAAAGAAAATCTTTCATTCAACGTAATCAGGAAAATTAAGGACAAGTAGTATTCCAGCTCTAAGAAATACCTGCACGTGATAGTAACTACTCCATTTAACCTGGCATATCTCCACTTGTCGGCACTTCTTTGTGCAAGAATTGCAACACACCTATGTAGAACTATGCCAGTCAAAGGTTTCATGTTGGTCTTTCTGCCTTCAGTAGGAGAAACACTTCATTGGCATTCTGGAGATTCACTGGCACCACCAGCTTTCTTTCTAAGTTGTCTTAATTTGATTTTTTTTTTTTCCTTAAAGGTTATACAGAAGTTGTAAAGTTTTCGAACAGAAAATTGACTCTTGCCATCTTGCAGCACTCTATCTTACACAGCTGAATTCCAATCTTGCTTGGGGAGTCCAAATGTTGCTGTAATAGCTACTTACTGACACTACCAGATTTGCTGTCTTAGAAGATATTTAACTTTTGGTTTCAGTAAGTATAACTCCTGCATGTTGCAGGTTATAATGCTTACAAATATTATGTTTGGCACTCTCAAGTTCATGAGCAAGATATCTATAGCAGTTACTTGAAGAGCTGCCAAAATCAGCTTAATATAAACTGGCCTTAATGCAAGGGTAATGATTGGTATTAATCTATTTGGAGAAATGCAGGGAAACTTAGCAAGCTTCCTTCACATGATGTGTTCTGAAGCTTCCTTTTCTTGTGAAATTACTCATGCACACCAGATGCACAGAAGAATCACAGACAACTAGAATGACCAGTTTCAAGTTTCCCAAATCAAGAGGAAGGAAAAAAAAATTCCATCACCATCTGTCCTCTTTCTTATCAAGGGATCATGCCCATGGCAGTTTCTTTGTTAGCACTTTGCTTCCAGCTACTTGTTAGATTCCTCTCTTATCCTAGTACACACACCCCCTGCTATCAGCCTGTAACTCTAAAAGGAAAACTCACTGTTGGAAAAAAGGGCATCTAATTGCTTCCTTTCTTGGAGGTGCATCATTCTGTTCTCTTGTACAACTGATACAATCTGACATGAACATTGTAATTCAATGCATCAACTAGAAAATGTATAAAGACAGCTTTTCTGAAAAGGCAACCACATTTTTTTTTCTTTTAGAATACAAGAAGGGAATAATAAGTAAACCTAATGTATGTGTTTCTTTTATCTTGACAGAAGGAATATATAAAATGTACAACATCAAACAATATTGTGTATATGACTACGCACAAATTTAAGTGGCTATAAATGTGGACAAGAGTCTGATATCCTGTCAAAGTAACCCACCTAGATCTCAGAAACAGACAATATGCAGTGCAGTTGCTTTTTATTCCCTAAATTAATGATGTAGAGATTTATATATAAAAGCTTGGGTGAAGTGCTCTTCTGCAAATCATAAATATATATATATATTTCTAATAATGTTCGCTGCAGATTATGCTTTCCTATGAGCAATTCCATTTTAATCCATTTACACAATGTATTGAATTACATCAAACCTAAAGGAAGGTTTTCTATCACTAACATACAAACAAAACCATTATACTGTCTTGAGACATTCAGGCTTTCTCACCCATATTATCACTAATATCCCTTTTTCAGGGATTTCTGAACTGTATTGGTGTCATTAAGATACCAGCACACACTATTCTGCTCTGTTTTGCTAACCACGTTTAAAAATTAAGTTCCAAAGTAAACAAGTATCAAATCTCTGCTGACATGAAAAGACAGTTTTCTTTTTTTTTTTTCCCCCTAGTAGAGAAAATTCCAACACACACACCCCACACACACACCCCAGGTTTTGTTCAATGACATGTTTATGAAAATATGTATCAATAGTCAGGTTCTTAAATCCTCATTTTAAGTATTGCAGTTCTTTTCAAGAAGAGTCACTGGGTATTCTGCTTTCCTAAAGAACATCCCACTATGAACATCAAGTAAGTTTTTTTCTCTCGTTGTTGTTTGAGTGTTTGGTTTTTGGGATTTTGTAAGATTTTATACATATTGGTATTACACGCAGACGTTTTTCAGGATGCAGCTACAGAATGCTTCCTACTTATCCACCACTCAAAGCAGTTTATAGGAGTACTTCAGATTCTTCAGACGAAGCTGTAAGAGTCAGCAAGTGCATTTGTGCAGACAAGTTGATACTCTATTTGACATATACCTGATCTCTCAAAAACCAGAGAAAAAACTAATCTTTTGTATTTCTTTATTTTGATAAATAGAATAAGCACCAGGCCACAAATCTGCAAGCAAATGGTCAACCACTATTCTTCAGCTATCACAAAAAAGTCCTTAGCATTTTGTATCACTGCAAATTATGACACCGAAAGGGCAAGTGCCTACAGTCATTACTCAGCCTGATAAAAGAAATCAAACCTCAATATGATTGAATGACAACACACTCCATTTCTCCCTAGGAATCCATTAACCTCTTTCACATGAGAATCCTAACAGATGTATTTTTTTTCTTTTTTAAATCTAAATGTAAGGGAGTTTATTATCACTTACTCTAAAAAATGTACTCTGCACACAGCCTGTGGTTAGAGGGCTCACAAACTAAATGGCTATCGTGTCTAGTGGTGATATAATATCACTATGAAAATAAAGAGGTCATCAGTGATAAAAATATAAAATTCCACAAGATACCTGTGAACTGTAACAGATAAAGACTTGAAAGCCATACATGACAGGAAAGAAAATATTAAAAAAAAAATCAACTCATTGATAACTGAAAGTTGTGTTTCACTGCCTTTACAATCCATCAGTAGCGTCTTACACTACAAGAAATGCAATTCAAATGAGTAGAGAAAGGTAGACTGCAGTGCAAGTAAGGGTCAGAGAAGACCAAATAACAACAAATACTGAACTGGAAAAAAACACAGCATTGTGCTAAGTGCATCTCTGTTGAATTGTTGTGCATCTACTCAAACCAGAGAAAACAGAATCGCTACAACTTCCTTTCTTGACATTACTGATGATTTTAATGCCACTGATATTTTTAAATGACTATTAAATATCTCTGTTCTTCCTTTTCCTTCACCCTTCACACACTATATATATATTTTTATTTGCCCTTCCAGTATTCTAAAACTGAAGCAAGAACAGTCTTCCAAAAAGTGTGCAAACAACTGTAGTGCTTTGCTTATTTATTAGTAGAAAATCAAGGAATGTCAGTGTGACATAGCGAACACATGATGCTTTACTAGGGTAGCCTTGGGCAGCACTAACACATGAATAGTGTACCTTTCTTTTAGTCAAGCAATTTATAATACATTGCACAGGCCCTATGGGATCTCAGAGCAGCTTTTTACAGTCAGTTCAGGGAAAGGAAATACAAATGCTTTTTGCAGATGTCTGTAACACTCTTCTGAGTCCTGAAGTGCTAAGTTCTCTCTTCATTCTCTCACCAACTAGATGAAAAAAAACCCAAACAAACAAAAAAACCAAACTCACACCCCCCAAAAATCCACACCAGAACAGCAACTGAAAACTCAAGATAGTGCTATGCTTACTTTTACTCCCCACCCACCTGCCACTCCTTCAGTTTCCAAACCCATTTTACTGACTGGTGAGTGTAGTAATACAAGCCCCCCAAGAGCTCCAAGGCAGAGAAGCGTGTTGTTTAACCTTACCTGTTCCTTTGTCCTAGGAAATGAGGGTAATGATTACTCGAGCTACATGGTCTCATAGGTACTGTTCTCTTGCTCTAAATTTTTCTTTATTACATTTGTTCAATGCAAATATATGAAACAATGCAGAAGAAATAATTAGAAGTGTAAGAGTGGATGTAGGCCTAAATGCTGTAAGTATTAAAAAGAAAAGAAAAAAAAAATCTATTCTTACCTCCAATTGATCCATTTCTTTAAGACAGTAACAACTCACCTCAAAGCTACACTGATTTTCAGCCTCTGCTTGGTATAGTTTCAGCTCATTTTACTTGGGGCCAAGTCCACCCTTTTGGAGAGCTACTGCCCCAGCCACTAGCAGACTGGGCTGTGATTCCCACTACCTCACCCCTTTCTTTCCCAAATCAATCCACAAACCACAATCCCTTCAGACTATGTCAGTCCAGTGAACTAAAAAAGACTTGGTGCAGGTATAAGTACTGTCCCACAGCCAGTTGTGTTGTCTAATGATTCAGCTGCGCTTAAGTCAAGTACCTTGCACATGTCATGAATTTTGTCAAGTAGTGCCTCAACTAGGAACAGTTCACAGAGACAGGAACTGCATCCAGCTGGAAGTACAGACAAGGTGACACAGTGGTGGAGCATTTAGCCTCACACAAGTGGCTAGTTCCAGGGTGCTCACCCTGAAGGCTGGGAAATGAACGTTGCCCTTTTTTATTTACAAGTATAGACATAATTAGCCTATTTGCTCTTCAGAGACCACAGGGCTACAATAATCTTATCTGGAGTTACGAATGACTACCTCCAGTTATTTTAGATTTAAGACATGCAGGAGTCCTTAGATGCACAAAGGACTTGAAGTTACGAGCTTGCATTTCAAAGAGATCATTACTTAAAATCCACAGTGTACAGATTGAGAGTAGCTGGAGTATTTGATTTTGCACTAAAGTGTGTCTTTAATAGCAATATAACCACTAAAGCAGATGCATGTATGCACCATCATATATGAAAGCATATAACTGATAGTTAAAGAATTGAAATTTCTTAGACAATCCCCCATGAATCAAGTATTACTTAAGAAATTTAACTGTTAGGGTAACTGATTTTGCCTAGATTTTACCAAAGCTGGGGAAAAGAATAAAATAAACAATTGAGGTTTTGTTTGACTATTTCTACAAATTTCACTTGACTATGAGAATACTAAAGAGGAAAGAACAAAGATACAAATCCTGGTACCTTCATAAAAAACAAACAAAAATATTTGTATTAATAATTGCGTCAAAATATTATCTGTCTATTACAAACAAAGGAACTATGATATTTGCTGTTGTGGTTGGGATTGTTTGTTGTTGGTTTTTTGCTTTGTTTTTGCTGTTCATTTTGTTTTTATGGTATTTGGCATTTAAAATTACTCTTCCCCAAAGCCTTAATGATTTCCTTGTTTCTCCTGTGCAGGTGAAATTTGCTTAAGGAAAATAGTTACTCACAAAATTCAAGATGATCTGTTTTACATTCTAGAGACACTGATAAATTTTTTTCATTAGAACTATTCAACACTTTCCACATCCAGAATGTACAGACATTGTATTTCACACATCTATTTTTGCTCATAATTTATGCACTGACTCTGCCTATTGCAGCAACTCCCTACTAGAAACAAATAAAAACGCACTGCAGTTCCACCAGTATGGAAACATATGCTTGATTTAAATACTGCAACCCATGCATGCTCATATCTATAGCAGTCCTAACATAACTTATGTCCTTTGGTTTGTTTATTTGAACAAATGGAAAACAAAAGTAATTTGTAACCTTGCCTTTAGAAGATAGTCCTTTGCAAATACAGGTTCAAAGAGAGTACAGAGCTTCAGAATCAAGTAATTTGTGGATGAACAGCAATATTATGTCAGTGTATCTCAGCCATATCAAGATAAAGAAAAAATCCAAATCTGTGTGGTTGAAACAACAATCTTAACATCTTTAAGCCCTGACAAATATAATTCCAGTCTCCTTAATGAAAAAAAAAGTTTCTAGAGAGACAATAAGCAAACTAATTGAGCTTTAAGATATCTTAGTCTCTAGAATAGATTGTCAGTCTTATTCAAGTGCAACGATAGCACCTACTTGTTTCTAAATTACAGCTGTGTGTTTATCATCACTATCTCCTCTGTTGCCTCCTTGATTCGCAAACCGAGCTTCTAATTTCTTTTTATACACCACATGTGGTGAAACTTCTCAGGTTATAGTAGAGGCAGGAACTGGAAAATGAGATTCATTGAAACAGCTTCCTAGAGCACATGCAAGAAACACGTACGGACCATTTCCAGGACCTAACCTAACCAAGTTAGACTTTTTTTCCCTTCACAGAAGGAATGAACAAGTACTCGCTCATGGATTCATCGTAGAAGAAATATATTTTAAGCCACTAACAATAGATTTATGCTTAGTTCACAGAATCTAAAGCAATAGAGACTTATAGCAGCTGAAGACACATGACCCTGGGAATGTCCATGAGCAAGGAATTCAACAGGTAAGTACAGAATACTGGACAGATTTTACCTCCAACCTTCTAACTATTTTAAAAAGAAAATCCATTTATAACATTTTATTTAAAAGGTCCTGATTGCATCTAGTATCCTACCTATCCACTACCAAACTGTTTAACTGCAGTAGGTCTCTCCCTTCATTAAATGGATATTTTACCAGATTGAAGTAACAGTTGAAGACACAAATCAATATTCAAAAAGGATGATTGGAACAAAATGCAGTAATACTTTAGCAATTTCATTAACGGTATGTGCAGAAAGCATAGATTCACAGTTTTTCTTTTAGATATTCTTTTTCTAATATCACTTCACATATGATAAAGAGCCCCCCAAATCTTAATTTTTCTAATGAACTGTGTTTCTGGAATTAGAGAAGTGTAAAACATGAAAAGACCTATCATGTCACTAAGACATCTGTCAAAAGATGATGAAGAAATTATTGTGCATTGGCCTGTTCAATTCAGTTATAATGAGATGAGGTTTTCATCATATCCACTTAGGAAGCACTTCACTGAAATTCACTCTTGAGGTATTTTTGGTGATAAAATACCACATCAAGTCTTCCTTCGTTCAATTTTCACTTGTTGCTCTCAGGATTTGTATTTTATATTACTGAAAGCAATCTCTGCCCTTCCTGAGTGTCTGCACCACTCAATCATGTGCATGTAGTTATCTACGAGACTTCTTAGGGCAAATACCTCAGCTACTGTAACTACCTATGGAAAAGTTTAGATTGAAACCTGCTAAGTATCTCAGCCATTCAGATTATGTTTGCTCTTACAGTCAACAGGAAAGCCAAATATCATTTTTATAGCTTAGCACACTACCTCTTCACAAAGATTAGAGTCAAGAAATCATATTAACACCATCATTTGGCAATATTAAGACTTACATTGCAGCATTTACCTTGAAAAGGTTTTCAGTACTGAAAGCTTGTCCCTTACAGTCCTCCATTTCAATAGTACTGCTTTTTGAAAGTCTACTGTTCTGAAAAGCAGTGTTTAAAGGTTGCAAATTTCAATGTAAAAAAGAAATTAAGAGAGCACACTGGTTCAGAGCCTTCACAGCAGACATACTTCAGCGTTCCCAGGATTCACTTTTATACATGACATCTAGGAAAAAGTTTTGTCAATTTACAAGGTTGCCTTTCTCCACCTTTTTTGCGAGGTTGACTTCAATTCTGCCCTTGAAGCATGGTTCCAATACTGTTGCCAGGATGAACAAAATTCTTTCTTGTCCTGTATTTCTCTTATCACAGAATTTCTGTAGACAATCTTCAGTCAGCTCTGCTGCCACTATGTCTCTTGCTTTCCAATTACATTCTTCAGCAACACAATAGAATACAGCCCCACAGATGAGTCAGAGCTGTGCTTATTGTGGTACCAACAGGTATCTCATGAGGCTATCGTCAGTTGACACAGATACTAATCTAACAGGATATTAGCAATGTGACCTGCAGATATACTGGGCTTTGACTTGCTTCTGAAGTGGTAGCAGCATATAAAAAACTACTAGTAACAAAAAATACTTTTGTGGAACCAGCGTGTATAAAAAAGCCTTTACGTATACCTGGCTGGTTCCCTTGAATCCTACCAGGCTTCCCCAGGCCTTAACAGACAAGAATCTTAACCCAGAAGAATGGAAAATCATACAGAGAAAGTTTTCCATTCCCTGATTACCCTGGGTAACCGAGTCACCTTTGAAAACACTTCAAGTTCCCACCATAATACAACCATGTCACAGATCTTGCTCAAGATACTACTCTCTTACCAAAAGCATCCACATGTCACTTATTGAAATGATAGTTTTAATTCAATAGCCTAATCACTCCTAGATGCCAGTAACATCAGAAATAGAGTTAATCCATACCCTAAGATAATAAACTATTAATTTTATCAGGGACACTTAACAGTTTCCACATAAGTTTCATTTTCTTTTATCATCATCTACAGATGATTTAGGAAATCACTTGTTCCATTTCAAGGAAAAACCCCAACCCCAAACCTCTTTTTATTGCTATATTTTCGTTTATCTGATGTCATCAGAAGTAACTGGAATAAATGAAATGAAAATTTACTGCAATTCAGAGGAAGTGGACTTATGTAGAGTTTTCCACATTTCCCAAAACAATGCAAGACCACTTGCACTCCACTGAGAAAAAGTTCACTGACTTGGCAAGTAAGAAAATCTAATACACTAAAAGAAGCAATAGTGCTGCAGACACTGAATTCATAAATGACTGTTAGGAAGCACTGACAGCTTTCACTCATTCCATGAGCACAAAACATTGTTGTGCTAATTAAAACAATACTGCCTTGGAACTACTTTATAAATCCAGTTGTTAAGAAACTTGCCATCATAGAGCTTAGTCGACAGGCAAGGGAATAAAGTCATAATGGCACACAAATCACTAGCAAGTTCTTGCTGTTCTCCCACATTCCAAGGAATTCACACCATTTCCAATTGAGTATGTCTGCCCTTCATACATATAACTTCCAGTTATACTCCTCGCAGTCTGAAATGTGTTTTTCAGGAGACTTTGAAAGCACCTCTCACGCTTTGGCAAGTCCTGCAGTAAATTATAACTAGCTTGAGAATCTTCCCAACGTACGTTTTTTGGCTGTCCCCATCCACATTAAGTAACTGCAGTCTATCATGCCTGTTTCATAGTATCTGAGCACCACGGACAAGTGAATAATTAGCTTTAGCAAGAATAGCCAGATTTATGTTAGGGAAAATTTAACTCCTAGAAAACTCAGCAACTCGAGAGATGGATTTTTCTCTTCATGCAACACTAATCTCAGTTCATATTTCCCATGTAGTTAAGACAAATTGGTGAAAATGGACATGATTTAATTAAAATCTGAAGCCTTCACAGTACTTGTCTCCTAAATGAAATTTCTAATGAAAAAGAAAAAGTCTATTTCCAAAAATTGCAAGCACTAGATTTCTATTTTTAAATAAATTAATAAATAACATATTAATAGAGTCTTGCTTGTAGTAAAAGGGGCAGATAGGAATCAAAACTTTTAGGATCCTTCTCTCCACCACAGAGGGCTTGTTAGCAGAGTATGTCACAGAATCACTATGGTTCAAGTAGACCTTTAAAATCAAAGTCCAACCACTAACTCTACCAAGGTCACTACTACATCTTATCTCTGTCTCTAGACCACATCAGCTCTTTATAGCTCTACAAAATCTACCCCATGTAAAAGCACTGAATGAAGTCATGACTGCATGGTCATTTCATGCCTACTGAAGAAGCTCCCCAGCACAGTGAAAAAGAGGTTCTCCAATATGTGGCATGCTTTTTGTCAGCGTTTTGATGTAAAAAGTGATCAGTATCCCAAGAATGAGTGCTATTATTTGTTCTGCAAAAATTCAGTGTTGTAATGTTTAGTTTTCTGTCTGCCATCTACCCTGAGGAATACCGAAGGGGGGGGGGGGAAATCAGAAGGCTAAACGTATTTTTTTGTCCCCATACTAATCACTTACATTTCAGATGTGAAATTACATTTTTTAGCAGACCAATATAAGCAGGTGATTTCTTGTTTGTTGTTTTCTGTTAATGCTTATACAGACATAAAAATCAAGTACCTCAGGGTATGGCTTTTGAGCAGCACATTTTGTAATTTTCTTCTTTGGTCTAGATTTGCTTTTTGACTTTGTAAAGCATCAGTTAGAAACTGCACTCCCAGGATTTTTCAAGAATACAACACCGTGCCTATTTACACCGAGAACATGGAAGAGTAAAACACCTCCCTCTGTCAACACTTGCAATCTGGGATTTATACTCAGGTTCAAACAGTATCTCCTACAGGGAAATGTGTAAGCCATCCAAGCTGAAGTACGAAGAAGAAAGAAAGAGAAGGAGAACCCCCAGTATAGCAAGTCTTTTATCATAAATCACCAGCTACAGTAAGAACGCAATATGAAGTTTCCCTCTATTAACAGTCAGCACTCACAAATTCATGACTGCAGCAAACTGTGTTTTTAAGAAAAGGACATCACTAAGGGGTCATTATCCAAGCATGCACATAAAAATTGGTTGAGTACAACATCAAACCTGTACAGAATTGATAGAGAAATAAGATAATTAAGCTGAATTATGAAGCCAGTAACTATACCTCTCTCAGTCATTGTGATATGGGTGAAGCAAATGATTGTTTCTTTCAAAATACCTACTGGTTTCTATTTTCAGAATGTTTTGAACAGAAGTTAAAATTACTTTCATTTGTCCTATGTCAGCTCCAGTGATACGCAATTCACAACTTCATCCTTATTTTAGGGTCATCCTATCAGGCCACCCATATACAGAGTGCAGATAGCCCTCTGTGATACTCTCTTGCGCTAATAGCTACATATACCTTTTAATTCCTCCTTTCAGCCACAAGCTCTGCTTTATGTTCTCTTCCCTTGTGAGATATTTTTTTCCCCATCCTTCTCTTCTACTATAAACAGAAATATTTGCATCCTCCTTACACTCTTCCCTCTAACAGTTAGTTTATTTTTCCAGTCTTCCTCTACTTCTGCATCATTTAAATATCCTGGTTTTCATTTTCCAGAATTCTTCTTGATTATCACATGTGTTGTGCCTATCAATCACTATTTCCACCTACAATATGGTCTTTGTGTTTAACTTCTTTCTCTTCTGCTTCCCAGAGCAGCAAGACCCTCAAATGAAATTCAAGATCTAGAGGTACATACATTCAAAATAAAAATATTTGATCCTTCACACATATTTTGAAGTGTGAAATACTTCAGTATATAAGTTTACAGCTGCCAAAAAGTTTTCATGGTCTCAACTGTCTTTTCCTTCTGTAAATTTGTCATGAAGAGTTATTAAATATCAATGCAAAACCTCTAGCTCAGGAAGGTCTGAACCTGAAAGCTACCAAAAGCAAAAGGTATTATGTGGAAGTACTGTTGCTGTCCACCCCATCCTTACATTTCTGTTTCGCCATTCACGGCTGGTCACAGTGGGAAACAGTATGCTCTACTAGATATAGGATTGGTCTGATCAAATATACACACCCTCATGTTATTTTAAAGTTTTGTTTCCAGAGGAAATGCCAATCAAGAAATCATCTTCCCCATCTGTCTGCCTATCAGTACTTCATGTCTTAATACAATTTTGGAATCAGCAAATCAATCTATTCTTACAAGTTTTGTGAAAAATTGGCTTCTGGGTGTTGGTGCAGTAAAAGCACACACTGTATTTGTCAGCAACAGACTGCCTAGCCAGCAAGTCTACATACAGTTCCAACTAGCAGTTGCCAGTGTTGCCATACTTCACAAGAGAAGGGCAGCACAGAAAGGAGAATCAGAAGCTTTAAAGTTAGCCCACTATCACTTTGGAGGTGGAAACTATGAAACAAAAAAGTGGGAAGATTAACTTCAATCATTATGCTACATGAACAATTCATTTCCACGTCAATCCTGGTGGCTGCCTGTTAACGATGAGAAGACAGGGCTATTATAATAACCAATACTGACAGAAATAGGAATTACACCAACTGCACTCTGTCTGCCCTCCGTGTTCAGATGCTCCGCTTGAGGGAGAAGAAAGCTTAAGTATGTTCTCTGTAGGCCATATGAAGTGGGAGTCTCTTCACCTGTCAATACATGGGCACAGGTACACTCCACGAGGGGACACGGAACGTAGCTCTCCAAGATAAAGTGGCATTAAACAGACTGAAACAATCTCCTGTGATAGTAATTACTTCCTTAAGGCAGTGTCAAGACATAGCAACTTGGAGAGTAATATTTTAGACACTGTTTCTTATAAAGCTTTAAGAATGCAAATGACTTCCAGTTTGGAATTCATCTGAGGAAGCAAAGATTTAAAAAAGCAAAAGTTCGGTCTTTCAATGGAGTGAAAGAAAAATAACTGGCAAAGCAAGCTCTACTAGTTTCCTTTGGTACCTTTACTGAGGAGGATAAAAACTACATTAATACTTTAAAATATGTGCATTCATTTTCAGTAGCCCAACTAAAGATTATTTCAGAGCTCCTAAGACATTTATTTTCAGAACTGAATGCAAAGAAAACAAAGTAATCTGGCTTTTTTGTTTTCTCACCTAGCCTCCTTCTAAAATACAAATGAAGCAAATCAGAAAGTGTGTAAATTCTGGTGCAAAAGCAAGTGACAGACTTTGAAGGGGATTTTGATTCAAAGTATGTAAAACAAGAAGATTCCACAGTTTAAGTTCTCATTTTAAAAGTCCTCCCCTCCATTTTTAATATTGTTGTGAATTCTGAAGTAGAAAGTCTATAGAGTAAACTGTTCTTTATTTAATGATGCTATACTTTATATGCAAAAGCACACTTTTGGTTTTTGCAGTCCACCAATAACAAATAGGAAAAAAAAAACCAAAACATGCATTATTGATTAGCTGTCCTCTTTTGAATTAAAAATAACTGTTGAATTTGTCCACACAATTACTATGAACTTGAAGCTTAACCAGCTCATTGTAAATGCAAATTTGCCTTCTAGAATGGCAAAGAAAATAACAAGATTTCAATTAGATTCAATTAGAATTAAGTTTTTGCAGTAAAAAAACAAAATACACAACATAACCCCACAACCAATTGTCCCATTAAATGGACACCAAGTGACTTAGCTTTTCATAACAAATTGGGATTTTACAGAGAATACAAGTAATCAAGGAGCAAGAGTTATATGGATGAAAAATAAAATCTGCAGAGCACCAGCATTAGCCACCCAGCCTCCCAAAGCTGTAAAATATTAAGCTGTATTTCTCAGTAGAAGATGTTCCAGCTCTCCTTTTTCAAACTAAATGTCTCTTTTTCACAGGAACTTCCTGCTGTCAAATTATACAGGCCACAGACCACCTTCAGACACATATTCAGTAAGTGTTTCACTCTTTCTGTATGTTACATATGGAGCCCCTGCATCTAATTAAGGACCTTTAGCTCAGTCATTTGATATGACACCCAGACGCGTTAAACTGCTTGACCTTAATCCCTGGCAAGGGCTCTTGATTCTGGGCACATTACCTTACTAAATGCAGCTGGAGCTTATTAGTGCCTAACAGTTCCTACTCAGCTACAAAATACTTTTCCTCTTGCTTTCTCTTTTGCCTTTCACTCTCATCTACATCCACCTGCCACAATCATTGCTCTCCCTGTGGTCACCCTTTAATCTCTTAAAATACTTTTCCCTTACAGCCCACCTCTCAGGTGCTGTCCCCAACTCCCTAAGATCTCTTATCTATAAACTACTTCTCTACTACACCCAAACTTTCTGCCTCTCATCTGAAGATTGCTTTTAAGAATACCTTTTACACTTTTCTCACTTCTGCACCCACAAGTCAAGGCCTTTTTCAGTATCTTGCCTATTATTCTCCATCCACTGAGAAATGAAAACATTTTAACAAATCAAGAATGCATGAAAAATTCATTCACGTATTTGTACAAGTCTTCTAAGACACAATTATGAATCCTTGATTTGCTGTATTTCAGAAACTGTCCAATTAATAGAAGAAATTTTAATTCGTGAAAAGCAAATTGACCTACTGTACTGTTCAAAATGGTATCTTTATTTAAAATGAAGTTTAGGGAGGAATCCAGAAGGATGTTTTTTAAAAAATAGACAATATGCCATTGGGAGATGTTTTATTCATAGAGACATTGTAAGAAAAGGCTTGAAAACACTGATGACTTAATTATAATCTTTAAATTAATGAAGCAATTATATCCATTTCCCTAGGCAATGTGGGCTGTACCAGTATTGGGCTACAGATTTGGAGCAAAGAATTGGTAGTAACAAGATTTCATATCTATTCCACTTTTTTTCCCCTGCATTTCTCTGGTTTGATTAAATCAAAACTATGAAATAGTGGGGAAAAGTTTGATATGAATTCACTGTGTTTCTGGAAAGTCAACATTTAAGATGAACAGGAAGGGAAATGTAGAGATTATTTTTGTTTACCTAAAAAGGAGCTCAACAAGTAAAAAAATTGTAGCATGGCTTTCAAGTGAAGAACATAAATAACTGTTTGCTGACTTACTTTGTATATTTGCCATTAGGTATTCTCTGTTATGGTTTTGGCCCAGGATAAGCGACCTGGAATAACTAATTAATTATTCCATGTCTTAGTTTGCCCACCTAAAAGCAACATGCTCTCACCTGAAAAGTCTTGGGAGGTGACTTTGATTTTTTTTTTTTTTTTTAAATAAAAGTGTAAATTCATATTGCACGTTTACAAATTGCAATGCATTTCAAACAACTGGAATTTAAATAAGCCTTCTTTGATCATCCAGGGAGAATTCTGGAGGATTCTTGTTCTCACAACTAGGTTTTCAAGTCTAAAGAGTATGACTTCAGGAGCTATTCCCATTACAATGTGAAGTGGCTTAGGTTTTTGTGTAAACAAGGAATTTCTTTATTAAAGGAAGAAAACAACACTCCCTTATTATGTTACTTAAGATATGCAATAACACCAAAGATGAGCTTTGTCTTTCTTTTTTTTTCATGTTAGGATTTACAACTGGACAAGATGCAGCTTAATGTTTTTAGAAGTCAAGTTATTGTATAGGAAAGTACTTCAGCAGTTTTCAAGAGATAGTTCTTCACTTATAGTTCTACAACTACCTGAAGGGTGGTTGTAGCCAGGGGGAGGTTAGCTTCTTCTCTCAGGCAACCAGTGACACAACAAGAGGACACAGTCTCAAGCTACGCCAGGGGAAGTTTAGGCTCGAGGTAAGGAGAAAGTTCTTCACTGAGAGAGACATTGACTACTGCAATGGGCTGCCCAGAGAGGTGGTGGAGTCACCGTCCCTGGAAGTGTTCAAGGTGGGTTTGGATGTGGCACTTTGTGTCATGGTCTGGTCTTGAGGTCTGTGGTAGTGGGTTGGACTTGATCTTTGAGGTCTCTTCCAACCCTGGCGATACTGTGATTAAGGGAAAAAAAACCCACACCCTAAACCAACAATATGGCAGCTGGACTAAAATTTCTTCATTTTTCTTCTCACCCAAATGTAATTTATTTTCAAATGGGGTGGAAAAAACCCACACAACTGTTGGAGTGTACATCACGGCAATGAAATTCTCACCTGGCCTTAAAAAGAACATGAAAGTGTTACCGAATAAAGCCAGAAAATTCCCTAAGACCAGTAAGGAGATAAGAAGCAGGCATTTCCTTCGGTGCTGGACACAGGAGATCTCTCCACCCAAGTATACCAAAAGGCAGCCAAACACAGAGAATATCTGCTTATATCTCATGTATAATCATTATTTTCCTAATAAGGGATTAGCATGTTCATATTAGTTCATAGAATTCACTGCATATGTACCTTTCCTGCACGGATGCTCCTGATACACTGTGGAGTCTCCTGGTGGTAATTTGGGTCATCCACCGTCTGCCTCCCTATGGCCTTTAGATGAACTTCTTTCCTCATGCTCTCTGTCTTGTCAACCATATCAGACAGCATAGACTGACCACAGCCTCAAGGAGTTTGCTGTTCTTGACTACTACTTTCTCAAGCCCAAATTTTCAATTTCTTATCGCTTACACAGTCAATGATTCTTAATTTACACAATAGATACACTCTACAAAGACTACATATTCCTAAACATTCCTAAGTTAGTATGATGCCAATATCCATAGAAAATATGGAGGCCAGAGCAGTTAGGAAAAAATTTGAATTCATGTATGTCTATTTTCACAAGTCTGGTTTTAAAAAAAGTATGCTGGGATCCCATCCTAACACCATCTGCAACTTCTGTCACTCCATGAATGTTCATATACAAGCACACTGAGAAAAAGCAGACAGTGTTTCCAAAAAATGTGACTGGGTGGTACCACACTATTAAAAAAGGTAAAGGCACAGCTGTACAGTGATGACTGGCAGGAAAATGAGCCCTTCAGAATTATGGAGAAAAAAGTTTTGTCTGTTTTGGCATATAATAATTTTCACTAAAAATATTTTTTAAAAGCGATGTCATGTTGCACATTTAGTGATGTGAGCATTGCAGTGGGGGGCCTGGATTTTTCCAAAGGACTAGCTGAAGTTAATGCCATTTTAACTCACTTTTGGAGCAAAGTTCTATTGGAGAGCTTAATTACAGCAAGCTGAGGACACCTTCAGTTTAAAAGTTATTTAAGCCCTCATGGTAGAACTGTGGATGCTGACTTTCTTACCCTCTTTCTCAAGTGCAAGATGTTAAAAAAGCTAACTGTCTGAATTCACAAAATTCTGTCTTCAAAGAGAAATAAAAGAGTTTTGAAAAGCAGCTTTGGAATAGGGTCTTGATTCTGAAGCAACCTATTTAGACAAAAATGGGATCCATAAATGTCAACACCAACTGTAGTCTGCCTGAAAATGTGCCTGCTTTCTGACAAAAGCATTGATAAGCCACAGGCAGACTAGAACAAACATCCTTTATCTGTTAGATGAAGGTTGAAGGAGGTGGTGGTTACCAGGAAACTTTCTGTTCCTATTTTTTTATCTAAACAGACATTTGCAAGTACAAGTATATGCATCAAACAATGCTAAATAAAATTCATTACATGAGCATTTTTCCCTAAGCAGCCAGAAAAGTCATGAGAAGCCTTCTCAGGTTTAGTGCCAATCTCCATGGAAGCCTGAAAACCCATGAAACATTTAAAGCAAATTGTCTTCTGAGTGCATCATGACCATGGAGAAAACACTGTATGACACAGTATGAGAAGCAGACATTCTAACAATGCAAAACAATACCTTCTGCCTTCTATTTATAGAAACAATGTGAAGAAAACAACCTTTACACAGGCAAAACACCTTAAGATGGGTTATTAAATAAATGTATTTAGATAATATTCCACATTAAGTGATTGGACATACATTATGGTTATTCCAATAATAAAGAATGAAAGTTCTGTATTGTGATAACCACAAAGACAAGTATCTATAGCTAGAAAAACCTTCCTCTGCTAGAGATCTCTTGGGGGAATTTTTAATAATTGGTGTAATTTTTCTACAGGAGTTTCTGTCAATAAATCACAGTGAAACGAAACAGTGGCTTAAACTCAAAAAGAAAACAAACATTAAAAATAAAAAAGAAAGAAAGAAAACCTGCTCATGAAGTTGTAAAAAATTCTGTGGTCTTTTCTACAATGACAAGGGATAACAGAATCACAGGATGATAGGGCTGGAAGGTATCCTGCCAGAGCAGGACCACCTATACCAGATCACACAGGAACACGCCCAGGCTGGTCTTGAACATTTCCAGAATGGGAGACTCCACAATCCCCCCGGACAGCCAATTCCAGTGTTTCATCATCCTCACAGTGAAAAAAGTTTTCCTCATGTTTCCATGAAACTTCCCATGCCTCAACTTTCATGTATTGCCTCTTGCCCTGTCTTTAGGTATTACAGAGCAGAGTCTGGCTCCATTCTCTCAGCATTCACCCTTTACATATTTGTAAATGTTGATAAGGTCACTCCTCTGCCTTCTCTTCACCAAACTAAAGAGCCCCAGCACCCTCAGTCTCCCTTCTTGAGGAAGATGTTCCACTTCCTTAATCGTTTTTGTGGCTCTGTGTTGGACTTTTTCAAGCAGTTCCCTGTCCTTGAACTGAGTGGGATCATAAGAATAGAAAAAGGATACAGATATCATGTTCTTCTGAACCTTTACCTATTCTTCCTTTCTTATTTTGATTGTCAAGTTATTTGTAGGCAGAGGAAGACAAATAGAGAAGGAAACCTGAAGTCACGCAGTGTCACAGTCCCCTATGAAATACTCATCACTAATTGAACTAGACAGTTTAAATGTTGCTTTGCATGAAAATCTTTAGAGGGAAGAAAATTACCATGCAAACAGCAAGGTCAGCGGCACATATAGATCAAGATTTTACTAGTAATGGCCCAGATTTTTGAATACATGCTACACACTGTAGCAGATTACAGTGCTTACAAACACACCTGGACATACACCAGAGTACACACAAAGGGTCTTACCAACAGGAACCACTCCCATAGCCTTGACCCAGTGGAATCACCACAAGGCTGTTCTATGGTTTTCCCTGCTCCTCCTTTACAGAAGTCAATATATCTGAACTGTGCAGAGACTGGATCATTCATGCAGGTCTTTTTCTTTAGACTACAAAATTCCTCTGTGGTTGCAAGAGCAGAGTGAGAAAAAGATCTAACATACAATTTAATACTTCCCCACACCAGTTCAAGATTGTTTCCCACAGTACATTAAGTGTACTGTCCAATTCAGCTTCAAATAAAATCAAGCCAAAGGGCTTCAAAACCACTTCAGACAGATTATTACAAAGTCTAATGCATTTTATTGGTTCTAAGTAAAAGGTTTTCTTTCATTAGCTTAATTTAATTCCCTTAGTGAGTTGCTATTCTTTTGAATCTACCAAAATATTCCAATTAGTCTATAGTGGTTATAAAAGAGCCTTTGAATAGTTGTTAATATTTCCCTTCAGTTAGCCAGCCTTTAAAAAAAAAAAAAAAATCTAGGTCAAGCTCTTTATCACTAAATCAACATAGTAAAATTGAAATTAATTGCAGCAAACATGAGTCTAGCATGTTGCAAGAATCCAGGTGAAGCTAGCATTTTAAAAGGCAGATAAGAGAAGTACAAGTGAATTATGCTTCACCTGTTCATTCTGTCATCAAAGGATGAGAAGATAGAAATCCAGTTCTATTTGAAAAGCTAATAATACTTTTTATTCTTCAAAAATAACTTGGGGAGTACTGACAAATTTATTTGGGTTGTCAGTGTTTCTATTTGATTTTTTTTTTTTTTTGGTCATCCTCTTTTCTCCATTATTTTTACCTAATAAAATACTTAAGATTTTCTGGAGCCTTAAGACAATGCTTGAAATCAGCTATCAGTTGGACATGAGTGGAACTCTTCATTTATAGGTTTGGGTTTTTCCTAAGAGCTGTGTTATTTAGTTTTGTTTTTTTTCCCTTCCTCTAAATGCTTCTGCAATTATTTACTTTTTGAAAATAAAAACATTGTCATCACAGACACTCATTACCAATATTGATCTAAACACAAATGAAACCGAATTCTTAGGTAACTACTGAACAACCAGAGCAGAGAGGTACAGATTTCCCCTGTCCCAAACTGCCCTTAATGCACACTGAAAAGTCACACCTCACGTGGGCACAGTTGAATGAGTCAACCTATATGTTTTGCTTTGAGGTTACTATAAAGAAAATAAATCAGTAGTAAAAAAAAAAAATCAGAGTCTGGATTTTAATATACAAAAAGCAGAGATTAGCTGAAAGTCAAATAAAGAGCAACAGGACTAAAAAAAACCCTCAATGTCATCTTCCTGAGCTTCATGAAAGATCTTGCCAGGACACAGATAAACTAAGATCACCTTCCTCAGAATGAAGACCACAAACATTTAAGACAGATTTTTCTATACATATAACCTGGGTCAGAAATGAGACTCAGATTGCTTTACATGCAAATGGCCTAGAATGGAGGGCTCCAATTCTTATCAAAATCACCGCTATAGGTTTTGCATTGTGTTACCATTTTCCATGCATTTGACACCAGAATGTTTATATTATCAAAGCCACAATTATATTTATTCATTCTACAATGATTGACTACACTTTATGAAGACTTGAGAGAAAGCTCATCTTGAAGCTTAATTCTTGTGGTATTGTGTCAGTTTCTGAAAGCTAATTGGTTCTTAACACATAAAGTTCATTCAACATGTTGCAGCCTAAGATTGATAACTAATGAAGAAATCATTAAATATATCTGGTCAACTTAAGGACTACCTTTGGTGGTAAATCCTACAGACAAAACAATACAGATATGACTCCTCTCTATACAATATAGGTAACTTCTCTCACTGAGAAACACTCCTGAACTACCAAAAGAAATTGAAAGCATGGTCAGCTCTTAATTGCAAGCAACACAGAACAAACATTATCTTCAGTTATTTAAAGCATTTTTCCACTTCAGTATTTGTATGAAACTTGAGATAGAAACCAACTCTCACAAAATTCTAGATAATAATCTCATGAGAATTAACATATTTCTAGCTTCCATCTGTAAGGTCATTAAAGAACAAATCTGTTCAAAACTAGAAAGCCAGGCCCAAATGGAAACATCTCAATCTGATTTCACAGTATCACAGTATCGCAAGGGTTGGAAGAGACCTCAGAGATCATCAAGTCCAACCCATCACCACAGCCCTCAAGACTAGACCATGGCACTAAGTGCCATGTCCAAACGTGCCTTGAACGCCTCCAGGGACGGTGACTCCACCACCTCCCTGGGCAGCCCATTCCAGTGACAAATTACTCTCTCAGTAAAGAACTTCCTCCTCACCTCCAGCCTAAACTTGCCTTGGCGCAGCCTGAGACTGTGTCCTCTTGTTCTGTCACTGGTTGCCTGAGAGAAGAAGGTAACCTCCTCCTGGCCACAACCACCCTTCAGGTAGTTGTAGACAGCAATAAGGTCCCCCCTGAGCCTCCTCTTCTCCAGGCTAAACAGTCCCAGCTCCCTCAGCCTCTCCTCATAGGGCTTGTGCTCGAGGCCTCTCACCAGCCTCGAGAGTTTCCTCGAGAGTGCTTCCATACATCTTCGAGAGTTACCCAAATTTAATTTAATAACAGTTTGGGTCAGCTATAGATGCCACATTCTATTATTGTCAGACTACTCACTAGCACAGTAAACCAAGAGTCAGCTTTCACATATTTGTTGCTTCAATTTACCTACAGAGCTGGATGTTTACTCACTTCTGAAAAAAAAAAGGTTAAGCTGTCTAAGATCCCCAAAGGGCAGAGACAAAATTCCAAGCCAGGATGCAGAACACCAGTGTGGGTTCCAAAAGCTGACTGTTCATCCTAACACTGTCAAGTCTGGTCTGGTCCATTCTGTTTCACCAATACCGCCCTGCTACTCACATTTTCAGATCTTCAAACTTCTCACTGGGTAGCTTTGAGATGCTTCTAACTTACCCAGTTAAAGACAACAAAGTCTGCCTGTTTAAGAGAAGATTTGGGTTAGTTTTCATGCCTTAAAGCTATTTCCCTCCTTCCACTTCCTCCAAAGGTTCAATCTCCTCCTCTACAAATAAATGTAACTGAATTTCCCATAGAAATGTCAAAGGAAAGGTTAAAATCCTCCTGTCTCATTCATCAGGATTATTTTCTTCTTTTCATACTTTTTCTTCTGTGGCACAAAACAAACTGGTAGATGATTTGAAATGGCACTAAATGACAAATACAGACGTTTTATTTTCAACCAAAATCTCTACAGTCAGATCAAGTATGAAAGCCTCTAACAGCTGACACAAATTTTTTTCTCTCATATACCTGATTTCTGACAGTCAAGAATGTGACCTTCAAAATTAATTTCCTTTTGAGTATGGCTTTTTCTGATCCTTCTTGTTTAACAGTCAGGTGTACAACAAAATAGAGAACTACCATAACATAGACCTTACTTTGTTTTTCACTGTTTGTTCTACTTCAGGTTTTCATCTCATCTGATGCACCTGCTTCAATATGATGTTTAAACAAAATTTATTCAAGTTAATAAATTTTCCCCATATTTATTTCAAACCAGCACCTGTTATCTCTCAAACTCCGGCTGCTTGCTGTACCTTCTGTTATTTCACAACAGCTGACTGGAGTCAAACTTGGCATATCTATATTTTTAAAGCAGTTCTCACCATGTCTCATTCCACTTAACTGTACCTCATTTAGGGGAGAGGGGTTGTAGAATTTAGGAACAAAAGAATGGCATATTTTCTGTTCTTACTAATTTAAAGTAGATTTGAGGGTTTTTTAAAATTTTTACATACGGAATCAGGAAGACATAAGTCAGGTCTGTGATGAATTACAGCAACTTACTGTCATGAAATTGGAGAAATAATCATTGAGAGAGTGTCTCTACGTGAAAAGCAGACACAAGCATGAAGACAGAAGAGACTTAAGGTATGAGTAAGTGCCTTTTACTGCCCACTTTCCTTTGGTTGTCTAGAGAATGTAACTATTTCCAATTTCCATCGGCAACGCAGTTCCAACTGCAGCAAGAGGCACACAAGAGAGGTGAAAACAAGTAGCTACATGTGGCTTTTGAGTTGCTGAAACCGTCAAGAATTCAGATGTAATGACATAGGCTATGTATAAGATATGTATATTACAGTCAAATGATTATAAGCATGAACAAACCTAGTTTCAAAAATTAGGATATCAAGGGGAGTCTGCATTTTACATTTTTGCCGTGGAAATGATTCACTTACAAGCTGTAAGAAAGAAGGAGGTAGCTATTTCAGAACTGTTGCCTGTGCATACACTGTGCTACTACCTAGTTTAGGAGGTATGTGGTTTTCTTCTCAAGTCATCTGTCCCAATATTATGGTAACATTTTTAATCAAGCTTTGTTGGGGATTTGTAGTCATACCAACAGGCCATGTTTTATGTTTTGTTTTGTTTTTGTTTTTTTTAAATTTCTACCCACAAAGAGCTAACAACAAACCTTTGAACTCATACGCCTCAACCTCCTGTTTATCTTCCATTGTAAATATACAACATTCTCCATCTGCTTTACTTCTTTTGAAATTAAGAGAGTTGTGGTGTTTTCACGAATTTATATGGAGGTGGCTAAACATGAGAAACATGACACAGAAAATACAACTCTTTAAACCAAAAAGCCTTTAAATACAACATTTAGTCTGGAGAGGAACGATGGTAGGCACTAAGCCCTAATTCATTCCTATCTACTTTCCTTTGATTTGACACTTCATTCTTTGCCTCAAAGGCATTCCACCACTGCTTCCAAAGTTCAGTAATTGTATGACAAGGACATGTTTATGAGAAGATAGACCTCAAGGACTCCTTTATTTTCCTCGAGGAGCCTAGTCCTCAAGAGCTGACCTGTGCACCACACCTGTATCTTGCTTATATCAAATACCACCAGGGCAAACAATCTAGCTCAGTGCACAACTATTTGTAAGGATTTTCAGACAAAACAGCAATCATAAAAATTCCCTTCATTTCAGCTCTTATAAGCAAGAGGTATACTGGCTCTTGACTAAACCTGGACAGCAATAGAAGACATTTTGGCAACCCATGACACCTTGCTGTACTCTTTTCACTCCATTAAAAAAAAATTCCAAAATGAACAAGCTAACTAAAAAAAAACAAAAAAAAAACAACAACAAAAAAAAAAACACCAACAAAAAAAAACAAAACAAAAAACCCCCACAACCAAAAAACACCCACACACAAAAAAAACCACCCAAACAAAAAAACAGTATGAAAACCAAACAACAGGTTGGGCTAAAGCAGAAAAACAGGACAGGGTTTTAGAAGACTTTTCAGAAAGGGAAAAATCTCAATAGACTTTTTGTGATGGAGTTAAGCTAAGCAGACAGTAAGTTAAAAAGAAAGAGGGCCAGATTCTTCTGCTCTCAATGTTACATTTATTATTTGCACTGCATTTATGCCCATGAGTATCAGTAAGAATAAGATGATGTTGTAGTAGCCACTATTAAATATTTATGGGCAGTACCAAGGATTAAGACTCTCAAAAATTTGAAGTAAAACTTACTACTCTCAAGTACAATCTTTGAAAGCTGAATTATCAACATAAACCCACTCTCAGTTAGCTGGATAACATACAGAGAAATGAAAAGCACCATAACCCAGACTAAAGATGTGTTGCTTGTCACTACATATGCTGTTTTTATTTTAATCCCTAAAATTTTTCCTACCTCTGTCTAGGAAACAGAAGAGAAGGGTACACACCAAGGGGCTAAGAGACTCGTCTTGCCTTCCCACTCATAATCTCAAGATGACTGTCAAAAGATTTTTAATTTCCTGTGCTTTGGAGATCAGGTTAATCTTCAGTGATAGGTGTTAACAAAATCCCATAAGCAGAGCTAAATTCTATGCTCTGAAACTTAAAATCATTGACATTCATCATTAGTAATTATTCCTATGCCCAAATAAACCTTTTTATATGACAATCACTACATCTGTTAACTATAACTCTGGAGTGCACGTTACTACTGAATTAAGTACTAATGCCACTGTGTTAAGTATTTACAATTTGTTTTGGACAGGTAGCAAGATTTTTGGGTTTAGAAACTTCTGGATTGGTGGTTGGTTTGGTTCCCCCCCAGTCTAAATCTGACAGTAACATGCAAAAATTCTTCCAACAGACGCAACTTATGCCAAAGTCCCTAAAAATCATTTGCATGAAGATAACTGGGCAGATCCAATGAAAGGTGTGCATCTCAGACAAGGTAAACATTCATTCCTACATTTATTTTCCAGTTGTACAAGCTAAAGGTTCAAGAGTCCACCAAATGTTCCTACTGATTGCAACTGAGAGGTAGATTTAAAAGCTAAAACAAAGCAGTATTTAAAGTAATTGCTAAGAGGTGTATCTTCCAGCTGTATGTTAACTGTGATACTCTAGTACCTGAAAACATTTACCCTTCAGCTGCTTGCTGAATTACTTGCATGTTTGTACATTCATAATGAAGTCTTTATTTTGTCTTCCTTTAGATGCACATAGAAAGTTTTCTGTGGACAGTCCCCAAGCCAAAAGTTAAATATACAACTTAGTCAAGAAAGAGTACTCAGTAATTAAACAAAAAAAAAAAATTTTAAAAAAATCATGCACTATATATGTGATAACCAGAGAATGGTTAGAACCCTTCTCTCTGTAGTGATCATTATTTCTGGGATGTATCTGTGAGGAAAATTCCACAAAACCCTGAATGAAAGGGGGTCAAGGACCACAAAATCTGTTTCTAACTCTACATGTTTATAGTCTCATTACTAGACTGAGTTTGACAAATAAATTCACAAGGTTTGTGTATCTGCATTCTAGGACTTCGGGGAAAAAAAAAAAAAAACCACCACATTTTTTGTCTCCTTTTACACACTGGTTGGCATTGCAGAGAGATCTAAGAGTGCCCAAGATCAATTCATTTCAGATACATCTAATTCAGAAGATGAACTCCATCATCATATTTAATGCTATCAAACCACTTAAGACACACAGTTCACAAGCCAGATCCTGTGAAGCGGGCAGAGCACGGACATCAGGCTTTCAGTAGCATCAGTTCTGACACTATAAATCCTTTTCTATTGTGCTACATTAATGTGAAAAACAGCTTTAATGTCAGCTATGATCTCAGGTTTTGAAATTCATACGTGTTTCTATGCTGTCATTCATTATGACACAAGGCTGAGAAACATAACAGTAGCAAGAGTAACCAAAATCACCATGGAGGCCAATAATTCTAGTGAGCAGGAACACGAAGGGAGTTGACAAAACCTTGCACAAAATACTTCTCTGTTTTGTCTCTCAATAACAAAAAAGACACAGTCATATAAGTATATATCTGGTATACTCTGATCCACTGTTTCTACATTCACTAGTCAGTTTATGTACTATTACTCTATCATTTTGTAGAACTACTTTTTTCTATACTTACCTCCTTGGTTAAAATTGCTTCTGTGATGGTGTAGCTTCTGCTATTGGAAGTAGGTCCACTAGTACAACCCAGTTGCCTTAACCCACCATCACACATGCTCAAATGGATATTAAACAGTCACTGAAAGCAATCGTTTCAGTATTGAAACCTTGGTAAATTATACAGTCTGTTCTCCTGTATTAACTGTTTCTGCCATGGCACTGATAAATCATATAGTGCCTCACAGTGATGTTGAAGGGCTGTAAAATGGCAACATGGAAAAGATTAAGTATGTTGACAATGTCTAGAATCTTCCATTTCTCAGTGGGAAGACTCCAAACTCATATGGGTTTTTTTTGCCTGAGTTTTTGAGGTTTAATGTTTTGATAGAAACCTTTCCATTCCAATCCTCTGCAAAACAAGTTAAAAGAGAGTGGGTAAAATTATTTATTAGACTGTTGGGGGGAGGTTGATTTTCTCTTAGACTATTCATCAAATTCTTTCAAGTCTCTATGGTTCGACATATTTAGCTACATCAAAAGCCAAAGCACACACTTTGGAGTTCATAATTTACTGCCAAAATCCAGAGTCTTGGATGATGAAATGTTTACTGCGTTTCTTCCAAGCTTAGGAGTTAGTGGTTGACTAGTTGTATCAGTACCAAAACTATCTCAGATGATTGCAATCTGCAAGAACATTTACCTAAAATATTTAGTAAGAGGAGAACAGCTTCATTGTTTACTGTATGAAGCATAAGGCTAAATCTTTACAGGAAAGCTCTTTCTATTCCTTTTAGCCCTGCAGCCATATTCTCAGTTATACATCAGCTCTCAGAACTTGAATTTATAACTTGAAATAAAATTCATGTCATCTGCCATCACAGGGTTCACCTTGTGCTTTGAGACAATGGAAATTCTGCCTTCCAGGTGCCAAGGTTTCATCACCCTATACTTTGAAACTAACAAAATGCACCCTAGATACCCATCTCACTCCTCAGTTTGTCTCAAACATCTGAGATATATCACCAGATGTCAAGCTGAGAGACACCTAACAGCAGCCAAATAGTGCTGGTGTTATACTGTCCTGAGTGTATAACTGACGCTGCTGTAAGGTTTTTCACTTCTCTCGATTACTCATTAGTATTTCAGCTGGTTAGAGAAAGAGTTGCTGACTGAACCATGTTTCTCAGGGTTGCTATACTTGGGGTCAACAGACACTTCCAAAAAGCCTCATGACAACTTGATCCCTGTATGTGAAGGAAATAAGACAATAGGTAAGGCAGATAATGTCAGAGAAAGGCTTGCACTTTGAAAACCAACTTATATAGAAGTGTGAAAAACAGTAATAAGTGGTGTACTAGACATCTGACAGGATTGCATCACTACAGTGACTGTCATACCAGAGTACTAAAAGGTTTTCCACATCAACCAGGGCTAAGGCTAACAAGAATTACTTTACATTACACAGCATCATGTTGGAAAACATGATAGCAATTTGCCTACTTTCAGATGCTACATAAAAGCAGAATAAGCAGAAAGTCACCTTCCCAACTTCCTATTTTCACAAATTCCAAAGAACCCAAGTCATAAATTGCTACATCTGGCAATAACAGCACAAGAGAACTCAAATGTGAAGCATCTGACAGCTTGATACACACTTTTGGCCAAATTAACCGTCAGCATCTTCAAGCCCCTGCTAAATTGTAAGGTTTGTCCTGTTGCTGAGTATTGGTGTCTCTGTGCTGACTGGATACTATCACCAGAAATCTCTTTCCTTTTTCAAAGACATGCTGATTACACACAAGTTTGATACTCAGAAAGCTAAACAAGCAGCTTGCTGCACTAATTTGTATGCAGCTATCATTTACAGCTCTACCTCACTTTCTGAAAAGCCAGAATACTTTCCACATACTACGCTAGAGAAGTAATTCAATAGACTTCAATCTTTTTTACAAATTAGCCTTCAACCAGCAATTTTCACTGCAAAACTATTACAACAATTTACTTTTCTGTAGAAAAGTGATTCAGTTCAAACAATAGCTACTCAATAGCATTCTCCAAGTATGGATAAGTAGACAGATTTTTCAGCTTCCATGTCCAGAAAGGTTTTTATAGCCTATTAAGGTATTTCCTAATCTGTGTATGGATTATGACCTGCGACTATTCTTATTAAATAATAAGGCACCAAAAAGTCACCTATTTATTCATCTAATAGGGTGCAATTGCTCTCACCTCATCACCTTACCACCCAAAAAACTCACTCCACAGCACTGAGGAAGGGATAAAATTTTCAGTCTTCATTAAGCAGTTTCCACCCATTGTGAAGTGAGTAGACAGAATTTCCTCTAAAAATAACACTGCTTGCAGAACAGATAGCAGGATTAATCCCTGGTCACAAAGCGCGATGAGAGCCTTAGATGTTCCTTCTACAAGCAAGAGGAGAAATCAGTCTTTTGTAGACCAGAAACTTGCCAACAATCCAGCACGTTGTGCTCATAAGGAAAAATTCTTGCAAGTTACTGCAATGTTTAGCATGTGTGAGAAACAAACCTAAACCAATATGGTTTGCACCATGTAATAATGAAAAGTGTTCTTGTTCAACAAAAATCCTATAACTGCATTAAAACAAAAAAACACAACAACAAAAACAACCCACCCCACCAAACACCCCACAATCTACTGGAAATGCATAGTAAGAGTTAAATGAGAAGGCAGTAGAATTCCTTCAGTTAATTTAGAGCAGCATTAGACAAATAATGACAAGTAAAATCTTTGCTGTGTGCTTTTTGGGGGGCTATGAAATAGATAATCCAAGAGGAAAGAAAAAAAAAAGATAGTAGTAATTTTCATTCAGAATGCATTAATCAGATTTAAGCTACAAGGTAGATGACCTACATGCTGCCGCCTTATTATTATGTGGTTGCTGTACAACTTTGGTCTGCTTCTTAAAAGAAAACAGAATAACTTAAGGGCATTAAATGTCTCGGTTCTCCTTTTAGAAAATCTTCTCATCTATCATGAGAATTCAACTCACATGCTCTTGAAGCTTGTTTTTCTTTATTTGGTTCTTACTCCAAAGTTCTTTCAACTTGTTCTGGTAATTTGCAAACGTGGCCAATCTCTAGGAGCAGCCTGTGTCGTAAAGTTGGGTCTTTCTTTTATCATCACATTACATTACAGAAATCTAATGCAATTCAAATAACGTGTTTAACACCTGTCAGAGGTGGACACTGAGAACAATGGAGCTACAGGTTTGTTTGGGGTAGTTTGGGTTAGTTTTTTTTAGGTTTTAGCTGGTTAGATAAAGCAGACTTACATACTTTGAAAAAGGCCATTCTTCTCTGACCTCACTCAAATATAAGAATAATGAAAACTTCATGTATCATACAAAATACATTTAGTAACAAGTATTATACTAATTCTTATACAGTTTCCTCAAGAGCAAAAAAAAAAAAAACATAACTCCATCCGAAAAACTTCCAACTGAATTCAAGTACAGCACGGTGAAGTAATACGAAAACTGAAATTTAAGAAATATGAATGAACAACAATCTAAGCATTTAAGTAAGAAGCTGTCAAAAAAAAAAAACAAAAAAACCCAAAAAAACAAACCACCAAACAGTTCCAAAGGCTTCTAGTTAAAAAATTCTGATTCCAAAATTAGATGTGTTCCATTAGTGGCTGCTCAAAACTCCCACAGCTTTTGGCTCTGCACATTTGTCTGATGTCTAATAGAACAAATTTTGTAGCACCCTGTTAAGAATCAATTGTGGAAGAAATGATTTACAAAATAGATTAAGAGTTAAGTATATAATGATTAAACATAGGAGAAAACTCAAGGAAAACTAGAATAACAAATCTGCAAAGTCTCTTAAGGAACATGATTCTGTCCCTCTCTACATTTAGCCTATATAAAGAGCTAAACTGTGTTAGTTCACTCTATCACCTGATGATTCCTTCTTAGCAAAGAAGGAAAAAAAAAAATGTCAGGAAAAGATGACCCACACGTTGAAATAAAGCAGACTTAATTAAATAGCCAAACTATTACTAGTGTCAGCACGAAGTATATGAAGTTATTCTTAGCCCAGCAGTGATGCAGCTCTTCACAATATCCAGGAAGACAGTTCTCAAAAGCAGGAAAGGGAAGACTAGCAAGGTGAGAACCTCAAACAGGAGATTCTCTCTGTTCAGCAAACTTCCCCTTTACACAGAGTGTGATGCTCATGGTCTAGGACACCTGTGGCCAAATCCAGTCAGCTGCCCTGGCTGACTTAAAACTGCTAATGGCCTGTAACCCATGGATGGTGTAGGATTCTGTCCCAGTAAAACCAGGATAGTCCAAATAGCCTTCTCAAATTGAAGGGTCAGTTTTGAGTGGAGACAGTCAGGTTTCAGGGGTTTGCCAGTGGTCTGTGTTAGGGTTTTGTTTGCTTGTGAGGGGTTGTGTTTGGGTTTATTTTATTGCTGGTTGTCTTCCTTATCACAGAGATAACCACGAGTCAATGAAATGCAGAAGTAAAAATGACTAGAGTGATATGCCTACAGGAAGGCTGGGGAAGGATTATTTACAAGGTCCTGCAATGACAGGACAAGGGGCAATGGGCTTAAACTGGCAGAGGGGAGATTTAGACTGGATGTTAGGAGGAAGTTCTTTACAGTAAGGGTGGTGAGGCACTGGAACAGGTTGCCCAGGGAGGTTGTGGCTGCTCCCTCCCTGGATGTGTTCAAGGCCAGATTGGATGAGGCCTTGAGTGACCTGTCCTAGTGGGAGGTGTCCCTGCCTATGGCAGGGGGTTGGAACTAGATGATCCTTGAGGTCCCTTCCAACCTTACCATTCTATGATTCTATATCAATCCCCTTGACTTGCAAAACATTTTCTTCATAAACATCTCAAGTGGAATACATATTTGCAAGAAGATACTAGTAAGAGCCATGCAAAAATATCAATTTTCTCTTTGCCATGTCAAAGTTCTTCCAGACAGGTAAGCTTCAAGGATTCAATTAGATACTTCATCAAAACTGTAGAGCACACAATTACTTTGTGGGATGGCATGAACCCAAATACAGAAAGAACCAAGGCTGCAGCATGTGGTTATAACACACAATGTTTTCACTTGACCCTCTCCTACTCCCAAGAGGTAGAGTTAGTGGAGCTGCTGTTGCTGATCTCTGAGGTCATAAAACCTGAATTTTGAAGGTCGTATGCAGTGGGGACATAAATGAAATACACCAACAGGTAAGCTCCCCTGCTGGTACAACCTTCTCAAATCTGTGCTCAGTGACCTTCCAGAGGTATTTTTTGCTACTAATGCATAGTAAGAGAGACATTGATCTGGCATCAAACAATGGCAAAATCCACGGTTTCAAGCAGACTTCAGTCATGTAAGTTATTTAAAGGTGCAAAGCTCTCCTTACAGTCTTTAGCTCCCTTTCAAGGCTGTGCACATTAAAATACTTTCTGGAGGTATTAAATGGATACTTTCAGTTAGTAACAATGGAAGGATGTAGAAGTCAAAAGTCAATTACACTCAGCAGTGAGAACTACCCAATGATATGGAGATTGGAATGGACATTAAATCCTTAATACAAAGGTGTAATGGTTCTCATGTATCACTTAGTCAGAAATGTTGTCTGGAGCAATTGCCACAGGTTATCTAAAAAAAGAAATCCCCTAATCACTGTAACAGTGTACTGGTAGGTCTAAGCAGGTCAAAATAGGCTTATACATGTCCTGGCTTGCCCAGACATGTTTTTCTGCTCTGCCTTTCTCTGTTTTGGGGAGAAGCAATTGTTGAAAAGAGGACAAAGAACCTGCAGCCACTGAGTCTGAGGACCCTGGCCCTTCACAGCCTCTAGCACACAAGGTACACATGATTGCCTTGTGCAAGGCCTGTGTTCTACCCTAAAATGGGTAAAGCAAGCCTATGGCTTCACCTAATATGGTCAGGCTTTGGTAACTGCTATTCTCATTGGCTATTCTGTGCCCAAAGGTCCATTAGTCTCAGGCTGTATGGATAAAAGGAAACCAGCAGGGAGCACATGTCAGTACAAACAGCAATAGGGCATTTGTTCTGCGGGAGAGAATTAGCGTAGATCATCACTGAACAAGCTTCTGTGGGCAATAAAAGCTTCGCCTCAACTTAAAGAAATGCATAATATTTCCAAAATAATTACTAGTTCCCTCAGGTGACTTTTTTTGTTCACCTGGAACTATGTGTGTTTCAGCTTTCTCAAATTAGTCAGCTAATGTTTCCTAAGAATAAGTGAAAATCTTTAACTAATGTGATAGATTTTCGCAATTTTGCTACTTCTATAGAAATAAACATTGATTTTTCATGAAGGCGAACGCTGCTGAAGAAGAATATTGAAAGAGTTCAAGTAGTACAGGAAAGATACACAATACTAAAAGGAAATGAAGGTTATACAACACTTGATCAAAAATGTGCAGGAGCTTAGATACATAGATTGCAATAGCTCGCATTTAAAGTGAACCTCCTAAACAAGGTAAATATGTCACAATCATCTAAAAGTCTTCTGAAGAACAAAGGATTTGCTGAATAAAAGCTTTTTGCAGATCTCTAGATAGTCTGAGACCTTCCTTGTACCAAGAAAGAGCAGAATATGCAATTGAACACTAAGCAGTGCTATAGACAGTTATATTCAGAACTGTTACACAGAGGAAAAGCTGTTTCACAGGTCTGACACAGTAAGCTCAAACTTTTGTATAAAGTCAACATCTCTGTCAGTCAAAAAAAAAGACTTGTAAGATACATACATTTGTCAGTCTAAATGGTGTAGATGGTGCTCCTTTTCAGAGCACATAGTATTATGTGCCCATAATACACCACAACCCTATCTTTACAAAGACACGTGTTAAATCCATGATATTATCAGTATGGATCACAACAATACCAAGAAATCTCTTTTCTTTCACATGGCAGTTTTACTCCAATTACAGTAGAAAAGCTTAAAAAAGGAGCAGCGATTATTGCTCCCAAATCTTGTCATTAAAAGTTAGTGGGCTTTGTTGAAAGAAATTTGGTTCAGAACCACAGTTTTAATCCTTTAAATCATCCTCATGGCTTTGAGTATGTGTTTCAGGAAAGATGCTCAAAGAATCACAGATTCAACTATTCTCTAACTCCACCATGTCTGGTCCTAAATCATGTCCCTCATCACAACATCTCTGTCTTTTAAACACATCCTGAAATGGGGATTCATCCAGCTCCCTAAGGAGTCTGTTCCCATCATTGGGAACCCTTTTCATGAAGAAGTTCATTCTAACATCAATTCAGGTGTAAGAAGTCAGCTTACAAGGGAGGTCTTGGCAATGTGTATAAATACCGAACCTGACTCTTCTCAGTGGTATCCAGTAACAGAACAAGAAGCAATATCAAAGACTGAAAGAAACTCAGATTTATACTTAAGGAATAAAAATGCCCTCAAACTACCAAAACAACCCACAACACATTGTTGTGGTGGTTTGGGGTTTTTTGTTTGTTGGTTTTGTTTGTTTGGTTTTGGTTTTCTCTCCCCAGTGAACTGGATAGAGTTGTGGAGCCTGTATCTCTGGAGGTTTTCAAAGCTTACCTACCTGGACAATGTCCAGGATGTTCTGAGCAACCTGTTCCAATTGACCCTGTTCTGAATAGGGGTCAGACTAGATGGTGTATAGATGCCAACATCTATAATTTTATTAAATCTCTGCCCATAAATTATCACCAGGGTGATGTCATCAGAGTTGCTGCCTGAATTCCTACATTTGCTGACTGTGATTAAAAATTAATGCAGAGTTTCCAGGTTCTTTCAGAGAAGAAAAACAGTTTAAGTTGTGTTGGCACTCCCAGTTAACCTAAAGTGGTGTCTGAGTCTGAGTTACAGCTTTGATTTTTGTCAAAGGAATAATGCTAGTATCAAGGAGTCACAAGATGGTTGGGTGGTTTGTTTTGGTTTTTTGTTTTGTAGGATTTTGTTTGCTTGGTTTTGGGGTTTTTTGTGTGTTGTTTTCTTTTTAACATAGTAATTCATACTTATTCTTGGAAGTAGATATTAGCCCTTTTTACTTCCAATTTTTAATTTTTAAGAACAAATACACAAGTAATTCAATCTGTAAGAACAGAAATTGAAGGTCAAACCACAGAGCCATCTAATTCAATATTCTGTCTCCCAGTAGCAGCCAACAGCAGATGACTGAACAAGCTTATGACAACTATAAAAGGATTGAATGTGCAGAGTGTTCTGTGGGAATGTTGTTCTACAACCCAGACTTGTGGGTCAAGAATTTATGCAGAAGAAATAATTTAGTATAGAATGAGTCTTAATAATTCGAGTTTGTTCCCCATTTAGACAATTACTTTTGAACCTACACAAATTCTGATATCTATATAAAATGCTTTGGATCAACAGCTTCCATAGCTTAACTTCATGCTGTGTGAGGATCTGTTTTCTTTAGTTACACTGAGCCAACCACCTGCTGAGTTTGATAGCTCTTAATTCTCATACTGGAGAAGACAACTACCTCCTGTGGTCTTTTTCCATATCATTCATATTTCCTTCCTGGTATCTCTTCTCAAGCCTAAAAGCTCCTATCATGATTGAGTCTTCATTCTTTCCAAAAATTACATTCTACTGGTTATTCTGCAGTATTCCTCTCTAGATCTTCTCCAGTTCTACTACATCCCAAGTAAAGGAAACAAAAACAAACAAATGAAACAAACAAACAAAAAAAAAACACCAACAAAATAATCCCAAAACACCAAATCAAGAGACAATATAAGAGGGCTGTGAAATGTGTTTGTAGAAGTACATGATTGTGTTGTTTTCCAGCCTCTATTCATCTTCCAGTTAATATTAATGTTCTCTATGCCTTGCTGGATTTTTAATAGCTTTTCTCAATAATTTCAACAAACTATGCGAAGTGCCAAGACCTTGTTTCAGAACCTAAAATGTTATTTGTAAAGCTAGGTCTGTGCAGGATACATAGAATGAACCTTGTAGAAACTAACATCTAACTTTCCTGCACCTTTAGCATCACTGCCTATCAGACTTCAAATGTACCTTCTGGGTGCATTTGCCAGCATTTCTCATTCATCATACTTTTTCTTACTGGAAGAGAAATTCTGTTCTGAATGAAACAAAGGTAACAAGAGCAGTTATTCTTTAGTCATGGTTTTACATCTGGATGGAAATAGCTCCCAAGTCAATATGGCTAATAGTAACATCTGCACATAATTTAAAAGGCAAAGTGAAGTCATAATGAGTTACTACTGGGGCTGTGTTACAGCATCTCTTTTATGGTATCAGGTAGTTCTCTGCATTCCATGGCACAATTCCATAAAGCACATTCACTCTGACTGCATGGTAAGTTAATTAATCTTGAAAAAAAAAATCATAAATAAAACATTGAAAGTAACTAAGTCTTCTAAATTTAATAATTCACAGCAGTGGACAGTCCTGGAGTATGTTTTTGTAAGCCTGTAAAATCAGGAAGTTTATAACTGATGTGCAGAACAGGAGCATCCAATACTTATAAAGGCACAAGATCAGAATTTTTGGTGTAGAGATGGAGTTTTAAAATAAAGTCACACAACTTGCTAGTTGCACATTTACTAATAGCATATTATGGTTCACATTTCTTTACTATTCTACTTTTCTCAGTTAATTCCTGCACTATCAACATCCCTGCTGGATTTGTTCTGCTCTTGAATTATTTCAGCTCTACATCACACTTTATTTTAAAAAAAAAAAGAAATCCCTCAAAAACATTTAAACCCTGATGCTGGGATAACTCAAGCTCTCATTACTGTTCTACAGGTTTTCACCAAAAGCTTCTCTTTGAGCAAAATCACCCCAAACCTTATATCCATTCCTCATCATAAAGATCCTCATCATGGAATGATATTCGCTGAAAATTAACCAAAATAAATTCTATCTGGTAGTCCATTCCAGTCCTGAGGACTTGCATATCTAAAAAGAAAATCTTATAACAATCTTTTAAACTAAAATAAAACAACTAAGATACACAATTATCATCTACCTTAACATGATAGACACTCATCCCCTCATATCAGTCTATAGTTAGTTAGAACTGGGATTCTATAGACTTACAAAACCCAACAGTCAGTCCAGATCTTCACACTTATTCTCCAAAACACCAAATTTACTTGAAACTCTAGGTTTAACCATGTGGAAGTGAGTGTGGTTTTCTTACTACTATTTCCTGTTAGGTTCTGATCTGTGAAGAACAGCAGTTTCTTTGTTGTTGCTGTTAGGATCACAGACCTGTTGACACTCTTAAGAAGAGGTCCAAGGTTGATAGTAAGCTGATGCTAAGACCAGTTGCGTTTGTTCATTTAAGATAAATAGAGATCATCACTCTAGAGTTTGAGGTAAGAGGTTTTTTTCCTGGAACCAGGAAAATATAGCAAGCTGTACAGCCTGCTTCCACCTTGTCAGGTTGGTTATGACAGGTTTAATTGCAGTCAATAACACAAGCTATGTTTTAGCATATCATTATTGAACCGTACAATAATATTTAACACATGAAATAGACAAAATGTTATTTATGGCCAATGCCATTGTAACAAACCCAACAGATGCCAGAGACAAAACTGCCAGCAGTTAATCCCATGCTTTTACCACCACCCCCACCCCCCAAAAAAACCCCCAAACTATTGTGGCTTAATTCCAACAAGGGATCATTTTGTAGTATCTATTAAGTATCAAAAGTGAACACAAACACAACTCTGGAATTCCCAGATACATGCAGAACACATTTAAGCAGCTCCTGAGCAGAAATCATGCTGTATTATGAAGTAGTTTACATTTTTATGTATTCCTTAGGGAATTTTCTGTACAAGCTTCTGTTATCAGAGTGGCAATTTCCATCTTCTGTGTTGTCTCTAAGAACCTGCCAGAATAACTCAGCATGTCTCAGTGACTACAGAATCTTCTGGACAAAGATCAGAAGACTGCCTTTTTAACAAAAAAGAAAAAAAATATCCAGCACCAGATGTCCAGTTAATCCAGCCTCTAAGGCAAAAAAACCTCAAACCAACAAAACCAAAAATCTAGACCACCACCACCAAAAAAGCCTTCCCACCACTGCCCAGTAGAGAAAGAAGTACTGCTGAACAGATACATCTATTCTGCTTGACCTGATCAAGTGGCAGGTGCAAATCCACAAGAAAACAAAGACACAAATAGAAATGTACTATCTACTTCAGGTAACTTTCACTCAGAGTATTGGTTTCTGCAAGTTCTAAATGCAACATTTAATGGAAATACCATTTCTTAATTCAGGGCTATGTGTTCTTCTAGCACTAACTAATAGTACTTCAATTTGGAATCAGACTGGTTGGATTGCTCCATAAAAACAAGCACAGAGGCAAGTCACCTTTCCCATTCTGAAGGGGAAACCCTCTCTGAGCAGTTAGGGGCACGCTTTTCATCCAGTCCCACAAAATACTTAACATACGCAGTGTTAAGTAGATACTTTGCGGAAAAACTTGACCTTGTCATATAGTCTGAACTAAGTATTGTGAGACAGAACAGAGCACAAGGAACGTTTTTCATACACTTGGTTTTTCAAATTCTTTTAATTCATTTTTATATTAGTAATAAAATGGGACACAGACTTAAGACAGGAAGAGGTTTCAGCAGTTGGACTTCAACCAGAAGTCTCATCCATGAGAATGTCTCTAAGGTTATCCTGTCCCTCTGTGTACTACTAGCCAGAGTAATCTGAAGATGACCACCTTCACAGGTTCTCAAAAATAAAAGAATCACAGAATTAACTGGACTGGAAAAGACCTTTGAGATAATCAAGTCCAACCTACTACCTAATACCATCTAATCAACTAAACCATGGCATTAAGTGCCACATTCAGTCTGTTTTCAAAGACTTTCAGGGATGGTGACTCCACCACCTCCCTGGGCAACCCATTTCAGTGGCCAACCACTCTTTCCACAAAGAATTTTTTCTCAACATCCAGCCTACACTTCCCCTGTTACAGCCTGAGACTGTGTCATCTCACGCTGTCACTGGCTGTCTGGGAAAAGAGACCAACAGTCAGCTGGCTACAACCTCCTTTCAGGTAGTTGTTACAGAAGTCTAGTTACCGATGGAAATGGAAAGTCTACACAGGACGACCTTCCATATTTTGGCATTCATTCCAGAACCCACTAACAAAAAGAAAGCATTAATCAGTTTTAAGTTATTTTGCAGCTTAATACTGGAATCCAAACAGTTCAGTACAACCTACAGGATGTAAATGCCTGGTTGTAAAAAGCTGTTTGGCTTCATAGATTGTGAGGGTATATTAGCTCAAATGGAAGATAAGACTAACAGCTCCTGGACCAAGACAGAATGTCTTTATGAAGCGCCCTCTTTCTAGGCTACACAGAGCATTACAGGCTACTGTAGAAACTGCAGAACTACAGTTCTAGAATCCTCAAAGACATAATGAATATTATGCTCGAGAAAGGAAAAATGAATTGTAGATTTCACACTTGAAGATATAGCTAGCAAAAAGTTTTCAAAGCAAAAACAACTCCTTATTTCAGTATTTCCAGTCAACCATCACTTTTACTATTCTCCAGGGTAAGCCTCACTTAAACTTCGTCCATTTGATATAATAGTCAGATGAATAATCAGAAATCAAGTAGATGTGCATCTATGAGTTGCTCTACAGTGTTAAAGTAGCAGCAAAAAGTTAAGAGTGCTCTGATGGCAAAATGCCACATTTCTAAACCATCCTTTTCTAAAGACTATTAAGTGATAACTGATTTTTCAGTGTTATGAACTTCTTTTTGAAAGAAATCTTTCATCCATTATTTCACAAACACTAAAGTCAGAAAAGCATACTGCAAATAGTTAAAGGGTCAGATCATCTGCAAAAGCAATACGTTCCCACAGTTAATAGATTTTGATAATAACTTACGTTTAATATCTTGGCAAGTTAGACAGTACTTTTCCAAAAGGAAAAGAATGTTTTGTACAGACAATCATAAGAAAATTAACCAAGAAAAAAAAAGAAGACTATAGTAAAGGCTTGTGGGGGGTCGGGTGGGTGGAGAAGTACATGTTTTTTATGCCTTCATTTGAGGTAGGCAGTTGGTCTCAAATGTAAGGATTCCCCTTGTATTTTAATGCAGCCATAAAATATTTTCTGTTGTAAGCTTTCCAGAAATTCCTGTTGTCTGCCCATTTGAGGTACTGCAGGTTTCAACTGCATCCTTACACATGGATTATTTTGAAATTCATTAGAATAAGTACAACCTTGATTCATTAGCCACTAAACGATCACATTGTTAGATGTAACCTTTCCCATCAGCTGCATCTTCTAGCTACAGAATGGAAATTTAACTAAATTAATGTTTGATAATCAATCAAGGAAAGCCATTCATCAAGGAAACAATACAGTAGTTTAAGACTGCTTCTATTTTATCAATTAACATAGAGGAAAACACATCTTCAGCATTAACAATACACAGAAAGGAAGACTACTGCTTCTAGAGGCATTAAGCAACTTCTTACACAACCCTACCAAATATGTCCTCTTAAAAACACTATTTCAAGAGACTACCATGCAAAGCTGATGCTGCCTTTTCACAGTATCACCAAGGCTGGGAGAGACCTCAAAAGCTCATCAAGTCCAAACTGTTACCACAGACCTCAAGACTAGACCATGGCACCAAGTGTCACGTCCAAACCCGCCTTGAACACCTCCCAGAGACAGTGACTCCACCACCTCCCTAGGCAGCCCATTCCAGTAGCCAATGACTCCCTCAGTGAAGAACTTTCTCCTCACCTCCAGCCTAAACTTACCCTGGTGCAGCTTGAGACTGTGTCCTCTGGTTCTGGTGCTGCCTGCCTGAGAGAAGAAAGCAACCTCCTCCTAGCTACAACCACCCTTCAAGTAGTTGTAGACAGCAAGAAGGTCTCCCCTGAGCCTCCTCTTCTCCAGGCTAAACAACCCCAGCTCCCTCAGCCTCTCTTCATAGGGCTTGTGCTCAAGGTCTCTCCCCAGCCTCATTGCCCTTCTCTGGACACACTCAAGCACATCAATGTCCTTCTTAAATTGAGGGGCCCAGAACTGGACACAGCACTCAAGGTGTGGCCTAACCAATCCAGAGTACAGGGGGAGAATGACCTCCCTGCTCCTGCTGGCCACGCTATTCCTGATGCAGGCCAGGATGCCATTGGCCTTCTTGGCCACCTGGGCACACTGCTGGCTCATGTTTAGGCAGGTGTCAATCAGCACCCCCAGATCCCTTTCTGTTTGGCTGCTTTCCAGCCACTCCGACCCAAGCCTGTAGCTCTGCATGGGGTTGTTGTGACCGAAGTGCAGCACCCGGCACTTGGTTTTGTTGAATGCCATCCCGTTGGACTCTGCCCATCTGTCCAGGTGGTCGAGGTCCCACTGCAGAGCTCTTCTGCCCTCCAACCCCCAACATCAGCCCACAGTACGGTGTCCTCTGCAAAGTTTATTCTGGTGTCAACCACCTAATCAGTCATAAAATTCACTAGAGTGTCTACCATCATAATATGAAAATGAGCTACGAATTATCAAACTATGCAATAATTACTGTAACAAAGTGAAAGTAAATAGACAATTTCACTCTACAACAGGCATCTCATTTATAAAATCAGAAAAAAATACCCAAACCACTGCCTTTGTTTGGGCAATGAAAATAATACAACTGGCATCTGTTTAGTCCAAGGCAGCATCACCATTTCTTGTGTAACATATGCTGAAGTCTATTACATACACACACATAGTACTGAAGGACAATGATGATGATTTGTCTCCCTGTCACACATATGCAATCAGCACAATCACACAAATCAGCACAAAATAAAGTTCTCTGGAAATTTCACACTGAAAACTTGGAAGCCAGACCCCTAGAACTCTATTGATTATTACTATTTTTATGTCAGAGGGAGGAAAAACAATAAGGGAGGGTACAACAATGAAAAGATGTAAGCAGTAACTGCCCAAAAATAAAACTCTGTAAAGTCATGTGAAATAGTCAAATAATTTTCATTAAGCTTTTTTAAAAACCAAGTTCTATGTATTCTGTGTAGCTGTCCTAGCAAGGAGTTTCTCCAAAAGGCACTCCAAGCTGTTGCATAGGAATCAATGACGGTTTAAGACAGTTTAATAAAGAATGTATTAACATTGACAGAACCTGGACAGGGGACTTTTATGCCAAGGGGAAATCAAACAGGAAAGCATTTAAAAACAGAACACAAGCCTATTAGATGGCATATGTTAAAGACATTTAGCTGCTTTTGAATATGCTTGTGCTTTTTTGTGTAACATAGTGGTTGCCCTTCATAAGGCTTCTAATAACAGCATTGATTCAGCCACAAATATTTCTTATTTCAAGAAATAAGGGGCTGTTTCTGACTTGAAGTAGGTAGCTGTTAGAAGGGTGTTAGTGTCCTTCAACACAGACTTTTTAGACTCTCAGGAAAGTTACTGTATCATTACTGTCTTTGCACTGAAGGCTAATCCCATCAGTGACAGGAACAGTTACTACTGGTGGAGCCAGCAACAGTCCCTTGTGCTGTGCTAGGCAAACTGCATGCTTGCTTAACTGATGCAATGCTACAAATGATAACCCCCACTCTATCCAGAGCAACAACAGGACCTGAGTGCTTCCTCTTGGATCTGCCAGTGGCCAAGTGCTGACCAGAGTAGGGATTCATCTTTTGCATCTGCCACATAACTTGAAATGCCTTATGGAGTAGAACAGGAATCCTTGCTTTTTCATGTATCAAGGGTTGGTTACGGTGTTTATTTGGGTTTTGCTTCAGCTTTCAAACATAGAAGATTGTGATGAAGAGACTAATCTAAGGCTATTACATAATGAATGTAAACAGCAGTAAGAACATTTCAAGTTAATAGAAAAAAAAAAACAACCCTAAAAATTATAAGGAAGTGCTAGGATAGGCTACCTGCCTAAAACCTTCTAATTCCACATCTAAAAACAGGTTAGCAAAATGCCTGTGAAGGATGAGAGTCACAGTTGAATCTTATCTGAAGTAAGAGCCATTTAATGTGGTGATTCTTTACAGGAGGAGGGAGACAAATTCCACCTAAATCCCCAAAAGCCTTAACTTCAACTCTAAATGAAAACATTAGTACTTACTAGAAAGTGGTAGCATTTTACATATTGTTGTTGTAGTTATTAAACAATCTAGATGTCGTTTATATTTATGCCACTTATTTGTGGTCTAAGGGAAGAGATTTAGTTGAAAACTACTGCAGCCAAAAATACTTTGTTATCTACCAACGTGAGGCAGTCCTTAGAAAGGATAAGAATGTGGAAGTGTGGGTATGGACAAAGTGGGACCATGGCATCTTGTATATTCTTTACCTTAAGTGAATGTGGAATGACACCATAAATGGTATGAAAGTTCTTGCAATATACTGTAGAATCCACGTAAACCTGGAAGTAATTTTTAGTTCCCTGCTAATACCAAACATTTAACAATGAAAATAGCAAGTGTTAATCAGTATGTTTTCAAAGTGTTTGTAACAGCTCAACCTTCCTCCAACAAGATAAACACAAAAGAAACAGACATTTTCTGACATAAAGTCAACATTGAAAGCTATGGAGTGAAAGGTCTGGCAATAGCTGTAAGAATTTCTTATATGGATGTTGCAACTCAGAAAGGATGCTTTTAATTTTATTTTTTTTTTAATATCATGAACTCCAAAGTCAAGTACATATGGTGGCAAAATAACCCTTTTAAAAAAACATTAATGAATACATGGCAAGTGTCAGTTAAGTGACAACTACTAAATGCACAGCTTTACACTGGCTGTATGTGAAATTCTAGACAGAATTCCATTTCCATTCCTTAAAAATCTGCACCTATGAATGCAACAGGAGACAAAATTCTTCCCTTGAAACAGCCTTACAGTCTCAGCTAATGTAAAACCATCAGAGGATGAGCTGTTGTATCACAGAAATAAAGGGTCCAAACTAGTAATTTAGGGGAAAAAAGTCATGATAGGTTTGCTGAAACCAGTTTCAGACAAAGAATTTTTCCCCTCTCAGAATTATATAAATCAGGTGGATTAAATAAATACATTGAGAGTGCTCCCATGTTGCCACCTGCCAGAACAGCAGCTTTTGCATGCAAGGATTATTAACAGACCTACTGAGTACTCTGCAGCAACCTGCTTACTGAGGAAAGTCCAGGGAGTTCACTGGTGGGGGGGGTTTGAGAAATCAAATGAAGAAACATGTCCTGCTTTGCATTTTAATCTTGATGTGTTTTGAAGAGTTCCTAAAACTCCAGACATTTGCAAAAAAAACCAAAAACAAAACAAAAAACTACTATAAATTACAGTGGAAGATTAGTTTTGCTCTCTGATGCCAAAGCCTATTGAGTTTGGCAATATATGCTACATTTGCATATGTGAACTCTGTTTCAGTCATCTTTTACCATCAAATACTATATAGCAGTGGCATCCAAAGAGTTACTTTATGATGGAATCCACAGGAGCTATGCCAACCCATCTTTTCAGCTAAGCAAGTCTATTGATATTAAATGCACACTACTAGATTAGACCAGAACTACCACCCACATCCTGGGCCAGTTCTTAATTTGTTCTCTGCTGGAGTCTTCATCTAAAGCCATTTGTCTGATGTAACTGGATGCCTTTCAAATTTATTTTTTTTTTTAAACATGTGATGTTTGCCTGCATGCTTGTTCAGTAAGTATAATGACCATGTAGCTGGCTCTTGTATATTTTAAAGTCTGATTTTGCTTTCCAAAACAATTTGCAACTTTTGTCTCCATTGAAAGTTTTTAGCAAATGAACACTACACTACATAAGATCAGCTATCATTTATTTTATTCTCTTTTGCATTTTGCAATTTTAATTTTTATTATCTCCAGAAAAGCAGAAGATACCACTTCACACACATTTCTATTCTGAAATGCCCATTCTTTTTTCTCCACCAATGCTACTTCCACTTAACTACTAAAGTGTAAATGAGATGAGTGCACAAATAATTGAGAAGTTGCTGCTGTGCCCAAGATATTTAAAAACTTTCTAAAAGGCAATGTAGGTCCTGCCAAAGTACACAAATCTGATAAACTCTTTTGCAGTGAGAGAACTATTTTTTATATATGCACAAAGATCTTCCCCATAGCTACTTGCCTTGTTAATTACAAAATTTACTATGGAAAACAAATGGCACCTGGCTTATGAAGATGCTTAGTAAGTGTTAGACTATTTAGTGAAGAACTCAATTTCAAAATACATCTGTTAAGAGTTGAGTTGGTTTACTGCATTACACTTAAGAGTGTGGAATTCTCTCTGCAAGGGACCAGATACTATAGATTTGTTACCACTTTGCTTTGAGATACATACAACAGAGGTTCAAGTTACATCATAAAAGAAACCAGATGCTGTCGGTTCCAAAGGAAAAGAGTAATAAATAAAAAGAAAAAAAAAATCAAGGGGAATGACATCCATCCAAAGGAAGAAAATTCTAAATAGAAAGCAAATTTCCAACTCTAAGCTGTTCGTAGGTATTTTCACAAATGCATTATCTCTACACATCTCAAAACAAAAAGTCACACATTCAAACAACTGTCACAAGCTCAACCATTAATGACAACACTAAAAGTGAGCCAAATCTCAGTGAAGCTTTAGGCTTCTGCAAGCAGGTATGTGCTGGTTTACCATCACAAGGTAATATGATCTGGTATAAGAACAAAAAGGTAAACTGTGGGATTTTAGCTACTTGCTCTTCAGTCACTTTATGAACCTACACTGGAGATTGTCAGGGTTTATTAACAAGTAAACTGCATTATAAAATTCAACTGCTAGCTTATCACTGTTCAGTAGGAGAGTAATGTTTGTATTCCCTTTTTGAAATTGCAGTGGGTCAGCAACATAAAGCAAAGTGAAAGTCACTGAAAAATATTAATTAACCATGATTCAGGGATTCAGGAAGTTAACTCAAAGTTGTAAGTAGATTAATCTACGACAGCTAAAACATTATTATCCTCAGCTGTCCACACTATTCCTCTTCAAGATTAGTGCTACTCCATCAGACAGCTAAGGAACGAGGAACATAAACTGTAAAAACTCAGTTGCTAATCTAGCATATAATTATGAACTGAAGTTGGCAGTAATTTGCATTAACAACTGTAAAGTGTACCCAAATCAGCTGTTCCTGCTGGCTACAGTGATATCAGAAATTAGCAGTTTCATCTCTGTTTGATAAACCTTCAGTTTCTGGACTTTTTCTTTTATTATCCAACATGCTAAACAGTAGTTTAATCAAACTATAAAGCATACAGAGTATTACATTCCCTGGTCCTTTTGACATTAATATTTGACTATTGACATTGCTTCACTGAAACAGAAGTAAAATATTTGCTAAGATTCAATATTCTGAAACAATGCAAAAATATGATGCCAGAGAAGATTCAAAATTACTTTTTGATTTGTTAGTGCACAACTATGTAGATAATCCTATGATGATGTTTCTGCAAGCATCTTTCATAGTAGAGACTGAATTTCCATAAAAAGTCAATTCATTACCTAGATTTTGCTACTCCTAACTTGTCCATGAACTGAAAAAATGGTTTATCACAATTTCACCCTCATCTGCACAACTGCGACCTGGAACTCTCTAACAGCAAGTCCCAATAAGGAATAGGTGGGATTGTGATTAGACTTGAAGAGCGAGCAGCAGCTGTAAAGAATGAACATCTGCTGCTCTCCACAGAGTCTACAATTTCCATTTCAACTCAGCAATTTTATGTTGGAATCTAACTGGCAACAAAGGAAGGATTTTATTAAGTATATTTTTAGTTTAGAATATCTCTCATCTGAAAAGGCTCTTATTTTATAACTGTGTTCAGACTCCTATTCATTCACTGGATCTTCAAAGTGGTCCACTTATTTCTTGAGGAAGATACTTAACAGGTAGGAAATTTTTGAGATTAAGAGTTGTAGCATTTTACTTTTGTTCATTATTATTATTACCTTCTCTAGCAATTTCATGAAGCCATTATCATAGATGGTAGGCAATGTCTTTCTTTTCTATTATTCTTCCATTTTACACCTTGCAATTAAATTTTGGATTCATGCATTTTAATTAATAATTCTTTTATACAGGTGTAAGAAGCAAAGTATCTCTCAGCTAGCACTCTACCAAATAAAATCCTTTTGTATTAAAAAACTGCAAACAAACTGCAGCATCTCTCAAATGCCAAGAGATAGCACAAGCTGGGAAACAAAATGCAGAACTAGAGACCCCCAAATCCACACAAGCCTGTTCAGTAACTGTACCCAAAATGTACCCCACCCTACCCTCTTCATTTTAACCCTCAAAGGCCAAGTTTGGGAAGGTGCAGAAGGCAGGCTGTTTTCCAAGGATGGAGAGCCAAGTGCAACAAACAGCGTAGCAGCAGTTGCCAGCCTGCCAGAAAATACCTTTGCTTGTGGAAAGCATAGATGGCAGCCCAAATCATCTGTCAAGTTCTCAGCCATGAAGTAGGGCCCACAGCCACACCAGTCAATGGGAAAACCAGGGTTTGAACTCTGAAATCCCAGCTGAGGCTTATCAGCCAATCCAAACCCTGGGGAAGGCTCTTATTTCCTGAATGTGTGCACCTAGCAACACAACTCGGTCTTAATTTCATCCTGAAGTAAACTGGCAATTAATATATTAATCTATATAAATTCTCCTCATAAAATACTACCACATAACTAGCAATCTGCTTCAGCCGTTCATTTGTTTCCATCTGCAGCCAACAAAGAAAACTCCTGCAGTAAGCCACTCCAGGAAGGACAAGATTAGAGATTAAAATACACAATCTTTTTCCAAAGCAGATAAAAGAAAAATAATATTCTGTGGTCATGGCACAGCACTGAAAGCCAGGTGAAGATAAGCAGTACTAAGAAATTACAAAATAAGTCAGAAAATATAAAATGGAAAATGGATAGATATTAGCCTTGGTATTAATTGACTCTTCCCCAACCCACAAATAATATCTAACTTGCACAGAATCAATTTGCTTTCCTCCAAAGACCAATCTCAGCCAAATTCCTTCAACAAAAAAGGAATGAGGGAAATCAATACAACCAAAACAGGCATACTTAAAATCAAGAAATACAGAATCACAGACTTGTTTCAGTTTGGAAAGACCTCTAAGATCAAGTCTGAAATGAAAATTTTTTCTTGAATAATTAAAAATTGGCACTCCCTGCCTTAAAACTTCAATGGAATGAAGTAATAAAGTCATTTCAAAACAATCATTAGGTATTTTAAAGAACGAGACTGTCTCCATAATTACGTAATGTTTTCTCCCCATCTTAAAATTGAGTGCAACTTATATTACAAGCCATAGGTCAACAACTAATGAACAAAATGAAGGATAAATGTTTTTAGAGATACTCTGGCAGCCATTTGCAAAAGCAGCAAAAAGGAAATGGCAAGCCTCTTAACCTTTCCTGGTTCACCTCACAATTAACCTGGTAGGAGATAAGAGGCCCGTAATCCTTTTATGGGTTTTATCAGAAATAAAGCTCCAACAAATTTATGAAATGCACATGCACTGACTGTATGCTAAGTTTATTAAAAATGTCACAATAAAAGTGAAGATCAACCTGAAACATCCTGTAGCAGATGTTTAAAAATGCTTTCCTCCAGGTACAATCCCTAGTTTCCTAACTGCTGTGTTAGAGGTTGAATTGAGAATACTGTTTACAGCTGTTCTCAGCGGATCCTTCTTCCATAAGGAATGTGGATGATCCATTTTTTAACTCATTTATGATTTGGCTTCTGTAATGCCCAGTGCAAATTCTTCCTTGATTTATTTACACATTATATAAAAACAAAGATATGTTTTTTTTATTGCATTTCTACATGATGAATTTATTGAGGTATAGAGTAGCTCTTAAATAGAGCATCGTTTAAATAACACAGGTGCTAGGGACAGGAATACTTAGGAATAATCAATACTACCTATGCCAAAAGATTAATGGAATTCCAGTAGTTTGCCTAAAGACAAAGAAATGAGACTACATAATAGCAGCCATCAGGAAAACAAAATGCTGTTGAGAAGTGGAACAGAATGATCTTTTCTTCATGTCCACAGTGAATAAGCAATAGGTTTAAAATATGGCAAGGAAGCTCGAAAACGGATAAAAAATCCCACATCCTAATAACAAGGCTAATCAAAAGGATTGCTCGGGATAGCTGCATAGTTTATCTGACAGAAAATTGGATGAGAACCTCTCTGAAATGTCATGGATCCGTTAATCTTATTTTCGCCAAGAGAACTGCATTAAATGACCTCTTGATGTCCCTTCCAGCATAGTACCATACAATTAGAAAGGCGATCGACAGTTTCAGTGGTTTATTACACTCTCAACATTGATGTTGGGTTCAGTTTCTTACTTGACATGACTAAAGCATAGTCAGTTTTCTCTCCCACAGCCTTGTGATTACCTGAAATATAATGACAGCATAACTAGAGAATGAAGGCACACAGATCACACGGTGGTGTTCACACTCAGCCACACGACTGCATGTATGTTACTCCTGCACTGGACAGTTCTCAGAACACCATCACAGCATCTGCTAGAAAACAGTTTTCTGTAATCTAAATTCAAAATACAAATTTGGGGTTAAACAGATAGGCCTTTGCCTTCTGGATAACATCATAGTGATAAAAATTACAATTCTGAATGAAGGAAAAACCACCCAACATTAAAACCAAAGACCCATTAATTTCAACAAGTGGAAATGACTGGAACTGCATATGTTTAGCTCAATATATAGTAAGAACATAGCTTTGGGGGTTTAGCCTCTTGTCACATATACAGAACCATCTTATTCTCTTCAGCATAAAACAAAAATCAGTTTAAATGAAAACAAAAATAAAAGGAATTTTCTTGAAATAATAGGTTTAATCCCAATAGATTGATCTGGTCTTCGTTTATCCCTGTATGTCAGGCAAATGTATCTCAGAGGCCAAAATTCTTACCGAGTTAATATAGCAAATTGTCTTATGCTGTTAGTATAAACCAGGGATAAAATGAAACATCAGCTACACTGTAAAATGGTTGGCAGGAGTTCATCTCCTATTTACATGCCATTGCCATCTTTGTATGTGCTGATACAAACTGCACAAACAATTCTATTGACTTTATCACTGCAAAGCTACAGACAGGAATATGCAGCACATGTCAGAAATTTCACAATAAATGCCTTAGGTATTTTCCAAATGGTTAGTCTCTTCCAAAATCTTATACGCTTGGAAAAATGCATAAAATTTTATTATAAGAACCTTGAAAGAACTGGAATGCAAGCCAAAGGACATATAACCTCATTCATAAACCTTTAAAAGACATCATATGCCAAACACAGTTTTTCTTATAATTACCACAAAGGAAAAGAGAAGGGATACTGGAGGAAACAGAAAACAGTATCCTTCAGTTTCTAGCTCTATATTTTGGAAGTGCATGCTTTGGACTGGATGCAATACAAAATATCAGTCTTTATGATACTAAACTCATGTTGTATATCTGGCTATTCATTATAAAACAAACATTAAATATTCCAAATATGAGGACATAGACAACATAATGTCCACGTGAGATTTGTTCTTCAAAAGAGCAAAGAAGCAACCTGAGTAAGTGTGCACAAACAGAAATAAGAGTCTGTAAAACACATTTTATTACATCAGTAAAGGTTATTTTCTTGATGCTCCTAACAAACACGTTAGGATAGTAGTGGGTTTGGTAGTTGAACACATTTGTCTTTTTTAACTACAATCCATTACTCTGTAACTGAGGTAACACATACTTCAAAGTAGATTGGAAAGAAGTGAAAGGCATTGCACAAATTATATTCACATATTCATGGAGCTAATAGGGACAGGAATTCCATGCTAGCAGCAACAACTATTTGTAAGGATGAGGAATAATTTTTACATAAAAGCTAACCTGTGGTTGGTTCACATGGTTTATACAGAGGCTCTACGATAATCTATCAGTGACTGCAAAACTCTACACTTGCAAAGGCTCTGCAAGAGTAACAACTCTGAGGCAATGAATACCCATTCACTTTTCCAATTGCCTTAATATCTCCTTGTCTACCAGCTACATGTTTATTCATAACAAACCATGCAATGTATTATTTTCCCTTATTCGATTTCCTATTTCAGGCTTCTCATTAATTTTTATGCACTTTTGTTTTCATTTATATACTTTTCATCACTTCAATTTCCTAATATTTCAGCAGTCCAATTAGCTACGTCCATAGCTTAATCACACTGAGACTCCTTATTCAGCTATAAATATAATTTTATTACAGTTGTTTTAATGACTAACTGTTATAATAACTATTTCATATAAAATAATTTTTCTTAAAACTTTCCCCATTTCTGTAATTCATTTCATTTCTCATCACACTTTATATTTTCTTCAGCAGATCTTATATCATCCTAAAAAGTTTCCTGTACTAAAAACTAATTACCTGGAGAAGGGGTAAAATTTCACTCTGTCTCACCATAAACAGAAAGATCAAACACTAAAATACTTCTTCCACATTTATCAGGCTATCCTGAAGTTGCTAGATGCAAGTCAAACGGAAGATAGATAAGCATATCAAAAGGCATTCTCTTTCCATAACAATTGGAAGTACCGCCCAAGCAAGCATTAAGAACACAACACACAGCTCCGTTCATTTCAATATCAACACCACCAATCAGAAAAAACACACCAGCAATACATAAAACTTCAAAGCTTAGTTTATAAGTCAAAGCTGGCTAAATGATAGCAGTTACTCTATCATCCAGTGTCCCCTTCCCAGTAGAAAAGGAGAACAAGGAAAAGAAGACTCACAAATTCAAATCAAAACAGACTTAATGAAATAACTAAAGCAGCATCAATATTAACATAAGCTACATTAAGTTATACTCAGCCCAGGACTCACAAAATCCAGGAATGTAGTCTTTAAGCACAGGAGAAAGAAGATGAACAAAGCGAGTAGCAGCCCACACAGCTCTCTTTTCCTCAGCAACCTTCTCTATATTAAGTGTGATGGGATACACCTGTAGCCAACTCAGGTCAGCTGTCCGGGCTGACTCAGAACAGCTAATGGCCTGAAACCTGTGGTTGGAATTAAGTATCAACAAAACCAGGACACTTTTGAACAGGGAATCAAGCACTAGTCTCATCTTTAATTTCTGTAACAGCACATCCTTCCAATAAGTTTGTATCCACCTCCAGTTTCTAAAACCTCTACAGTTTCAGGCAGTTCGTTACCTTTTTTTAAGACCTGAGATGCTAATGCTTCTATCAAACTGGAATGGAAGTCTCCAAATCAAAATGGATTGATCTTTATTTTCGAACTTCAGAGACAGGTGGACATGTCTTGCCAGTCTCACTGATCTTTACATGAGGGCCATCCTAAGTACTGATATTCTAAATGGTAAGGAACAAAATTAATTTGTTAGCCAATATGAGAATGCTTACAGCAGAAATCCTAGAGGCAGCTATAATTTATACAACTGATGTATGCTATATCCACCAACCTTATACATTTAAATATCTGAAAGACCAGTCAAGTTTGATATACTCTATTGCTATACATGTATAGTTTCAAACAGTCTTAAACCAGAGTAATTCCTACAAAACAAAAAACCAAAAACCAAACCAAACCAAAAAAAATTGTACTGAATAAAAAAATTGCAGTCACGATCTTTATACGGATTAAGCCTCAGCTCTCACAAGTCTTTTTTTCCAACACCCTACACCTTTCCTGAAATGCTATATATCACTAAGAAGGCCCCCAAAAATGAGTAAGTATATTGAAAATCAGTAACTTGCTGTCTGTCAGCCTTATTAGGAAACTTTACTGCCTTTACCTAACATATTATCAATACAATGTCACTTTCCTTGATTTGATACCTTCCATTACTCTCATATGTTTGGATATGCCTTTTTTTTTTTTTTTAACAATACACAGTTCATTTCCTTCTTGCTATCATCATTCTTCCTGTACTCTCAAGAGACTCATGGACATTTTTTGCAGGTTTGAAATTCAAGCAGCTGGCAAGATGCTGTCAAAAACTGGATGTTTCAGTATTGTCTCAAAACTTTTTGAGACATAAAAATATGATTTCTTCAAACTAATCTGAAATGTGAAATATTATCAGACAAAGTTTAAAATGTCTTGAGTGAAATGTTAGTTCTGTTGACCAGTGCTTCTGTTTAAGTATTGTTGCTTCCATTTAAAAGTACAAAGTGCATGATAAATATCAGTTGAGAAGGATGGAAACCTCTGATAAGTCAACAAAACCAAAGTATAGTAGAATATACAACCATTGCATATTAGGTCACCCAATACTCTATAGGTACAGTACATGACCCAAGAGTCACCCAAATGTGTGCTCCAGTCCGTTTCCCTTCCATGAGTTGGACTCACACTTTTCATATTATACTTCTGAGGCACAGCACTGGCACAGATAACTTATTCACCCAAATATTTTTGCTTCTCATTAGCAGACTGATACTGATGTCAATCTCACTGGCCCTGAAGTGGCTGTCTGTAGAAATTCACATGATGTAAATCCACTACAACCCAGGTACATTGGACTCTGTGTGCAAGAGCTGTGCAGTAACTTTCTGTGCACAGAAGTAATTTGTTGGGAAGTTTTGAAATTCTAAAGCTTGCCAGGAACAGCAGCTTCTGCATTGCCTGGGATATCACAAGAAGCATCCACATTCTAAATGCTAAGACAAAAGACAGTGTTTAGAAATACCCAGACACATGAAAGACTTAGGTGCAACTGTGAAAGAACCAAAAAATTTTAACTCCAGAATGACTAACCTATATTTCATTTGTTTGTTTATTTCTTTCTCTTTCAGCAAGCTGTGAAAGTATTTATCCTCCACATCCATCCCACTATGGAATTTCAACAGACATTCCAGGTGTACTCACCAAAAACTTACTACTGATTATTGTTTTCTCCATAAACAATGAACATCGGGGTTTGTGTTTTGCTCTACTTTGTGATTATAACTATGCAGTAATTGGTTATACTTCAGACCATACAAAACCAGAAGAATTATAATTACTTTTATAATAAGGTTAAAAGACACATTCCTCCACCTCTTACAGAATATTCTTGTCTCTTGGTACATGTTCTCCTGAGGATAATAAGGTTTAAGAGTTCAAAGTACACTTGCAATCTTAGGTCAACAAGACTGCAATATAAAAGTGAACCAATAGAAAGATATTCATATTGATTAGGAACGAAACATGGACAATGCTGAGATATTTACTGAGAAATATAACGAGCTGTTAGAAGTGAAAAAAGATAAAAGTACTTTTCTCAACTCTGTTTCTAAAGGGAATGAATGTTGTATCCTCAATCTGCTCCAGTGCCGTATGCAGAGTATTTGATACAGTTAGAACAACAAAAATTAAAGAAAAGAAAAAAAAAAAGATCATTCAGCTCACAAAGTACATCCTACAAAGCCAGAGAAAGATATTTGGCCTATTGACACAGTTGTTCAAGATTCTTCACAAAGTCATCTCTTTAACTTATATCATTAACTTTCTTTTCTATTCTTGCATGGATTTGTTAAACAATGCCCACTATTTTAAGATAACAAGTTACTTGTGACAAATACTACCAGGGGACAAGTTATTTATCATCAGACTACACTGATGTGGTGCTTTGGACATTTTACCATGGGTTTGGGTACAAAACTCCAGCCTGTAGGGATGATACCTGTTTGCAGTTAACAACCATAACAAATGATGGCAACAGGAAATAATCACAGGGCTTAAGGAGGGGTTTGAATCTGGGTTATAAGTGAATTGTGATGAGGCTGATATAACATTATTAAATATAAAGAAAATTTCCCCAAACTTATTTACAATTAACACACATCGATTGTGTTATGTGGTTGGTAAAACTATCTTTGCAGAATGTATACATATAATCAGATTAAATTTAAACAACTTAGGTTTCAGAAAATTTAAACAATTGGAGAGTCTTGCAGCACAAACTGTTGCTTCAAGGTTAAACATAAACTTTCACAAACTTCAGAAAAGAGAATTAGTTTACTCACTGGTCAGATGGTCTCTGGATTTATAATCCAAAAATATATGTAGAAGCATAAACGAGGAAAAATATAGTCCCAGCCATGTGGTGGCCTTCCACACAGTGATGATGCGGTTGGGTTTTGCTGCTTGCCTAGCTCAAACCGATCACATTGTCTTGAGAAGATGTGCAGACGCGAGGCAAATGCTCTGTGGCTCTCATAAGGTCATTGGAGCAGCCACCCGGGCGAAGCAGGATCCAGGTTTATGGGCTGGAGCAGTCGGATCGGGTGCTGTGTACAGCAAAAGAATCGACCCTTGGGCTGGAGCGGCAGGCCGGCATGTGCCGGTGTCACAACTCGTCCCCTAGACGCCAGAGTCGAAGGGACTCGGGGCTGGGCTGAGCTCAAGTGGGCAGCTGTATCCCAGCACGGGGCAAGCCGTTCACTCCCTTGGCGCAGTGCAGAAGATAGGCAGGGTCAGGTCTGCCGTTCGTGGGAGAGGCAAGTCCCCAGCTACGTGTGGGGCAAAGCAATGCAAAAGGTAGCGGACAAAATAAAGGCAACAGCAGCAAACAAACAAGTGGGCTAGGTTTTTAAGCATTTTGGCAAGTGTCTTTGACCAATAACAACAGATAAAAACACCCCTGGAACCAATCCTAAATTATTTCACCAAAAGGAGTAGATGCACATGCCTAGCATCCCTGACCTGTGTTTACCAAAAACACAGCAGGGTGCAGAACAAGGCCAGGTATGGTGCCTCTGTGGTAGACTGCGAGGCACCAAGGCTCTTGTCTGCTTTCCTGCTCCTTCCACCTGAGAGAAAGGGGAGAAGAAGGGGGGCAAGGCAGGTATTCAGGTAGGTATATTCAGGACATGTCTTGGATATGTATTTTAGGTATAATTTGGACCTTCCACTAAAAGAACCAGCTTGTTACAGCAATATCTTATTTCTAACTGTGAGGATTCATTTTCTGCATGACATTGTCTTTCAGTGTTTAGAAGAAAGGAGACAATAACTGTTCAGCGCTGGTTAGGTAGAAAGGAAAAAGGTTACAGAAATTTCTAGGACAAGGCTGGGTGAATATGAAACTTGTGTTTCCACTACAGACATCTAGACAACTCCAGCTGTTGAAATTATTACTAAATATATTTACAGTCTTTGTACAATAAAAAGCTTTATTACTTTTACTAGAGGTAGAAGAAAAAAGCTTTAAATCTTTAGTTCTGAAGCAATATCTCCTGTCTTAAAAGCAGTGAAGCCTTTCAAAGGAAAAAAAAACCAGCACACTCTTAAAAAAGATGGTTTATGATGTTGTATCTTTGTTGCAATTTTGGTTCATATATTTTTATTATGTGTAACCTTTATATGTAAATGAAATTATTATCCAACACAAAGTACTGTTTTCATAAAGTGAGAATAAGTTTTACATCCTAAAAGATAAAGCAGCATAAACCAGTCAGGCAGCTCAGCACGTATTTGATGGCTGTGAAATGAACTATTTGATTTCCTATTACAGCCTTAACAGTCTGCACTGTACCATAGCCACCAAACCCATGCAATTAGGCAACTAACCTTTCATTGGCAAGTCAAGTAATATAAACCAAGTTCTGCATTTATAACAGGCAAAATACCTCATATAAAAATCTAAGCCCGGAAATAACCCTTACATTCTGAGGTGTGGAGAAAGAAATGGAGATCATATTCTCAAAATCCAGAGAAAGGCAAATGTACTTATCACAAACGAAACGCATTTAGATCAAACGTGCTTTGTTTATATATAAAATAATCTTTTATTCTCCCCCTCCCCTTCTAGTGCAGCAGGTCACACCTAGGAATAGAAAGGAAACTTCACACCTCCATCTTCCCATGTCATTTGACTTGTGTGAGGTAGAACACAGAATTGCTCCCTGGCTGACAGGCAGGCCCATGGATGCATCGGTGTCTTTCCTAAATGAGGATGACAGATTTCCACAGTGTCAATCTGTCCAATTGTGCTAGCATTGATTCAAAGAAGGGCTTTACAGGGTCAAGGGAAATAATTCAAATTTTACATTTTCATTTTGTATTACAACTCTTACACTATGAAGGAGACAACTAAAGCCATCAGTTCAATCAACAGGTACCAAGAAAGTATTTTGAAGGAGAGGAGACAATATTAAAGGCTTTTGGCCTGATAATTATCATAACAAAGCATAGCAAACATAACATGAGCTTTCCTCACTTAAATTTGAAAGCAGGATAGAGGCCACATGCTGTATGTCCTCTAGACAAAAAAACAGATCAATAGTGGCCTCAGAGCCCCACAGCACATAATAAAACTACCTCCAGAAAATTTGCATATCTTTATTTTTCTCTAAAACTCCTCTTTGATTAAGCAACAAACAGTAGGATAAAGTCTAATTCACTCTGGGATCACCTGGAAAGCCCATGGAAGTGTCTTATGTGGAAGTGGCTGAAAGCCAAATAATTCAGTCGTCTCCAATCCCAGTTGGCAAATTAAAATCGACACTGAACAGCTTTTTGGGTAAGCTGCTGTCATAAAAATTTTTATTAATAAATTGATGAATAAAATTGTTCTGCTCCTAAGCAAGGTTTTTCACTCCTAAACCAACAACTCAAAAAAACCCAACCAAACAAACAAAAAAAACCCCAAGTTTTTTCTTCCAAAGAAAGTTTACCTATTTATTATACAAGGCTAAATTCTCACAGTCCATCAATTTGTTACCTCTTTAATGTGTTATTAAGCGGGTGTACAGTACTGAGCACAATGACTCCTCATTACATCCTGTAAATTCTGCAGCAACAGAAAAATAAAACTGCCACACAATTGAAAGACAGTCAACCACTTCAGCCCATGTATTTTTTTCTATTTTTACAGTTTTTGGTCTTGGGCATTCCTTTAATTTATCATCATGAGAGAATCTGTCAATAGAGAGACTTATGAAAACAAGATAGGATTGTAGAAAAAAAAAATATATATAGATTTTTACCTTGGGTGATTAAATTCTAACTGACATTAACATATGACAACCTGTTAGAATGATTTGTAAGTCTTTACCATTTTAGAAATAGCTTTATCTCTTCATTCCATATGAGGAAAAAGCAAAGTATTATTTATTGTACCTTTCTACCACCGCAGTACGGAATATTTCAAAGACCTATTTTAAGTTTTGTGAAAGTCTCTTGATATTAAAGAACTGCAGATACAAGATGATGAAACCTTCTTTATATCTTCTGGCCCCCTGCTGAACATGTTGTTACACGCTATTTTGTAAAAGAACTACCTCATATCCACACAAAGGAACACTTTCTCTTTATTGTCATGTAGTTGTAAAGCTAAAGCAAGCCATCATAATTTCATTAAATCATGTTGAATTACTTAGAAATGCTGAAAGTGACTTGTAATATGTAATGTTTGCTTTACAAATGGACTGAATATTTATAATATTTAGTTTATGTTGTGTTATTTATTCTTTTAAAATGACATCTTTGGTTTTGTTTTCCTAGTAGAACATAAGGCAAATTATATTAATGAGGCTATTGACATGATTTCCTAACTTGGAGCAGCGAAATTTGCCTGTAGCTAACAAATAATTGGAATTACAATTGCTGGAGATATCACAAGTTTTTTAATTATATCAAGCTCCATCAAGCTCTGATAGGACATTAATAGTTACTTCCCTTTGCTGTCAGTGTTTTTTTTTCTCTGCTAAGCCATTCCAATATACTCAAAGCCATAAAACAAATATATGACAAGAAATAGTAATCTTACAATGTTATTCCCCAGACTTTGGGTTTACTGATATATCCCTTTGGGAATGTAATGATGGAGATTGTCTTTCACAGAAACACTGGAAATAGATTGCAATCTAAAAGATACCATAAGGTTTTGGATAAGCAGCCAGTTTTGTTAGAGATAAAAGTGAAGTATGAAAAACATAGAAAAGCTAACATAGCACATATGTATTCTAGTACTTGTAAAAAAGTCTTAGCAACACGAGTACTGTTTTCCCTTGCTTTTGAAAATCAGAGAGGATGAAGAAGCTCATTAATTTGACATCTCTTTGCTAAAACACAGGGAGAACTCAAACACAAGTTTCTACAAGAAGGGAATTGTAAACAACTTTGAAAAGGTGGGTGCAATCTAGGCTTATATCAGACCTGGTTTTAATTTGGTAAGAGACATTATGTACATTTCATAAGGCTGTGAAAAACCTTCCTTTCTTCCAGTCTAGCATTATTACCTCAACAACTTTAGACAAAAGATTTGAGAGTGACAGGATCTCCTTCAGAGACAGAAAACAAACTTGCTTCCAAATGACCACCATAATGAAAGAAAGGGAGAAACAGACATTACTCTCTCAAGGAAAACGCTCTGTGACCTGAAAAAATTCTCCTGTGTCCACCTATGTTACACATTTGTCTATTTCTACAGCAGATATAGCAAGCATATAAAATTGAAGTCAAAATAGGTAACTTACTCCACCAGACAGAAGTAGTAGGTAGGAAGTCTGTCACCATCCTTTCACTTACCGTAAACTTCCATACACTAAACACCTGTAGATTGATGACATATGTAGTCTTGTGGGCAAGTTGTAGGATTTTTTGCTTGTTTCTCATTGTTGGATTTTTTTCAAGTAATTCTTACTCCTGAAATAACACAAATATGTAAGAGTTACAGTTTGGTTGGGGGTGAGTCATGCTGAATTTATTAGATAAAATTTCCAGCCTGAGAGCTGGGACAAAAAAATGTAAAATGCAAGAGTTAAACACTAATGATTAACCCTTGAAGTTACTACTTGTTTTAGATCACCATTATCCTGATTCCTTTAAAGAAGTGCAAATAGGCATGGCCTTTCCTAAAACATCTGCTAATTAGGTATTAAACACATCTGCATCATCACAAAATGCACAATTTGTGAACATTTGTGATCATCATTTCAGATTTTATATTCCCACCATCAATATATGTCATCAGAACCTTATTTTCTTACCTAAAACATCACACAATGCCCTACCTAGCCCCTTTAGTTTGCACAGAGTGTAGATGAGGAAATGGCATAGAAAATAACAGTTGTGGGTTGTTTTTTTCACAAGGGCAGAAGCAGAAGTGTGGCTAATTTTTGACCAGAGTGTTGTCTCTAGCAACATCAGCAAACAGTATCCGCTGTTGGACCTGAATGTCTGTGAACAAGATTTCAAAATCATTAGCTTTTGATGAAAACACTCAAATAGTTAGTACTGAAGGTTCATAAGTTTTCTGTTTCTCAAATGCCAGCAAGCTGTTGGCATTGAGCTGGACTAAGGTTCCATGTGAACCTGAGGAAGAAGTTTTTCACTGTGAGGGTGACAGAGCACTAGAACCAGCTACCTAGGGGGGTTGTGGAGTCTCCCTCTCTGGAGATATTCAAGAACCATCTGAATGTGTTCCAGTGTGATCTGTTCTAGGTGATCCTTCTCTGGCAGGGAGGACTGGACCAGATGATCTTTTGAGATCCTTTCCAGCCCCTGACATTCTATTAATCTATTTCAGAAAACCATGAACCATGAGAAAAAAAGAGCAAAACTCCAGCAAACATTTCAAAGACTTCTGTTTGGTGAACTGAAAATTCAGCTAAACTCCCTGGAGTTACTGTGCCAAATTCGGAGATTAAATTCAATTACAGAGTGAAACAGCCATTTTTATTTCTACTTGAAGTGCAAATTACAACATTTTGTTGAAGACGAAGCTGTATCCAAAGTTTCTATTAGAATTTTAAGAACAAAAAATAACTGTGAGATGCTCAGAAGTAGTTAATAAAATGAGAACCTACCTATAAGGGAAGTGACCAGTTAAGATGAGACACAATCCCAAGCATTGAGAATGCACAGAAGCAAAACTCATTTTACATCTTCTAGTCCACAGTAAAACATATCTGTCCATTTAGACACAACAAATCCCTTGTAAAAAATGTTCAAAGTCCACTTTGAACAATATACAATTAAAATGTAAATGTTCCAAAGAGGCATCATTCATGGCTTTTTTATCTTCATCCTTTGACTTGCCTGTTTTGCAACTAACACTGTGCTAAGGAAAAACCCTACAAAGCAGTACAGAAATGACAACATAATCTTAAACCAGAAAATACTGTGAGGGTGAGCATAAATGGGCAATTCAGATTCTACTGCCCAAACAGAACAATGTGACAGAACTTTGAGATAGGTGACAGAGACACTGGTCTTTAAATTAAGACACAGATAAACATATATGCATTTGTACACTTACGGTTGCGGCTCCCGATAGCAGGATAAAGCACAGACACCTTGTCGATAACAGACTCCAGACCCCAGCCACTGATACTGTAAGACCATTTCTGGTGGGCTCTGAATCCCTTCTCAACTTCTTATTATCAGAAGTGCCAAGGAGAAAAAGCTAGAGAAAATATTTGCACTCATCAAGCCTCTTAAGTTTAATGCCTTTCACAGCACTTTTGGGAGAGGAAACAGCTGTCAAATCTCAGCCTTTGACCAAAAATAAAAAAATAATTTTTAAAATGAATCAGAATCATTACAATCAATTTCATCCAGAGATGGACTGAAGGTAAGCCAGGTAACCTGATATTCATTTTCTGCCAATATTAAGTCAGTTCATGCATGACACATACAGTTGCACCTCTCACTAACTCCTCTTAGTGTCCAGTGGTGCTCAGACAAGGCCCTTACTTCGAAGAATATTTAAGGCACACTGATAACAGATGCATGAAGGGTAGCTATTCTCTCAAGCTTGCAAATACAAATAGGCCTTACCTTAACTGAAAACAGCAGTAAATTGTCAGTGCTCCCTCAGTGTGGACTTTAAGAAGACTTCACACAAGTATGTCCTAAATGTAGCCATGCACCATGCTGCCTACACCCAGGCAGCGCCCAGCACAGGAATGAAAGGGGCTTTGGGTCTCACAGGCTGTAATTTATTGGTACAGACATTTAAAGAGGATCACTGACCTGTTTTGATTTTACTTCTCAGGTAAGTGTCTTCAAAGTAATGGTACTTTCTGAGGTTAACAGCATACTTTTGCAGACAGGGTTTGTTTATGGTACTGATAAATAACACCTGACATTTTTAGCAAGGAGCAATGCTCAGTATGCAGGAAGGCTCTTGCTCAGTCTTGCTCTGGTTCCGACCAAATTCACTAGTAAATGCTGTGTACCATGTTGTGGGAGCAGAAAGTAAAAGGCTGTAGGGTGAAGCAGACAGGACAGGTGACCCCAAACTGACCAATAAGGAATTCCATCTCATGGACATCACATTCAGTGTAAAGCTGAGGGATCACCAGGGTCAAGCTCTCTTCTTCAATGGCTGATGTTGAAGGAGGAGAGTCTGTCCATTCCAGACAGTCAGTGGCTTTGATTCCAGTCATGAATCTAGTTCCTGTCTGCTGCTAAGTTCAGACTGGGACTTTTCCAGTGCCTGCCACAGCATCGGTGGTGATGTGATAGCCATCAGGGTTGTTGGGTTTGATAGTGGTGTACACTGAATAAAGTGAAGGCATGCTAGAGTTGGGCATACACAAATCTCTACTCCTGTGCCTGAATCAGAGCCTTCAGTGCTGGCTGTGCCACAAGAATTGCTGGGCAGCCTCCTCTAGCTGCCTGAGCAAGTCTCCTCCTCCCTGCTTCCAGCAAGGCTGGGCTGTGCCTGTCAGCAAGCTCCACTTCTATAAGAAGGCCTCTGCCCTGCCTCTGCCCACAGGCCTTCGTCTTCCTGAGGCTGCCAGCAGCAGGCAGTGGGGCTACTGTTGCCTAGGCCCTTGGGGCTCCAACAGTCAAGGGAGCTGAACTGAAGAAAGAAGCCATTCCTTGTGGTTATGGCAGCTTCTTTGCTGAGGGCAGAAGTGCTTCTTGCAGATCTTGACTTAGGGATTTTTGTTTAGGCACAGAGCAGGAGCCAGGCGTAGGATTCATACAGGTGGGGTTCAGTGAGGTCTCAATTATCCTGATTTCACTCTCACAGTGATGGATATCAAAGGAAATTCATCACTTTCCTGTGGCAATTTGAAGATCTGTGCCCATAGTCTGAGCTCAAAGTGGGGAAAATGTGAATAAATACTTGACTGCAGAAGGTCAATCAGTGGATAGAAGAGACTTTTAACTCCAGGCCATTTCCTGTAGACACCAGCCATTCCTTATCATAGTGAGTTAATCAGCAATTTCTTTGTTTTTAAGGATTACAGACACCGATTAAAACAAAGCTCTGCTCTTTTTCTGACAGTCTCACTGCACAGCCATGGAAGCATTACCACAGAAGTATTTCTGTGAAGCAGCAGCTTCCCACAAGTGCAACCCAATTTAACTATCAAGGCAAGAAGCCAAAATGTGTGTCCACAACATGCATGGAACCATCTAACACAGGATATTCTAAAAGGCTGAGCAGAGAAAAATGAGGCCTGCTTTCCTTGTTTCTGGCTCAAAGCAGAATTATACAGTATCTTTTATGTCTCAATCACAGTTTTTTTTATTATTATTATTCTTACTATTTTTAAAAAAGCTATTTTAAATTATTGTATCATTTTATGTTCTTTCCACTGAAAAATCTAAGTGAACAATGATACACTTGTTCACCCACCTCCTTCTTTCATCCTCATTAAGGGAACCATGCTGTATTCTATGCGTTAATCTTGTTGAAATTAGACTTTTGGGGAGCCATGACCTTTGTTTCTCTCATCATTAGGAAGAAAATCAATGTGTTTTCTGTCTTCATGCATGCATGCATATCAGTCGAGAAGCACTGGGTTTTCTGATGTAATCATTCCACTATGAAATTAAAGGCTTAAATTCAAGATGCTACTCATTTTACAAAACAAAAATATATTCAATAAACAATATACCTGTTCTAGAATTCCAGTGACCTAAACCCTTAGAAATTGCCTTTTAAAAAAAGAGAAAAAAAAAATCAGCATTGTTCAAGTGTGACATTTCAGTTTAAAAGTTTCATCCTCAGTAAGTAAGCTTAGAGCGCAAAAATAACATGATCATCACAGTTGGGGTTGGAAGTGACCTCTGGATATCATCTAGCCCAAATCCCTCCTACAGCAGGTTCACCTAGTACAGGTTGCACAGGATCATATGCAGGTGGGTTTCGAATCTCCTCTAGAGGACAAAACTCCACAGCCTCTCTGGGCAGCCTGCTCCAGCGAACCTTCCTGCGTTCCAATTTGTGCTCATTGCCACTTGTCCTGTTGCTGTGGACATCACTAAAAAGAGTCTGCCCCCATTCTCTTGACATCCTCCCTTTAGATATTGTTTAAGCATTGATAAGACCCTTACTCGGTCTTTGCTAGTGTAAACAGCCTTGGATGTCCCCAGGAAAGCCTCCCAGACTTTCCAAGCAATTGGGATGCTCCAGTTCCCTAATTGTTCTCAGAGCCCTAAAAAACATACTAGTAAACACTTTCAATAACAATAGCCTAAACTAGAGACAGGACTGAGCTCCAGGTAAGGACACCATCAGGAACTGTATTTGAATGACTTCAGCAAGACTAAGAAAGCTTTACTAAGGGTATCTGTAAAACAACTTAGCAGCCAGTACATTGACGAGGCTTTAGGGAGAGAAAAAAATTGTGTAACCAAAACTTTCCTGTTTTTTTACCAAAGAGTCTATATGCAACATGAAATGAGTCACCAGGATTCTCTGTATCCCAGACCACATCTGGAAAATAAACACAGTACTTTGCTAACACAAGAGGTTGGTAGGAAGGACAAGCTATCAAACAAATGGAAAAAGTTCCAGGGACAGAGAAGAATATGGAATAGAGAAAAAGTCAAACTCTAACTAGACATCTTAAGCACAATTTATAACACGAGGAAGCAATAAAACACACGAGGAAGTGATACATTAAATAGGGAGAGAAAGTTTGTTTTGACTGACTTGCTTCTCTGGATGTGAGAAGAAATAAAACTGATTTGGCCAGAATTAGTCCTGCCATACCGTTTTTCTCCAACTGCCAGTGTGATGTTCCTTCACTGATATGATTAAAGAGGTGTCATAGACCCTACTTCTCTCCTTCTACTGGGAGTAAAATGTAATTGATGATACAAGCTAACATCTGGAAGTGTGCAAAATAAATATAAGCTGTGCTACTGAAATCACAGATTCTTTTAAAGAAAACGGACTATCAAAACATAAAGTATCATTCCACATCAGTCAAAACATACACCCATACGCTGTGTAGCCCTAAACTAAAAGTTAAGGGGAATAATCAGGGCTGTTTGTAATTCCCCGGAGGTAAGGAATTAGAAAGATACATTGTTTTAAATCACTCATCAGCTAAAGGAGTGGAAATTCTTTCATAATGCCAGGATTGGTTTTGTAAGTGAACAGACCAGCAAAAAGCTGGCTGGGTGCACCAGTAATCTTCAAAGCCTGATTGCTTTTTCTGATAGCTTTAGAAAATTAGCGGATGAAAGCATGTGTAATATATCTGGTCCGAGTAAAACACTTGATGTAGTGTCTTACAAAATCTTTACTTGCAAAATTAATTCAAATTGGCTTGGACATGGAGTACTGTCACTTGGATTTAAAAATGGCTGGCTGAGTACAAATAAAGGGTAATGAAAAATGGCAATGTATCAAGTTGGTGGGAGGTGTCTGGTGGAGCTCTGCAGGGATCACTGTTTGGTCCTGTTTATTTAACATCTTCATTAACAATCTGGAAGAGGGAGTGGAACAACATGTTAATTAAACTGACACATAATAATAAATCAGAAATTGGTTCTAATACCAGCAGTAATACCTGACAAAAACGTAGCATACTACCAAGGTTTCGAGAAAGGTTAAACGTGTCAGTAACAAAGCCTCATCTGTGCTCTCCTTTTAAATAAAACAGTCCAAAATATACACTTAGTGGGAGCTAGAAGAGCAATCTACTAATTTAGAGCATGACTGCACAGTGCATGTTAACTAAAGTAACTGGAAACTTCCACTGACAGGACAGTTTTATTTTTCTCCTAACGTCTCTAGTGCAGTAGATTCAGGGGTAATGTTTTGAGTTACCTCAGTTCACTAACCTGATGGAAAACTAGTATTTGGGGAGAGGGTTGTTATATCAGTTCTCAGTTGTTTCTACATGGGATTGACTGCTAAATATGATGTAAAGAAGGAAAATGAGAGGCAAGAAGAACTGGTGATAGGACTGAACACTATTGTATCATTTGCAGTTAAAATGAGTTAGACAGAACATAAACAACTTCCTTAAATATAGCTTTATCTTTTCACATGGCAGCCAACATTCAGCATTTTAGAGTACTGTTTCCACAATGGCAAGACAGTACTCTACTATTGTAACATTCTGGATTTACTTCAAACATAAGCACTTCTCCAAAAATCTCGCTAAGTAAGCATGAAGTTGTTCGTCAAATTGATCAAAGACTACAGTGAGTCATGGAAAAAAGTTCTCAAAACCAGTGTGGTCTGCTAATACTTAGAGGCACATATATCTGTTGTACAAACATACATAAAGACAGATTCTAAATAACAGCATTATTAGCTCCCTGTTTTGAATGATTTACAGCAGGTTTTCTAGCCTGGCCCTTGGGCTGCAGTACTGTACTGAATTATAAATGTAGACTTGTTTTTAAAGAAGAGCTTGATACTACTTCCTAAAAGGTAAGAAAACAGACAAGATCTCTTCATCATATCTAATTTAAATTGTGCTGGGAACTTTTGAAGAGCCCTGAAAACACAAGATTAGTTTAAAACTATAAGAGTTTCACAGTCATGGAGAGACCTCCTATATTAGTAAGAAAGGGCTGGAAAACAATTAAGAAAAATAAAGCTTTGCAGTCCCCACAATAAATGCTTTGTCTTGTAATCTATTTGCTTCTTTTAGAGGGCAAAGCCTTTTAGTGAGACAAAAATAGAGAGACAAGCAATTTCATATGTCCAGTGGAACTTCACTCCAGACTGGAGCTTTGGGAGATTCCTTCCTTTCATTGAATTGGATGTCATGCTTTCTGTTTAAAATAAACATAAATCTGTACAAAAAAAACCCCAGATGACATGACACACTCTACTGATGCCATGTTTGTTAGGCAGGTAACTTTCTATTCATGAACTAGACACTGACTCAACGATCATCAACTGGTTGAAGCCGGTAGTTACACTGATGAAAACAGAGGAGCTCAAATTCATGTGCCATATTTATTGTCATAAATATGATGTATATGTAGAAGTCTTCAGTGTGCTTTAGCTGCAGCAGAGCACAATTCTCTCACAAGCTATTATGAAATGCTCCAGAACCTTTCTTGCAAGTGTATGACAAAAAAACCACAAAAACATTACAGGTTGTTTAGGTGTCAGCTATTGCACTACACTTTTCTCAACTAATTTATTCTCCTTGGTCTTGACCTGAACGCTACCATCCATTAATGGTACGAGTTTTATCTAGTTTTATTTCTGATCCTCTTTATTATTTTTTTCTAACATTTTCTTCTCTCTTGTTGTTTGGTTGTGGGTTGTTTTTTCTTTTAAACTCCAGTAATTTGTGAAGCAGCTGCATTGGTCATGAACCACTTGCATTTTATTATACCTACAATGATTTTTAAATAGAAAGAATCTGCTCATGGGAATGCTAATCCTTCCATTATTGAAATAATTAAGCTCTTCTATTTGCAAGATGAAAATCTTTAGGGAACATATGAAAACTAGCAATGAGGAATTTTTATTTTTTTTTAAAGAGGAAAAATGATGATATAAACAGGCCTGCTAGTGTCTGTTAAACTGTAGCATATGGAAAGGCATGCAAACACTTATATAAATCTTTCTCAGCAGTTCTTCCATTTGGCTCAGAAAAAAAAAAGAAAAGAGATATTCTACAGTACTTGCTTTACAAAAATATTATGGCAAGTTCTCAAAAGATCTTTTCTAAGTCTTTTCAATATTAATGTGTTTCCACTATTTTATGGTAAATGTTAACCTAAATATTATTATTCTATCTTTCTATTCTGCTGTTATCTATAGACTCTACTCAGTTGCAAAACACACTCTTCCCCAGTTAAACAAAGCTATTAAATTAGAGTTTTTTATTTACTTTCTTTAGGTTTTGTTGTAATGGTGCATTTCATATGCAACTTCTGCTCCTAACGTTTCTGCATTTGGATCTATATACCACACACACACACATATTTACACATATATGATCTATCACATTACCACTCAAATACTTTGAAAACTTACTAACGTAGAAGATGTTCAATCAGAAGATTTTGCTTCATGAAAGATAGAGATTGAAAATATTTCTTGATTTCCCATGAATGCTGAGGATGCCATTGAGTGTTGGGAGTTATGCCATAGAGGTTACTGAGTTGTGAAGGAAAAGAAAGAAAATAAACTTTATACATGTTTGATTTGAGTGTGTTGGTTTTATGTCACACCTGATGGAGCCCTGCTGTCCTAGAGAAGGCTAAATACTTGTGTGCCAAAGGTGAAAGAATTCTGTAATTTGCATTGTTTCAGTGGCTTTTGCTTTACCTTTTAAATTATCTTTATCTCAGCACACATGTTTTCTCACTTTTGCTATTTCAGTTCTCTCCCTCATCCCACTCTGGGGGAGTGATGAGGATGATGACATTGTGTGGGACTTAGACACCAGCTGGGCATGAACCACCGCAGGAAGAAAGGGAAGTAAGGGCTAGTGACTTACAACTGGATTAACTGCTGAGGTTAGGTGAGAGGTGCAGGAAGGAGGAAAAGATGTCATTGATTAATAAGACCATGACAAATGTCTTTGACAAGAATCCTCCCTAAAGGCTTCTAAATAAATTAGAAGATATGCTGTTAGGGGTTCTAGGTAGTGAAGAATTAGCTAGAGGGATCTCTACTGGATCACATACGCAGAAATAAACTGGAAATAGAACTTCACTAACCTACAGAGGTTTACATGGTTTCATGTTAATAAAAATCCATTCATGTTAATACAAATAAGATATTATTGCAAGTTTGAGAAAGTGGGAATAAAATTTCAGATAAAATATGGTGCCTATAGACATAAAACCAAAGCACAACGAGAAAAAATTGTCAATTTGCATCTATGTTGTTGGTCTAACCAAGCTGTTACCACTTGGAATGTTGCTGAAATTATGACAGACAATTCTACAAAAATATAAACTCAATGGCAAACACAAAGAAATCAAATGTTAACTGTTGTTTGGAAGTACATAAAAGAACGAAACTGAAAACATAATATTTAAGCACAGAAATCCATTATATGCTTTTGAATCTTTTGTGCATGAGAGGTCATTCATACAGTAAAGGTAAAACAGTCAATCAACAAAAGTAATAATAGTAGTAGTACAATAAATACATTAATAAGTAAGTAAGTAAATAAATAAATGTATGTGTAATGATTCCCATACAGTTAAACAGACTGGGGCTTTTTGGTGAGCAAAAAGACCACTAGATTATCAAGTTATATAAATGCCAGCAAATGGGGAGTTACAATTCACCATATTTCAGAATGTAAGATCTAGGGCACATGAAATAAAACTAGCAATTGACAGGTTCAAAACAGGCAAAAAAAGGAAATTCTGAATACAGCACATAGCTCTTAAAATAACACAGCTTAACAATAAAATTAGTTGCCTCTGTATTCAGTGAATGCTAGCACAATGGGAGTTATATTACTTATTAGAAGAGCATGTCAAACAAAAATCTACTGGCACTGTGAGGCAGAGACATTCCTTTAATAAAGATTTCTAGAAGATGGTGGAGTACTACTAGTACTACCTTACTAGTAAGTATGTTACTCCACAGACATGCTATTGGCCACTACTCGGGGGCTAACCAAAATTTGTTCTCAGCTAGATACTGGGAACAAATAGCCTTTATTCTTTTATTTTTGGTGTTTCTATTCTTAGAGAAGATGGAAAGAGAATATGCACCATTTGGTTTTGGGTTTTATTTTATCTTTTTAAATAGAATGTGATGTAATAAAACTATTGCAATGAAATATTAATATTACAGAATCACAGAATCGCTGGGGCTGGAAAAGACCTCTGAGATGATCAGGTTCAGCCTATAACCTAACCATGAGATCAGCTAAACCATGCCACCAAGTGCCACATCCAAGCTTTTCTTAAAGACTTCCAGGGAGGATGACTCCACCACTTCCCTGGGCAGTCCATTCCAGGGCCTAATTACCCTTTTGGTGAGGAAGTGCTTCCTAAACCTCCTCTGGTGCAGCTTCAGACCATGCCCTCTTTTCCTGTCGCTAGTTACCTGGAAGAAGAGTCCAACCCCTATCTGACTACAACTTCTCTTAAGGTAGTTGTAGAGTGTGATAGCTTTACATAAGGTTGATTTTTCATATTTTCTTGGTTTGTACATACACCATCAGTAAAGTATTTTAAACTGTTAAACATTTGACATGCAAAAGGGAAAATAAATTATATCCACTACTAGTAAAATTCAACAATGCTAGAAACTTTCTAACAGTATTTTCTGGCAGCACAGCTGATAATTTTTCTTGTACTGGTCAAATAATAGAGAGCAGTAAAGATTAATTAAAATAATAGAAGCTTTTTAAAAGTTCCATTTAATTTGGAATGGTCTTTTTCTTTTTTTCTGAATTAGAGTAATAGTAGCGTTCCAGATGTGAGGTTGTTGATCATGACAGTTAACAGTAATTCTGCTGTTATTCTCTTAAGAGTTTGTTTTGAACCTGCAGAAGAGCCAACATCTCATTTAACACATACTTATTAAATAGAATTATTTTATCTTTATGTAAGTCAGACTTGTATGCAGTTGTTGGTTTGGTTGCTGGAAATTGAGTTAAATTTCAGCTTCCATTTGAGTTACAAGCTGGGAAGAGGTAGTATGTGAGTCTACAACTACTTCCTCAGGAAGAACGCGCAAGTCTGTAAAAGCATTCTGCTTTTACAGTTACATTTATGATCTTTACAGGCTGAAAAAATAAATAGGAATGAGAAGAATATTTCTGAACCACATTTTGAGAGTATGATTCAGACTGATAAACAGTAGTAGGTGATTATAACAGACTAGTTTGAGAAAGTTGCTACATTGTCAGGTTGACTGATTCCTTCTCTAGTCCTCTTTACTTTTGGTACGTCGGAGTCACACAGAAATGACCAGATGATGACAAACTATTCAGCTAGAAAAATTAAAGGTTTATTACCTCATAAGTCAACTTAGTTCTTTGGTGACTCATTGCAGAGAATCAAGGCCTTCAGTCAGCTTTAAGGGTATGGGAATCTCAGTCTCTCACCCACTGCATTAAGAAGGATAAATTACTTTCAATAAAGACTAAAAGCCTAGCAGAAAGCTGATGAGCACCACACATGAGACAATAGGGCCAGAAGTACAAAGATTCTGAAGTATCAGGTTCATTATCCTGACACAAGCACCTTCATCTGCATGGCAATAGAGATTGTGGGTTTCAAGGATTATCTCTTCCCAGAGGTTTTTTTGTGTTTTGGTTTGGGTGAGCAGATTATATGAGCCCCATCATATGGATGATGGGCATCTTAATGAGCTTATGGATGTTGTACAGGAAATATGAAGCTATATCTAAAACGAATCTGTGGCAGAAAACTTTAGAAGTAGTTTGTCTTATGACATAAAACTATTTCTGACACTTGTCAGTCTGGAAAGAAGAATTTTTTTACAGCAAATGATAGGCAATCAGACAAGATCAGTGCTTTTGTTGGGGTGTGAGTCGTGGCAAGTTTTTCTGTGCTTTAACTGACTTCTAAGGGAATGTCTTAGAAACGATCCTAGTTACTCTGTTGATTCCCGTCATGAGCCAAACACTGTCTTGACTGTTACACAGAGTACTTTGTCTACTCTGACATAACTCAAGAAGAAATAAAACAAGCCTAGAAGTCTTTCTATTCCTTTTATATACAGTGATAGGACTGTAGACATCCTGTGCAGTTCTTGAAGAGAATACACTGAGGAAATTACTGAATTCTAATACAGTCAGTACATGAGATGGGCTTTTATAAAACATCATTATCTTACCAGCCAGAATATCTAAACAATTCATGGCAAACTAATGCAATTTGTTCTGGTATATTAAGCATTATGGTATCTTGATGTGTGAAAGAACCTATCACTGATATCTGAAATGCCTTAGAGCAAATGTGCCAAATGTGGAATTTCTAAGGTACCATAAGAAGAAACTGCTATATTTAACCTAATGAAAATATATTATAATAAGTAACATAATTGGAAGAAACTGACATAAAAGGATAGTCTAGTGTGAAACAAAAAACAATCAGCTTTAGGCAAAATTCAGCATCAAGTAGTACCCAATATACAAGGGTTTGGCAATCTTAAACGAACTGGAGGAGTCTCAGCATATCTCACTTCTCTTCCACAGCCAATGTATATCTGACAAAGACGACACCTCTTCCAAATCCTTAAGGACTGGAAACCTTGTAGTTTTGCATTCTCCTGAAAAGGTAATATTCATTTGTCTGCAGATTTTTTTTTTTAATTTTTTTTTTCAATAGGGTGCAGTTTCCCAGAGAAAAACTGAATGCATTCATCTTTCCTCACGTCTCATAAAGGATGGAATTGACTAAGAGGTTCAGTTGTTCCATTTACAGTGCATATACCTGCTATTCAACAGATATATTAAAGCAATTGCTAAGAACAGCTAAAGGTTTTATAAACCAAAACCTATTTAAAAAAAAAAATAAGAAGTGTAAAGCTAAACAGAATGTCTCTCTGAACATCTACTTTTGCTTCCTTTCAGTCTCTAAAGCCACATGTGAAATGTAGCAAACAGGTCAGGCAGATTCTCCATGAAATTAAATGTGATGCAAAATCCATTAGTAAGAGCAACATACTATTTTTTTAATCACTAATACAAACAACTGCCAGATATAAAAGTGTATAGCATTTGTAGAGATAAATATATACAAGTAAACAGGAAATAATGTAAAATAATTGAATTTGGTATCTAGACTTTCTGGAATCACAAGCTCTAAAGTAGATATAATCCACTCATCCTTTTATCTGCCTGAATTTAATAGACAAAGTTTAGCATCCTGCAGTTTACTGTGATGCAAAATCATACCAGGGAGATTTAAAAAAACCCACAGGTATGCCATATGTTTATCACAATATCCTGTTTGTTGGCCTACCTGGTATTGAATATTTTACCGTCACTGAGTGTTCTTCAAGGAATGCTACACATTGTACCTTTTGCCACTGTGATGCTCTTTTTTTCTTTAATTTCTAGCATATGTAGTATGAACAAGTTGCTGCCATCCCTGCCATCCCATGTCCTTCTCATACAGCCTATAAAAAGTTCCAGATATCTTTCTTTTACACACTCTTACAAAAACATTTCTCTCAGTGAACATCATTCCATCTTAATCTCCAGTAGTTTACTATTGAGTCACAAACTGGGACTATTGGCCCAAATAACTTTTTGGTAATTGGATCAAAGATGCTACTTGGTTAGAGAACAATCTTATCAAAATTGAAAATAAAAAACCCAATCCAAATTAAAAAAAACCCAACAAACTAAACCAGCAAACAAACAAAGGCAAACCAAACCAAGAAACAAAGCCCATCAAACAAATCACTGCAATTGTGTCCAAAAGCTGTGATAAATTCAGGTGCACATGCACACAATAATAAAAAACATTAGAAAAGTCTCCACTATTATAACTTTCTATGTGAGGGTTATTACATGTGTCACATGAATGAATCCTTGAGTTTTTCTCCTGGTTCTTTGAGAAAACTTGAATTGTAAAGATTTTATTAGTATCTGTGGCTTTTAAACATATGCTAATATTCCATCTTTTAGATAGCACTAGTTGGAAAAAAAAACCCCAAACCAAAAGTAAGTAATAGTTCACCTGATATGGAGATTAATTTTTTTCAGTTGGTCATAACACTGTGACAAATATTCATTTCATTGTATTATGCACCCTTCTTGGTGAGCATTTACAAAATTTTAGTCAACAGAAATTAAGTACTTTTCCATCACATGAGGGAGTGAAGCAAGATCTTTGTCAGGTAAACAGGTCGGCACAGCCTCTATTCTGCCTGGAGCGTTTTGGAGGGAAAAGTCTAAATACACAATTTGGAAATGTCATGATTACAGGAGGAAAAGATAAAGAGAGTGAAGCTCAATGAGACTTTGCACGTCTGCTAAATGACTGTTGTTTATTACTTTGTGTTACTAGTTAACTAGCATATTATACATGTGGAACTGAGAATTTAGGGCGTAGTCATTAAAACTCTGAACAAAACGTGCACACACGAAGCAGTACTTTTACTGTGCTGCTTGGAAGGGTGTGGATATGAGTGTGAAGGTTAAAGGTGAGTTGATTTGGAATTCCCTATCACTACAAATAAAACTATTTTGCTCCAGCATAGCAGGTTGTTTTGGTAACTTCAAAATGTAGAAAACCAAGAAGTTCTAGTCATGAGCATCCAGATGAGCCATTTTACTTCTGCAATGAGAATCAGCACTCTCTCTTAACTATTCTTACCACATTCTTCTAAACAAAAGACATAGCAAATCTTTGATTTGAGGGTAAAAATAAGCATAAATCACTCTGGTTTAAGTGAATCGACTTTGAGGGATTTTGCTGGTGTTTTTTTAAAGAAAGCACAACTGTTATGCAGTTGTTGCAATGGTGCTGGTAGTGTGGGAAACCACTTTAGTAAATAAACATTGAGAAGTGCACCTGCCATCAGATTTACTTAGGGGGTTTGGTTTTCATATGGCAGCGGTATAATATTCACTGTCAGATAAGCAGTTTCTCTCAGGAGAAGTCCACAGCCAGCAACGCAATGAAGCATTTGTCTGCAACTCAAAGGCAGACAGCTAAGACCCAGGTAGCAGACAAACACGTTCCCTATTGTTCAGTATTAGACAGTTCTGTGCTTTGCCAACACCACTGCTTCCACCCACTCCGAATCAGCTGTTAGAAGTCTCAGGTTTCCCTAGTGACTGAAGTAACTTTGACATTTCAGTAGATCTCTGAATCACTGCATTGACATCAAGGGCCCAGATTTTCAGCACTGTGCTCCCCCAAGTTGGAGATGGTGCAACAGTGTCTTCAGTATTGGGCTTTCTCATTTAACATAAAATTCCTTAAACATGGCTAGAATTCATGAGAGAAAATAAATGCAGAGTTCAATTCTTCCCATGTGCAGAGTGTAAATGAGAAGGAGAAGACAGAACTTTGATATAAAGAACACAATGAGCATTACTGTCGTCACTGTGGACTTCTCTGTACCTAATGTGGTTTCAATGACAAAAACAAAAACACCCATAAATGACAGGAACAAACAAGTGAAGTGCTTCTCTGTGTAATCAGACCACAGTACAGACAGTCATGCAACAAAAACATCACAGAATCAAGTATTTATGCTAGGACTGTTGTTTTTCTTGCTATCATTTTATATGTTTGGGTTTTGGGTTGGGTTTTTTTTTTGTTTGTTTGTTTTTGTTTATTTGTTTGTTTTTTGTTTTTGGCAATTCTGTGTCTCCTCTGCCTTTATGTAATAGAATAACCTTATATTTTTAATCCTGAATTAATAAGCAGTATAAATGTAAAACATTGCCTCCAGCTTCCAATTCTCTTATAATTTGTCTGAATTGCCCCAGTGCTTTCCTGCTTTTCAGGATTTATGGACTTGGCTTCACTGACTAAAGAATTTAGTACTTTATAAGTTAACATCCCTACATTAAAGAGATGTGAAACAAAATGATGTGCCAAAAAATCCATATACATTCCATATATTAAACATCTAGAAAGATAATGAAAATGGTATTGAATGGGGAAGTTACTTAAAAATGAAAAAAAAAAATCCATAATAGCCCAGTACCAAAAGATCAGACAGAAATGTAAACCTATATTAAAGCTTACAACAAAAGACAACAGTGAAGCTTGATCGAAGTTTTACATGTTGGATTAAAAAAAAAAAAAATCACAGCTTTTAATGACTGTGTTTGAGAACATAAAATATCTGTTATACCAAAATATAATAAAATACTCCTAACTATCTCAAATATTTTTTTTCTCAAGATGAAACTGAGATCCTGCTGTAGTTTCTGAGCATATAATTACAAGCTGTACTCTTAACATGAAATAAGATTCCATAATGTCAATTATACTTTTTAATAGGTAAAATGGGAGCATAAAACCACTTAGAATTATGAACCAGGTGTATGAATAATGGCAGAAATTAAAGTAAATACAATTTTCATTAGAAGAGGGTTGAGTAATGTGTAGTATGAAGAGTAGTCCCACCTAGCCTAAAGCCACCCAGTGTACAACAGTGTCTTTCCTAGTCCAGCAAGTTTTTATTACATTCCTTTCTAATAAATGTCAGATTAGCATTCATATCCTAACATTCAGATGAACAATGCAATTTATCTTTTAAACTTCTGTGCCCTGAAAACTCCCCAGATAATATTTTAAATTAATTGCAAGTATGAGAATTTATTTCAGGAAACACAAGGAAGACAGAGAGCATTTCCACGCCACTTTAAAAGAAAGCATTTCCACACTTCGAATCCATTGGGAAAATACTTAACAAGAATCAAGCTACAGGTTCCTACTATAGGTCTTCTAAAGAGAACCACAAGTAGAATGGAATCCCTCTGTAAGACAGCAGCTATGAGGATTTGTGAGTCCCACTATCACAGTATCACCAGAGTTGGAAGAGACCTCAAAGATCATCAAGTCCAACCCGTCACCACAGACCTCAAGACTACATCATGGTACCAAGTGCCACATTCAAATGCGCCTTGAACACCTCCAGGGACGGTGACTCCACCACCTCCCTGGGCAGCCCATTCCAGCAGCCAATGACACTCTCAGTGAAGAACTTTCTCCTCACTTCCAGCCTAAACTTCCCCTGGTACAGCTTGAGACTGTGTCCTCTTGTTCTGGTGCTGGTTGCCTGAGAGAAGAAGGTAACCTCTCCCTGGTTACAACCACCTTTCAGGTGTTGTGCAACCACAAAAATGTCCATCTTGATATAAAAAGGTCTAAAGTAGTATCAGTGTTACAATGTCAAGGATTATACATTGTTGTCATGAGCTTCTCTGAAAATATTGGAATTGCTTCTTTTAGCTAAATATCTGTGTTGGTTACAGTAGAAGTTCAGTCCAGCTATGGAGTTCTTTGTTGGTTCAGAGGTACTCTTACAAAAATGTGTATCGACTGCTTCACCTGCTCAGTAACTTACGAATTCAGGTATTCTTTTGGGCTAAGAAGTACCCCAGGGTATTTGGAAAAATTAATAATTTGATAAAGACACAGGTACACTCTCTAATCTTGCTAAACATGATTAGAATGAAAAATATTTTCATGTGAGAGCACAAGATTTTGTTTTTTCCCTGCTTGAAATCAGAAATGTGAGCTTTCTTTTCGGGGGGGGGGGGGAAGAAGAATTTTTTT